>CM076580.1:1733558480-1734031921 GCA_034641835.2 Pinus albicaulis | reverse complement strand
TAATAGAGGAATGCTTTTAATGCCTTCAATATTCAACATATCTGCTATTGGATCCTGAAAATATTGGGAAAATTGCTGGAACCTATGACATATAAAATTCCATGGGACTTCATAAACTTCAACAAGTTTCCCATTCTTTTCTTTAAATATGTTATACCACATTTCCTTTAAAAGCTGAAATGGTTCAAAACATAGTGGTATGGAACTTTCTTGTGTCATTTGATCATTTATTTCAATGGGAACATGTAACTGGAGTTGTGAAACTGAAAAATCTTGATCAATAGTTTCATTATCTTCTTTGTTGTCAATCACAATTCCTAAAGATTGCTGATTATTGATGGTATGAAAGTTGTCTCTAATGAACTGAAATGAAGCAAAACAAAGAGGTAAAGAACCTTCACTTATTTCCACATTTTCTGCTTTTTCTTCCTCATTTTCATGGTTCATCTGTATTGGCCGATCAATGTCTTCAATCTGCTGAAACTGAGTTTCTTCATCCCACAAACTAGCTTTTGATTGCTCTGTAAAGTTAGCTTGAGTTTGGAGAACATAACTATCATCATAATGATCATACTTAGGCAAATAATCAAAAGAAGGAATGTCATCAAACATACACATTAGATCAGCAGATTCCTCTTCCTCATATTGATTTGTAAATTCATTTTCTGATCTATGATAATTTGAAATAAGATGAATTTGTTCATGGCTATCAACCTCTTCTATTTCTTCATGGTGATTTTGAATAAAAAACTCTTCTTTCATAGTGATCTCCTGTGTTATTTCATCTAGTTTTCTTACTAAAAGGTTGAGTTTTACTTCTGCAATGTTTTTTTTTTCCTCTTCTTCTGCTTTCAACATTTCCTGTTTGATTTGGAGATTAACTTCCACATCAACTGCAATATTCTGCATCTGTACAAGTGTTTTTGGATCTCTTTCTCTTAACCGAAATTCTATTTCTGAATCAAAGGCACTTGGATAATGCAAGAGAGCTGAATCATGAGGAGGTCTAATATTTTCTGGCATTGAATAATAAACTTGATTAAATCTGTCAGAAAATTGTGGTATCGTTTCATTTGAATGTCTTTTTAATTGATTATATTCTTCCATGATCACAAAATGATTAACTTTTATTATCCATCTATCAAGGAAAAGTTTGATAAACTGTTGGAAATTTGAAATGCTAGCATTAGGCAGATTTTTGAACCAACTCTTTATTCTATTTTGCAAAGAAAGAGTAAAAAGTCTGATTTTAACATCATCTTCATCAATCTCAAATAAATCCAAATAATTCTCAAAACCTTGAATATGTTCTTGGGCAGTGATACCATTCTCTCCCTCAAATCTAGGAAAATACTTGTAGTATTTTTCAGGAAAATCATGGAGTAAAGGAGGTAGAATAAGGGGCTTATATCTATCTGGAACTTTATATGGCACAGGGATATGTACAGGGATTGTAAGATCAGTCTTGATTATTTGAGGCTTCTTAATTGGAAAATGATCATCATTAGATTCATAAGAAAGCCGCTCAAAGAGATTAGGAGAATTATTACTTACAATCTTCAAAGGAAAATAATTAAAAACTAATCTAAGATCTTCTATAAAATACAATATACATTGAAAAAATTTCTTAATGAGAAAGAACATAATGTCTTGGATTAAGATCCAAGTTGAAAACCTGATCTTTCCATATTGTCCTTTGAGGTTCATTCCTCCAGTGGAGTCTTGATTCTGAAATTGATTTGGAGTCGCCAGGTGGATGATTTTAACCTTTGTGTGTCTGATCCTTGTCCACCATCATTGATCAGATCTAAACCTGTAAAACAATTCTGAAGAAAAAATTAGTTCTTCAGGAAACCAAATTTTGAATATTTTATGATTATTTTATTTTTTTATGAATTTTCAAATAAACATTTTGAAACTAAGGTTCAGTGATAAGCTAAATCAGAGATAGACTGAAGCAGCATTTATTTACTTTTGCAATTGCAGAGCAAAAGCAATTTCAAAGGCTACCTGGCTGATCTTCAGACTCTGTCTATAGCTTATAAGTGAACAATATTAACAAATAAAGATGATTCAGGTCCCCAGTATGGTCACCACTATGTTATCACTCAGGTTTTCCTTGAAGTTGTAAGAAAAGGAAAGTATACCCGAGGTAACCACAAACCAACCTTCAGATGCAGAATCTAGCCAATCTGCATCCAGAGAGGGCTCTCTCTTTATAATTTATCTTTGTTCTTAGAATGTTTTAGGCTAGTTATAGATCCAAGAGTTTGTTTGAAAAATGGTGGAATCCACAAACTAAGGGCAAGGTTGAAAGTTTTCAGTCCATTGGGCTATGGAGTCAAAGGATGGCTTTATTGGATTTCTATTCTACACACAAGATGGCTTTACAGGGCAAGGTAGCTAGACAGAGAACAATCCTTAAAATTTAAAGTGGATGGGATGATTTTGAAGGGATGAAAGGCAGCTAAGAATCTTTCACCATGTTCAAAAGAAAGAAATGAGATGACTACAAACAAAGAGAAATGAAGAATTCTTTATTATAGTAATCAACAATGTTTAAATTAGCAAAGCAAGAGCATTTAAGAATTCATGCTTATAACTAATTTAGAGGAAAACATTAAGAACAATCACATCTGAAATCAGAGTACAATTAAGTAAATTATGATTCAATCCTTTATGTAAATTATTCAGAAATGGACATAATGATATTATAAACTGATATAAAACTTAAGACAAAGGGTAGAAAGACTTACTGAACTGCAGTCCAACACATGAATCCTGCAAAAAGTCCTGAGCTTCAAATCGTCATCCAGTAAACCACGAATAAATTTCTCCAAAATGCTTTTATTCCGAAAATCTCAATGTTACAGCAAAGTAATAGAATCCACCCTCAGTACTCTCTTTGAGGGTTTATTTATACAAAAAATAATTGAAAAAATCTCACACTAACCTAGCCAATAATCTAGGGTGACTAAGGAGTAATTTACAAATAAACAGGAGACAAATGGTCTCGTAGATAGAATAATAAGTAACTGCTGATGTGCTGTTTCCTCATTTTGCTGATGTGCTGGTGGTAAGTGCTGAAATAGGGCTCGGTGCTGTCCCTTGGAGTAATTTCTTTGCTTGTTTGATACTCTTTGTCTTTAGGGATACTCTTTAACCTGTTCAACTGATACTCTTTAACCTGTTCAACTGATACTCTTTAACCTGTACTCATTTTTATCTTTCATATAATAGTACAAAGATAAAATTCTCATCCTGAAGATAATTTTCATAGAATTTCCAATAGGTCATTCCACCATTGATCTTCTGGTATTTCGGTTCTTTTAAGTTTCCTCAATGCTTCATCAACCTCTGTGAGTTTGTAAAAAGTAGGCTGATCAGGGAACAAATACCTTATTTCATGTTCAAGATAAAATAAATTCTTCAACCTGTCATATAGATTTCTCCCTGTTGGCAACGTTGCTTCTGGCAAACTGATGGAACAAGCAGTTACGTTCTGAGCATGTATATTTATTTTCTTGACATAGGTTTCTAGTTCCATTATTTGGTCCTTTGAGAGCATTGGATTGGGTAACCCACTGTCCAACAAAATCTGAAATTTTCCTCTGCAAGTATTAATATCGGCCAAAATATCTGAACACTTCCTTTCTAAATTCTGCATAAAATTTCTTTTGATGAAAACTCTTTTTATCATCAAAATAGTGTCGGTTCTGTCTTCAATTCCTAGTACTGCAAGCTGTTGCTTCGTTCGGGTGTTCAAAAATTGAATAAGTTGATTGGCCTGCTCAGGTCTACCTCTTAATTCATCTCTTGTTCTATTTATTTCTTCCTGAGCTACTTTAATCAAGTCATTTTGTTCAAAAATTGCTTGAATAGAGGGCCAAATACTTTTTATTAACTCAATTATATTACCCCAAAGAATTTCATTTATTTCCTTCAAAGACTTTTCTAATGAAAGATCTTTTTCTAAAGCCTTAACTAATCTTTCCAATCTTTTAATTTCCCTGGTATTATCAGCAACTGTCTTCTTAGAGGTATCATACTTCTGCTCCAAATTTTCTAATTGTAACTTTGTGGTTTGAAGTTCTGTGACTCTTAATTGTAAACTTTCCATTTGTTTTATCAACTCATCAGAACTTAAACCAGAAGTGTTTACCTGCGCTGGCTTTGTTTGTTGCTTTGTTGTTGTAGTACCTGTGGTTGTAGTAGCTTCTATGGTGGATGTCTGCTTGATAGCTTCCTTTTCCTGTAAATCTTGTTCCAATTCCTTCTCTGTTTCACTTAGTTGCTCAGTTACCTTTAAGAGCAACTCCATTACCTCTTCTTGTGAATTCCCCTTTAAAACTTCTTGGGTCTGGGGTGCCTTGAGGCTGGCAATTTCAATTGCTTTCTCAGTGCAGCTATGTCATCATCTTTCTTCTTAATTAATGCCTCAATGCTTTTAATATCTTCGGGGTTGTGACCCAGGCTGATGATTATGTCTTCCAGAGACTTTATTCTGTTATCTTTGGCCTGAGAAGAGGCCTTTTCAATTTGCAATTGGGCGCTTGTGTTATTTAAAGAAT
This sequence comes from Pinus albicaulis, assembly GCA_034641835.2. NCBI lineage: Eukaryota > Viridiplantae > Streptophyta > Pinopsida > Pinales > Pinaceae > Pinus > Pinus albicaulis. Next base: position 1,734,027,350 of record CM076580.1, on the reverse strand, counting down.
CTTGCAGCGTTAGGGCTGCCATGGCTTTATTAGTAAGAGTGGAATACACCATTTCCCCAGTTTGTTTATGCAGCTCTATCTGGTCCAAAGGATGAATGTCCTTTGCCAGGACCTCAAAATTTGTTCTAATATAATCAGCTGTTGTCATGGGTTTTGACACCTTTGACTTGAAGTGGCTCATCATCATTCTGCCTTGTGAAATGTCAAATGCTGACATTAACCTCTCCTGATTATGTGGAGCCATTTTCAAATATTGATCATATACCTTCATTCTTAATGGATCATTCTTTGCCTTTATATTGATGAAGGTTCTCTTTATATCCCCTGTATCTGTTTTTGGTGGCCTAAAGGAGGATACTTCAGTACTCAACTGCTTTTGCAATGCTTTTCCTTTCTGCTCTGTATGGGTCACACTAATAGAACCAGTTAGTTGACTGTCCTCTCTTCCATCATCAAACATCTCATCTATGATTTCCACATCTGGAAGTGGATCTGGTTTATGTTTTTTGGCTTGATGTATTCCTGAGGACTCTTTAGGAGGAGTAGTATCTGGAACCTGCCTTTTCGTTCCTATTTCCATGTTGGATGGAGTTTGTAATTCTGAAACTTCAGGATGTTTTACCTGAGTGGGAGAAATTTGTGTTTGATCAGGTGCTCTGGAGGTTTGAGGTTTCTCTGCCATGACTAAAGTTTCAATGACCTGTATTTCAGGTTCTTTTCCTTTGCCTTTTGTCTCTGCTGCAACTGGTGAACTGCCTTCCTGTAATCTCTGCTGTAGATTTGCTGCTGAAGAAGTGCCAATGTGAGGTACCTGCACTTGACCACAAGATTCTAGGTCATACTTCTTCTCAAGATCTTTCATCATTCTGTTCATTTTTTCTTCTTCACTTTCTTCTTCAACTAGTGTTTCTTCAACCCATTCATCTTGGTTGGCATATTGTTCTATTTCAGGAATCTTGTGGTGTATGTAAGGGGATGATTTATTCTTTATTCTCTTTTCACAAATAAAACCAAATGGATCATAAGGAACCCAACGGAAAGTTCTTTGGAACTTGCAATGGCTTTGTAGTATATTTTCTGCCTCTTGCTCGGCCTCCCTAGAGTTGCAGATGAAAGGACCTAATTGACTTTTGATCCTTAATTGGGCTTTTTTCTTCACACTTCAAAAATGGATCATATCTGAATTATTCATTTCCTGAAATACTCCAAGGCAAACAGTCTCATGGGTACATACTTTGGTAGCTTGAATGGATGTAACTCACATCCATAGATCCTGATGACTGAATGGTTTTTATATAAATACCAATCTCCAACTTTATAAGTCCTGGAAAGCTGCAGGGTCTTCTTTATTTCATTACTGAGTCTTGGAGGAGGGATTCCTGTCAACAAGGTAGTTGCAGGATATACAAAAAGGTCGATAAACTCAGCATAGGAATATGGAGACTTAGAAGAAGAATGAATTATGGGAGACCAAAATATGACTGACCTTGGGTTTCCCTTGGCATCAAGTTTTTTAACAGAGAAAGGGAACTTTTATGATTGATAGTAGATAATGAGATGATAGATAACTGAAGAATACTTAAAAACTTTCTCATCATCTAGCCTCATAAACTGATCATGGATCTTGTTAGCTATGAAAGAGGCAAAGTCATATTTGCTTTCAGGAGGTTGTCCAGGAGTAAAAATGGACAGCAAAACCAAGGTTATCTCATCAACATATTCACTGGTGTTGAAACCCAAGACAAAAGATATCATGTTAAGGATGAGCCTTCCCAACTCATTGAAATAATAAAAACCATAGGGAGGAGGCCCCTTGGGTTAATGATCAGGCAACATGAAATTTTGGCAGATGAACTCCAATTTTTCTGGGGTCAATTTATTGGACTTCTCAATCAATTCTTCCATAGATAAAGGTGCTAGTTCTTGGTCAGGTTCAAAGTGTAGCATTTCATTGATGGCTTGGGGAGTAATGGGGAAAAGAACACTATGGTCAGGGAAAATTACTGCTCTTTGAGTTGGATCATAGTTAGAATGATAATAGTGGATAATTTCTGGGAAAGTAATGACTGAGGGGATGAGATATCTCTGGAGATTGGATTCCCACAACCCAATGACATCTTGCCCCTTCGAATAATCGTCTCTGCAGCAACAATAACTTAGAAGGGGGATTTCATCAAAATGCAAGTCTTTAATCTGAAAATCTTTATCTACTAAGGGAAAATATTCTAACTCTCTGTGGGGGGCATTCAATGGAGTCACATTCAGGGCTGCCGGGGCTTCCATTTTGGTTCTTGTGGATTCAAAACGGAAGTTTCTGGGTTTTCTTCATAAGCCGGGCGCGATTTCAATTTAAATGAAGGAAATTAGCACAATTGCAGTTTCAGGGGAACAATTTACAGTTTTAAACCTTAGGGAATGATCTCAGTGATAAGTTTTAATCACTAATCCAGTGGAAAACAAGGAAAACAGACTTTCTTTTGAAGTTCGGGGAGCAATAGGATAAATACCTGTTTTCGGAGGTGAACTAGGATTTAGCAGGTATCAAATGGTGGCAAGAAGATGCTTGAACACTGGTCCTGAGGAATTCTGGAGCGAATTTGGATAGAACAGTATATTTCAGTGAAAGTTTGAAATTCCTAGCGGAAAGCGCAGTCGCGTTCAAATGATGAAAATGACACAAAAACAGGAAATTTTGTTTTATTTCCAAAGTCAAAAAAGGGTTTGTATTTTTTCGAGGAGTGACGTCACTTTAGTACGGGCTGACGTGTGGTGGGGGGCCAGGCGGTAAGCGGTTAGTCCCCGCACCGCTTATGGACAAAGGTAGTATTGAGCGCGGAGGGAGCGATTCCATTGGGCGATGGACGCGTGGCAGGTGAACTATTCCAATACCACCATTCCCCCGTGCGTTAAAGTGCTGACAAGGGACGGGTGGCGGAATTGATATGGAGCGTTGATCTGTGGAGAAGCGATCTAACGGTGGAAAGGACGGGGAGATGGCGGGGTATTATCGTGCGGACCCGGCGGGGTTTTAAATGCGATTAAACTTTATAAAACATCCCGGGGGGCGTCTAATAGGCGGAAAAAGGTTATTAATTAGTCCTAATAACTAATTAATCCCATAGTTATAAAGGGTCGGGGTAAGGAACCTTGCGCGCGGGTATTACAGTTAAAGTGTCGGGTGGGATGCCAGGTGGATGAGCCACGTTGACATGGGGTTCTTCCAAAGTTTTGGTTTAAAAAGTAAAACTTTGGGTTTTGTCCTTTTTTTTGTGTTAAACATATAGAATTATATGTTTAAATGTTTTTTTAATATTTATTATTATATGGTAATAAATCAACATTAATTAACTACCATAAGGGGCAGGATTATAATATAAGGATATATTTAACCAAAGGACGTATAGTGGGTTTTTATTTGAATGCACGGGGAAATAAATACTTTGGTTAAACTTTATAATATAGGGGTTTTTGGATATTTATATAAAAGGAGTTATTATACTTAGGATAAGGCATTTCACTAGGGATTTAGTAAATAGAGTTAAATGTTAATATGACAAAGGGACAAAGACAACTCAAAATACTTTGCACATCTAAGAAAGTGATAATTTCTAAAGTAAATTACAATATATCATCTTCAACACTTAAACTTAGAATAGTAAGTTATTTTGAGGGATTTTTATGGAAGTTTGCATGATTTTCCTAAGCAAATGGGATTTTACTTAGGAAAGGTTAAAGGTGAATGGATTATAATGATGAATTATCTCAAGTACTTAGGTCTTTTCGATCCTATTAGGCCGAGGGTCCGGGTCCCTCCAAAAGTCAAGGAATGCCTTGAGCCCCTTTGATCTCTGGGCACTTAGTACTTTGGGGGAAAATTAGCAACCTTCTTAAGGGAGTGATGTGGGAAGTTAATGATTTTGACTTTGCTTTTTGTGAATTTTTCAGTGCATTTTCTGATTGAGTACTTGTGATGAAGGTAAAAGATTAAACATATTCAGCACCATCATTCATCACATAAAACTTTGTAACACCATCTACCTACCCTATCTACTTGACACTACCATTTTTTCTTCTTTATTAGGGTGCATTTAGACTTGCAAACCCTTATCAACCTTTTTCTTTTTACATGATAAATCTATCTATTTCTACCCTTATTACATCCAAGGGCTCAGATTAAACTGTTGAGCACCTTTTATTAACTCTACCTATCTACTTATCTGCCAAGATTAAACTCTTTGGTTAGATATTTATTCTCTATTCTATAACATGAATTTGAAATATGAATAAGTCAAGTTTAAACAGTTTGACCTTTCATAAATTGTGGCAAAAGTTTGACAAGCTGCACACAATTTCTTATTTACAAAAATGAACTAGTAGTGGCATTTGGATTTGCACACTTTCCTTGGCCTATTTTTTGTTTGGGGTTCATTTCTTTCACTTTTTTGACCAATTTAGTTTTCTTACCCTTTGATTTTTCTTTTAGGGTATACCCTCTTTATATTTTTTTAATTTTTTTGATTTTTTGGTTTTTTTTAAGAATATGGAACATCTTTGCTCAAGAAAAGGTTTGAACATATTCCATAGTTCAATCAAGACAATCATGAAAAATGACACCTATTGGTATAGGAGTCTAACACCTCCCACGTTCACTTGTTGAAGCCCCTCTCAACTTAAGCATTCATCTATATTGTGATCTTCATTTCCTCCTTAGGCAAGGGATTCGACCATCTGAAATAGATCATCGTGGAATTTTTTCTCTAACTTTTTTTCTACGAATGATCAAAAGCTGAAATGTTTATGATGCGAAGCCAAAATCCTGAGGAAGCTGCAGTAAAAATTTCAGAGCAATTTGCGCAACATTTTTGGAGATATGATCTGTGGAAGTAAGGGTTTTTGCAGGATCCTGAAGTTCATCTCAAAGAATTGACCTTGGTAAATTCGTCATAACTCTCTCTATGAGTATCGGATTGGAATGACGTAAAAAGTGATGGATAGTGCACAGTATTTAATTTTCGCTCTATCAATTTCAGAAACAAATGAAGAAAACAGTGACACGTGGCACGCCATACAAATACGCTCTTCTGAAACAGTCCATAATTAGAGAATTGTGAGAGATTGGGTATAACTCTCTCTTCAAGAATCCAAATTGGGTCAGACCCGTGGCATTAGAAAGAAGACTTAGAGGACTACTAGAGGACTAAAAATTAGATATTGAGGATTTGAAATAACAAAGATACACCAGATTCAATATCGAGCTCCTACAAGGCAAGAGAAAAGCTAGATCATGTGTTGTCAAGGATTGCATAGGACCAGACTTTCTACGGCATAAAAGAACAACAAGGTGCAGCAGAGGGTAGCATGACAAGAGCGGCAACCAAGGTATAACAAGAAGAAGAATTTCACTCTGGTGTCTTCATATGCACTGCATACAATCATTGTAAAGGTATCATTGTACTTAGTCATTGTAAATACATTATTGTACAAATTGTACTAGTATCTATCTACCAAGGGTTGAAGAGGTAGTGTTGGGAGGTATAGGATCATCATTAGGTGGTTGTGTCAAATTTGGGGTTATGGACTAATATATCTTATTCTTCTACATCATTCTATATCATTGTAAAGTGGACCATTTTCCATGGTACGGGAGTCCATTCTTCTTTTATTCTTCTATAGGGTGGTAGGGTGGTGCTAGGGTGAGTTGTAGCTCATTGGGTGTTGGGGCATCCGTTCAGTGACTACTGAAGAATCTCGGGCGTTGGAGCATCCATCCAGTGGGAGCTGGAAAAGAATGCTTTTCTAGATTCTAGGAAGTTGGAGCTTTATTTTCAATTGGAGTTGAAAATAATTATTAGCAAAGCATTAGGTGGTTTTTGTCCTGGAGTGGGTTTCCACCTTAAAAAATTTGTGCATTTGTGTTCCTCTTGTTTGCTGCTATCATTGTACAAACACTGATAATAATTAAATATTAACTAATTCTCTAATTGAAAGAAATATTGATTCACCCCCCCTCTCAGTATTTCCAACAGCTCCCAGTTAGGACCGTGTAAGATTGGTGTTGTCGAGACCAGTCTCTTTAAATCTGCAAAAGCAGTGTCACATTTATCATACCAATGGAATTTGACGTTTCCAGTTAGAGCATACAAAGGTGCAGTAATTTGTGAGAAATTATTTATAAACCTATGGTAATACCTTGCATACCCCAAAAAACTACGCACCTCTGTCTGTGTGCAAGGAGTCGCCAATAAAAGGATTACCTCTATCTTTGCCAAATCTACCTATATTCCTACTGCAGAGATATAGTTCCCCAGGATTACTCCTTTGGTCATCATCATGTGGCATTTTTCATTGCTTAAGCATAACCTAGTGGCAATACATCGTTCCAATACTTTTTCTAGCGTTTCTAATGCTTGATCAAAATCATTACCATATGGGGTGAAGTCGTCCATGTAAATTTCAAGCCCCTCATTTATTAATTCAGCAAAAATGTTGAGTATGCCTCTTTGAAATGTTGTTGGGGCATTGCATAGTTTGAATGGTAGCACCCTGTAGGAAAATGTACCCCATGAGCAGGTAAGGGTTGTTTTATCCTGGTCTTCGGGGGCTATTTATAATTGACTGTAACCACTGAAACCTTCGATAAAAGAAAAGAAACGCTTCCCTGCCAATGTGTCCAGGACCTGATCAATAAAAGGGAGGGGGAAGTGGTCCTTCTATGTCGCCTTATTCAGTTCTCGATAATCCACACAGTTTCTCCATTTCCCATTCTTTTTAGGGATGACTACCAGAGGGGAGACCCACTTGCTGTCTGAAATAGGATAAATGAAATTCACATCCATCAGTTTTTGCAGTTCCTCTTTTACCACATCTTTTAGATGAGGGTTTAACCTACGTTGGGGTTGTCGAATAGGCCGAGCTTCCTTATCGGTATAGATGTGATGGGTTCATAGCTGGGGGTCTATGCCCTTCATGTCTAGGTAGTTCCAAGCAAATGCTCCATGATACTTTTGTAACACCCTTATGAGCTTCTGCCTTTGGTCACTATCTAGATTTCCATTGATATTCAAAATTGTCCCCGGCTCAATCTCAACGGGTATGCTATTGCATACAACGGTCGTAGGTATATTTTGATCATCAAGGTTTGTCAAGAGGTCTTCTTGTGTTTCCTCTTCAAGGACTATTTTCAGCATTTGGAATTTCAAGTTTTTGGATGTATGCGGCTGACTCATAAAGTTATTTATTACATCATCCTCAGTTTGATCTTTAAATTCAAGAGCTTTGATTAATGTTAGAGGTGGACAGATATTCTGCTCCCAATATGTATGCAAATGCTTGTGAATGTGTACCATGGGTAGACTTGGTTTGGCAGGTGGGTAAATGATAATGTTCTTTATGGAATATCCCCTAGCAATGGTCATGATGCCTGTCCGGTAGCCTATGTAAGCATCGGTCGTTGCTAACCAAGGTCTTCCAAGAATCAAGGGGTGTCTGTCCATTCAATTTTTTGGGTTAATAACTAGGAAATCAGCCTAATACTCCGATGAGTCTACAGAAACCAGGATGTCCTACAATATTCCTTTTGGACTGATAACAAACCTGTTGGCGAGTTCCAACAGCGTAGCTATGGTTTCTAACGCTGATATGCCTAGCGTTTCGCAGGTCCCTTTTGTTAATATGTTAATGGCCACCCCTAAATCGACCAATGTGTTTGGAAAGGAGTGGCCAGAGATTTGTACAATTACTATGGGATTCCCTAGGTCATCATATTTTATGGGGGCCTCCTTACCTAACAATAAGTCAGAAAGCGTTCCTACTACATGAACGGTGGGAGCAATCTTTTCTCTTTTTTCTTGCTTCCTTCCACACAATTCTTTAATTGTCTTGGCATAGATGGGGTTGTCTTGTATGGCCTACAGAAGAGGAATTTTGATGCAAAGGTTTCTCAATTCTCCTAAGAAATCAAAGTCTGGGGGCACCATTGGTCTAGGAAACGTTAACCTTTCAGGGAAAGGAGTTGAAAAAATCCTAAGTTTTTCAGGCTTATCTTGGTCAACCGTTTCTTTTTCTTGTTCCACCTCTGCTTCAGTTACAATTTTTCTATTTGGGCTCTGTTGGAGTTCCAGATTCCAATTGTGGTGGGATCATCCCTTGTGCTGGCAAGATAATACATCCTGATCTCAGCCTTAGCTCATTACATTGCTTTTGTTCAGTTTCGAGTTTGGGATTTTCTATAATCTAGATTAGTTGAACTGGCCTGTTGTTGGGATTAGGATTGGGTTGGGCTGGTAACTGAGGACAGATGATAGGCTAAGGGTTGTGCTGGATAGGGTACGGAGCTGGCAGTGTAGGTTGATTTTGAATTCCTTTCCCCATTGGTGGGTGGGTCATTCCTAGAGGTTGTTGCCTCTTGAGGTCAATCTATGGTTTGAGAAGGGGATGATGGATGCTAAGTTTGATATGGGTTGTTTTTCCAATATGGAGGAGAACAGAAAAAACTTGGCCAATTATTCCCTGTAGAGGGTTTCGTTGGCCAAGGTGGTATAGGAAACGACTGAGATAGCCAAGTGGAGAAAGGCAGTTGATTTTTCCAAGCTGCTGAGTGGTTTTTTTGGTTAAACTACGGAGAAGGAAAGAACGGAGGCAGGTCTTTAGGCATACCTAGTTGTGCCTACCATTGCCAACGTTGGTTCATCAAGTAGACTGGTTATGTTTCTTCTTTTGCTTCTTTGTAAAATGCTTTGAGTCCTGGGAGTGAAGGGCAGTGATCCGTAGAATGATCCTTAGTGCAGATAGCACAAGTCTGAATCATGTCTAAGGGGCATTCCCTTTGGTTGTGCTTCTTCCGACAGCATGGGCAGAAGATGGCCAAGTTCTGTTCCGATATGGCTTGCTTCTGCTTGGCTTGCAGGACATCAAGTTTTGTTTTAAAAGTAACTAGAATGCCAGTTTTGAAGTATTCCAAAATATTACCAAACTCTTCTCTGGTTATGTTGCTACCAGACTACTTGAGATCTTTCTTTGTCGAGTCTCACCCAAGTGGCTTATTTCACGTACTACCCCAAGAGCATCTGATATAGAGCGAAATAATTTCATCATATTCTTCTTGATAGATGTCCCCTCCTCCCATTATATTGAGTGCTTCAACCCATTCTTCATTCATTCCCTTAATTATTGTTGCTTTCAGGATGTCTTTGGATAATGCAGTATATGGGGACCTTTGCAGATTATACTGAAATCTTTCAACATACTCTTCTAACGTTTCGTTTTCTTTTGCGAACATATTGAAGATTTCATCTTTTAATTCCCAAGTCCGAAAATAATCTTGATATTTGGTTAGAAAAATTTTCTTCATTTGGTCCCAGTTATTAATGGTTCCCCCACCGAGTCCCATGAACTAGCATAATACCGCCCCCTTGAAAGTAGAGGGGAATAATTTCAATTTCTGAGGGTCAGTGGTATAGTCGTATCCCCTATATAAGATGTCGAACTCAAATAAAAATGCATCTGGATCTTCCGAGGTCAACCCGTGGAAGGCGGGGATGTTTTGCAGGGGAATGGCTTTCATAGGGGCATTAGCAGCATGGTAAATAATGGTATATTCCAATGTCGACGTCTACCATTGATTATGTTTTTGATTATTTTTCATTTGATCAAAGATATGCCAGTATTCTTCGGGGATTTCTTGTTCAGGAGGAGTGATCTTAGCGGGATTGGGTGATGAGTGGGGAGGAGGCTTTATAGCACTCCCTCGATCTTGAATACCAAGCATCTTGATTTCGACCACTTTTTTAGGGGATCTGGCTCTAGAGCTCCTACTTGTATTGCCCCACTAGTTTCTCCTCCTCCTTCTTGTAAATTGCAAGAACCTCCCTCTATCGAAGGGTCAATACCTATGTGTTTAGTAGTCTGGAGGCTTTGTTCAGACCCTTGAGTTTCACTATGAATCTCGGCATGGGCTACAGATGGTGAGGCTATTGCCCGATGGAGAGTAGTAGGACTTTGAGTGGGAATGATTCTAGGTCCTAAAGATTCCTGGGATTCAGCTCTCTTAACAATTTCATCTATGTGTGTCGTTCTACCAAGGATTACCAGTCCTTTAGGTTTCGTAGACGTTTCGAATGATTTTGATTTGTCTTTATCCTTTTCTTCCTAGTCATAAAACAAGAGCACCTATTCTACTAACCTTTGACCAATTGCTAAGAAGTGGGTTAGGGGGCAAGCGTTTTTCTTGCTAGTACGCAGGTTCTTACCTCTCATTTTTAATACCTAATGCTTCGCAGCAACAGAGAACAAGGAATGAAGGACGTCGCTCTTCAACACTCTCCCCGGCAACGGCGCCAAAATGTCGGTTCTCTAAGGTGACTATTATAGGCAATCTCTAAGCTTATCATTTAATTGTCAACCCAGGGTAAGTCTTCTTATTTCAAGAGTGCGAGAAAAGTATATGCGAGTGACATCAGAAATAGCTACTCCATATTACTATGAAGAAGATCAATTAATTCTCGAAGTTCAATCAACTCAAAGGGAATGGAATTTGTAAATTACTGTTAACTATCCTGCCAAAATAATTCTAGTGAGAATAATCTATGATTGCAAAACACACTCAATGAATTGAACAGCAGCCCTACTGGATGGAACAGCAAACTCAATGAATTGAACAGCAATTGCTTATTTTAATTTTGCAATGGAATTCTCTTGTGAACTAACTGACTAACATTCTTCTGTATTAAGCACAACAAGAAATTATAAAGTACCGATGGAAAGGATCTAATTCTTGGCGACATAAAGAATTGAATAGAGATTGTGCTAAAGCTCAGAAACAGATATAAAGGAATTGATAAAACGATGAAAATGTCCAACAATTATAAAACTATTACTATAAACCAGAAACATGAGCAATAAACTGCCTGAGTGGCAGAGGAAAATACATCATCACAGGCGTAGAAGTTTAACAAGTAGAAATATATCTCAAAGAATGCATTAGATAACTGAACATAAATTTTGTCATTAACGTACAGTACAGAGGTGAGCACGGAAAATCCCAGGGCTGGGCCCAAACCACTAGAATTCCAACGCAATGGAAAACTCAGGAAATGATTATTCAAAATGCCAAAATTCTTTATTAGAGAAGTCAAGACATGAATACAACTGGATAGTTCTGTCCTAATACGCCTATTACAGAAAAATAATTCTTATTTCGCCTTTTTTCTCTCGTCCATCATTGGCCTTTTTAAAGGCGATTTCCCTTCATGGAATGGAAAAGCTCGCTAAGCGTGGTTGTCATTTGAATTATTCAGAAGTGGACCTGTCTTTCCGCCTTCAGCTCATCTCTGGGTGTTACTGTGGATTCATGTTCTCTATCTGTCAGTTGTCTTTTGTTCATCGTTGATTCAGCTACCTCATTTACCTGCAAATAAATATGAAATAACTCAAATCCTTGTTGTTTTAAACATGCTTCTTACCGTTAGTCAATTTATCCTGATTTTGTATTAACCCTCCTTTCCTTTACTATTAAGACGAGAGAAATCCTAAAAATGTATAATAATTCGAAGTAAAAGTAGGGTGAAATCATACCTTAATTCCGGCCCAACAACACACTCTCATCAAGTTTGTACTATAGTTACAATAGCTCAAAAAGGAGTGTGAAGTTGCATTAGAAGGAGAGAAGTTGGGAAGAAGAAAATTGAGTTTTTGGGTTGCCTTTCTTTCACACATGCGAAGATATTGAGTTGAATCTAGGACCAAAATTATCTCTCTGTTGCAGGTTCGAATTTATGAAGTTGGGGGTCGAAATTATGCAATAATTTGAGAGGTCAAAATTTCTATAGTAGTTGTAGCAACTAAGATCAAAATGTTTGGGATGTTGCTAGGATGAATTTTTTGAACAAGAAGAGAAGATTTAAGGTTGTTGCATCATATCAAAAGGTTGACTTGGTGGAGGAGGAAGGTTTGTTGATCTAGGGTCTTGGTTGTCTCTCTGTCGTATGAATTTACTGAAGGAAGAGTGCTTGACTGGGTTTTCCCCTATATAGGGGTTTTTCCCTAGTTTTCCTCCTGCATCTAGTTTCTTTAATCTTCATGTTATGGTTTTGGTAATTGCTCAATGAACTAAGATAAAAGAAGAAAATAAGAAAGATAATAACAATAACTCCAAGAAATCACAAGTAATTATCAACAAGATAAAATATTTTAGCCTTTCTAATTTTTCAGCATAAGGTTGGGCAGTTCATTGCCCACCGGGGGTTGGGACAATCATGGGTTCCTTAATGATGCAGGGGGGGACAATATAGGGGTCCCTAGGGACCAGGGTGATGGCCACAATGATGGGGAGTAGAGCTTATGTTTGGATTTTTCTCACGTGATAAATTTTTATGTCCTGAACATCTTTTTCATTTTATAGTACATTTCCTATTGAGAGTGACCAAATTATGCTTTTTATGTTTAAATGTGTAACTAGGTTCGATCTTCATAAATATGAAATGTAATTTTTGTTGAAAAGTGTAACTAGGTTTGGTATTCATAATGACATGTGTAATTGTGATTTTATGTAATTTATGAAAAGAAGAAAAATAAAATTTTTATTGTAATTCTTGTCTGATGGGTTTCATGAACAAGGAATTTTATTTTTAGTGATGGCTCCCATTGTGATCCTTTAGGATTTTTCATCTAGTCATAAAATTCAAACTGAGTCTATATCATGTATGAAGGACCCTTCTTGGGAATGTTACACTTTTTTATGAGTAATTAAATGTATAGTAATGCCCTCCAAGACCAAGAAAAATCTCCTCCTCAAGTCTGCTTCAAAAGGGATAATATAAACTATCCAAGGGTCATGTCGGCTCACATACACTCATGTCAACTCATTATGATGGGAAACAACTATAAATAGGGTAGCACGTCCACATTTAAGAGCAATAATTTCGATACAATACTGAATTTTATAAGTGATGCGAAGATCAACAAAAGGATAAAGGAAGGAAGCCTATAACTGGCGAGTAAAAGAAGAAGAATATAAAAATAATTTCATATCTATTTTTGGCTCTATCTTGTCACACATGCGAAGTAAAAAGGAATATTTTGTTGCAGAAATAACCGAGGGTATTACTGGAGGATTTAAGGTTGGAAAGGTCTCTTAAGAAGTTGAAGTCATCAAAGTCAAAGTATGTGAGGGAGTCTTGCCTCCAAGCGAAGTGATGAAAAGGTGTATAAGTTAGTTATCATACTTATCACATGCTACAATTAAGGCCAAGATAAAGTGCATGTCTGAAGCAGAAGGAAGTTGAGATTAAAGGGTAGGTGAGAAGAAGGAAGGAGCATAATTTTTACTAGTATTGACTTGGTCACAACGAGCAGTGGAAGGGAACTTGTATCTTGGTCTTGGAGAGGAAAATAGGTCAAGGGTATTGGTCTTGGTATTTGTCAATTGGAATCTCTATAAGAAGAATAATTTGTTCGGGTTTTCCTCTCAAGAGTGAGAGGTTTTTTCCTTGGATGATAGTATATATTCATTGTCTCTTGTCTCTTTCTATTTATGCATTGGTAGTTTTTTGATGAAGAACAACACTAATAACCTAAGTAAAACAATATCCTAATATAAAGAAGTAAAAATCACTCACAAGTAGTTATTAATAGAAGAGAAATCACTTAATTTATATGCCCTATATTTCTCAAAATGGTACCAGAGATAAGGTTTCAAGTCAAGAAGGAAGGGTGGCTTAAATAAGGACACTCAAAATTGAATCACTAAAAGGGTCATCAATAGCTAAGGTAAAGATAAGAAAAATAAGTTTGAAGAGAGGCGTCAAAAAGTGTATCAAGAAAATTCAAGGCATAGAAGGAAAACAATGAATCTTCAAGTATGCTTAAGGACCAAGTTCAAAAGGAGTCTAATAAAAAATATTGGGCAGAAATATTCTCAATATTTGATCTCAATATAGGAAGAAAGAGACGGTGATCTTCATCTATCTATACAGAATCAAACTCTCTCCAAAGTCAAGAAAATTTTTAGGCTACAATATTATCTTTTCAACAAAATGAGTAGATCATCGGTCAATGTACTTAAATAAATAGCTTTTGAAGGTCACCATATTACTGTCTCAAAATATCAAAAGCCTAATGACATAAAAAGTGACTCTCTATACATTGAGGAAAAAGGATTGTTCAAAAGGCAGCAAAATATCATAACCAAGTTTTTGAACAACCTCAGAGAAAGATCAAGCTCCTCAAGAAGCTCCTCAAGAAGATCAAGAACATAATGGTTTTATCACTAAATCTCTGTGGCACAAATATTGGAGACACCAATCATTCTTGTTCTTTGTAACATGATCAGTCTTTCAAGAAGACTAATACTCATTTATACATTCTGAAAAATATGGTGGAACCAAGAAACTACGGGCATAATAATATCTTCGTTGAAATTCTATGGAAAAGAAGTTTCATAAGCATTCATACTATATCTTGAAGGAACACATGAAGAAACAAGTTCCATCATAAGAATGGTAATATCTCTGAATATTCGTTAAAAGGAAGGTCATGAAAATAATAAATAATCAATGACAAAATACAGTATCGTTGTGAAGAATCATGGTAGCCAAAGTACTGAACACTACAAGTAGGTATACATAAGCTATGTATGATAATTTTTAACTTCAAGGGTCCATCAAAATATAGTATAGAATTTAAGTTATGGGTTTGTATGTTAAGAAAACCCGAGTATTTAGAAACCCTAATTCTAAGGTATTTGTTCCCTATGATTTTATTTCTACGGTTTGTTAGATTTCTAGGGCATGGTAAAAATTACAAAATAACATAAAGGGAAAAGAGTATGATCTAAGGTTTGAATTTAAGAAACCATATAATGACCTCTTGATTGCATAAAACCCTAGAAAGGTAACTTAAAATCATGTTTTGGTATCATATTTTGCTTGGGGTACTTGCTAAATAGTATTGCAAGTATAAGAAGTAAAAGATGGATGGGATAATTTTTTGAAACGCATGATGAAAGAAGGGAACTATACGGACCCTTATACATTATTTATTTTATATATGACTAGCAAGGAAAAAGTAAAAGATGAAAGACCTCTTCCATAGTTGAATGGATCTTGGAAGGCATTATGATAAACATAAAAATGAAGCAAGAGAACATGTCATAACTGAAGTGAAAGTCTACATATTGGTAGTAGTCATCATAGAACAATGTAGCTCTGGGTAACCTCATCAGAAACATAAGTAGTTATTATGGGAAAAACAAAAGGTCATATAATAAAAATCTCATCATACATCATTCAAAAGGAAACATATGCTAGATGGTGATACTCGAAATCCTCAAGATTTTGTGATGGAATCTTCATTGGAAGGTTCACTAATCAAGAGAGGAAGCAAGTGTTTCATCGGGAATTCCAACTTGTGGAATTCATGGGATGATGGTATGATGACATAAAAGGTAAAGCATATTAAGGGATTGAATCTCTTTCACTCAAGGAAACTGCTGCAGGAATTCTGGATGACCCAAAAGATAATGAGGTATGTATGCTTTCATTTGATAAAATTTGAGTTATGTCACATGGTTGCACATAATATGGATCAATGCTCTATATTTAGAGCATTATCAAAGGAAAAAGGATCTCATCCTCTGAAAGGATGCAAGAAGGCATGGGTTACACATTGACTAGATGAAATCAACATAATATGTCCTCATCTAAAAAATGAGGTGGTTGAAAAAAAATGGAGGCATTAGGGGAATTTTGAGGTCTAAAATGGGCCTCATAAGGAAATTATAAAATAATAGTGGAAATAATAAAATAATATTTGATGATATCATCAAATTTTAGAGGGAAAAAGAAAAAAACTACTTTTTCAACTCATATTTTCAACTTATCTCCTAAAGTTTGTACTCAAATTTCGAGCAGGAGTACTCATTGGATGAAAAATTTAATTCATCATCCAAGGAGTACCCATGTTGCATAATTTCGATGGTTCCTGCTACACGAAAAATTAGAAATACATGAAAAATGTGATTATTATCACGTTATTCATGTATTTCTCATTTTTCGTGTAGCAGGACCCATCGAAAGTATGCAACATGGTGTTGAATTCTTAGTTGAACTAAGAGGGGGGGGTGAATCAGTTCAACACATACATGAGCTTTTTAAATTTTTCATCAGCTTATTTACAGCTTACTTTTATAACCAACCTTATTATATGAAAGGTCTTAATATGTTGCAGCAAGTATTAAATTAATGTTACATCAAACTTATTATGAGAGTAGCAAACATTAAGCAGATTTGATAAATCATCTCAGCACACAGGAAACACAGATAGAGACAGCAGATATAAGTGGAAACCCATAAAGGGAGAAAACCACATCCTATTATTTTTGTGATGCAAAGGCAAGCTCCAACTCCCTCTCACCACTGTTTTTCTGTAGGCACCAACCTACAGGAGGCTCCAACCTCAATTCTGCAAGCTATAACTTGCAAGGAAGCTCCAACTCCCTTCAATTTTCTGCAAGCACCAACCTACAGGAGGCTCCAACCTCAGTCAGCTACAACTGACAGCTATCAAGCTTCAACTTGATAGGGAAGCTCCAACTTCCTCAATTTATCAAAAGATATGTTTGTTGATTTACCTCTGATATCAGCTCTGTTCTGTAGCATCTCTTTCTGCTCCTCTCTTCCTTATCTTCTCTTCCTCAATCTTCTATACTTTGCATTCTCTATCCTTACTCCCTCTAACTCTTTTATGCATATCAAGTTGATATTATATATAGAGTTCATTACATGACTGTTTGTATTTCACAAGGAATTTGGAGTGAATAGCCATGACTTTTTGACTTCTGCCTTCTCATTTCTTTGTCCAACACATTAAAAATATAATAATATGTACAAATTTCAATGTTACAATGGGATTTTTCTTTTCCTTTGGATACTTGCCTTTGCATCACAAACAATATAAAAATAATTAAAACATTTACATTTTCAGTTTCAATACATAAACTTCGCTCAGCCCTTGGCTTGCTAGTTTTGTCCTTTCTGTAGCATTCATGCAATTGTCCTACATACTTTGTTCACTGTCTTCTGCATATTCCACCTATTCACTGCACTTTTGAATCTCTTTGCTGCACATCTCTTCAACTCTGCAATCTCTGTTTACCTCTGTCAAGTCCATATTCTCCAAGTTCATTGTAGTTGTGTATCTACTGCATATATACCTGTTTTATGATACAGGATAAATTAATTACGTGAAATCTCTTCTTACAAATCCCTACCATGAAGACTTCTCCACCATTAATAACTGATTATGAACCCATAGCTGCAGCACTCATGCATCTAATATTCTCTCATATATAAAGAACCCAATCAACCTGGCTTTCAGCTCTTCTGCATGCGCCTATTTCAAATCTGTGGTAAAAGCCCATTTCATGGATGCAGTCATTTTACATACAAAAGCTGTCTAATTAAACTTATGGTGAAAAACCATAGCAAAAACCCCTCTTATCATTTGTCGAATTAATATTTGAATATTTTCCCATAACTCAGGTTTTAAAACCAATGGTCAATGAATCGTCTTTGAACCCCGCTTAATGAATACTTTATATTACGCCCAGACTTCATATCTAGACCACTGCACTTTTACCACTGCATTTACTCTTTAATATTAAAATACATATATTAGAACGAAATGTCTCGGGCCCATATCAAACAATGTATATATATATGCCGCTATATATATATATATATATATATATATAGATATATATATATATATATATATATATATATATATATATATATATATTCCCCACTTCAGAGGTTATAACATTAACGTGCCGTGGACTTATATTAAAAACCCAACAGTAATATATATATATATATATAACCTTTGATTTTATTGCAGTTATTAACTTTTGGCTTCCAAATAAACCAAAGCATCATGTTACAAAGCATCTGGGCCCATAGCAACATATTACGTACCTTGCTTAACGTGCACACAACTCCGCTTAGATCCAATGATTCACCTGGTATCGCGCTCCAACCCTTCGATCCTACAGCAATCGCACGATTAAACAATATGAAATTTAACTCTCAGAAGTCATGCGATGAACTGGGGCCCAGCCGCTCATCGCGTCGTCCCTTCAGTTATCTTCCATGCTAGTTGATGTGCGACTACCATTCGATGGACCCGCCTCCAGATCAGACGGTGTACGTTTATATCGCGCGAAGTCCACAGTCGACACTTAACGCACAATGGCACGCGATAAGGGCGGTTTCTCCAAACCGCTTAAGGCCACGTGTCAGCCGATGGCTGTGATCGCACTGATTTCACGAAAACCACTTACAGCACAAAAGCAGTGTGATGAAAACCGTCGGGTGTTCCAAACCTTTGTTACTGTTCCTTCATGGTTCCGGTTACTCCCCACTCCAGGTTCCGTTTCATTCTTTATAACTTCAATTTCGATTTTTTTTCTTCTGTGCCATGGCTATACTTATTCCATCGCTTCTACCACCGAAGTTCCGCCTTCTTCACCATCGCTCTTGGTTATTATTTCCTTCCATGGTTCTATTGAGATGTAACAATCCCCCATGATCTTGATTTGGCTCTACAACGCTGGTCCATTACATGAATTGGCCACGATATTCACTGTTCCATTGTATCGAACAGTTTCGAGCCTTTTCCCTTCAATCTCGTGCTACCTATACCTATGGCATTCTACTCTTCAGTGCTTCATCAAGGCATACATCTGAAATGTATTATTCCCGTTCTAACTTCTCCATTCACCCAAAATCCCGATTATACACAGATATCAAAAAAGCCCACAGTTTCATTAAACAAAGATCAAACCCTCTCTTTATTGGTTACGCACAGCAGCTATGTACTTCACCTCTCAATGAATATTGAATGAAATTACACGGCAGAATGTGCAATCTCCTCTTTCGAATGCTCTATAAACCGTGATCTCAAATTGTAACTTAAACCCCGATTCACTGCAAACCATTATAGCGCCTTCTGTACTGCACTTCCACATATTATAACGCACGGGTTTATTACCATTTCGATTCATAATTCGTTGTATTATTTGTCTCTGCCTCTGCCTCTACTGCTCTATCTCTGCCTCCACTGCTCGACCGTTTCATCTCTTCCTCTACCTCCACTGCTTGACCGTTTTATTTCTACCTCTGTATTCGCTGTCTCCGCCTCTCTTTTTACTGCCCCGTCTCTATTCTTCTTATGCTCCCTGCCTCCATTGCGCTACTTGTTATCTTTTTGCTGCCCTATCTCTGTAAATATACTCTCCCTTTGTTCTTCTCTGTTGTCTTCTCCTTTGCTTCTGCTTCATCCTTTGCCATCAATGACAACATTTCCAACAGTCTCCCCCTTTGGCATTGATGGCAATACACTTCCTCTGTTTGCCTTTTAGGACCCTTCCTTCTGTTGCTTGCTCTTCCTCCCCATTTGACATCAATGGCAAGGGGTTGCTCATTTTTCAGTGTGCTTTCAACTCTCGCCTTTGACCTGTCTCATGCTTCCCTTGCTAGCTGATCTCCCCCTGGAATGATATTTTTGTTTCTGTTCTCCCCCTGAATCTGTGCTTTCTCTTCATATCAGAGAGTAGCATCTACAGATACTACCCCTAGTCTATCTCTCAAATATTCAAATGGTTCTCTAGCAATAGGTTTGGTAAATATATCTGTTGTTTGTTCTTTTGTTGGTACATATTCCAACTTTACTACCCTCTGAGCCACTTGTTCTCGGAGAAAATGATACTTGATTGGGATATGTTTAGTTTTTGAATGAAGCACAGGATTTTTTGATATACTTATAGCACTTGTATTATCACATTTGATTGAGATAGGTTCATCAATGCTTACCTTCATGTCTTGGAGGGTTTGCTTCATCCACATGACTTGTGTACAGCATGTTGTTGCAGCTATATTTTCTGCTTCTGTTGTAGATAGAGAGATAGATGTTTGTTTCTTGCTTAACCATGCCACCAGATTTTCTCCTAGTTAGAATGCACCTCCACTTGTGCTTTTCCTGTCATCCACACAGCTGGCCCAATCTGCATCTATGTATGTTGTCAAAGTGAAGCTTTTTCCTTTAGGATACCAAAGCCCATACTGTGGAGTTCCTTTTAGATATCTGAATATTCTTTTGACTGCAAGAAGGTGATTTTGTTTAGGTGTTGCTTGATATCTAGCCATTAGTCCTACTGCTAGCATGATGTCTGGTCTTGATGCTGCCAGATACAGCAGACTTCCTATCATGGATCTGTAGAGTTTTTGATCTATATCAGGAGATCCATCATCAGCACACAGTTTGCATCCCGTGATCATGGGAGTTGACACAGGTTTGCAGTCCTCCATTTTGAACTTTTTCAACATTTATTTTAAGTATTTTTCCTGTGAGATTAATGTACCTATGTTCTTTTGCTGAATTTCAAGTCCTAAGTAGAAACTGAGCTCTCCAATCATGGACATCTCAAACTCTGATTTCATCTCCTTAGCAAACCCTTTTGCTAGTTCATCTCTGTTGCTTCCAAACATAATGTCATGAACATATACTACAACAATCAGGAGTTCATTTTCATGGGCTTTTGTGTATAGATTGTTGTCTACTCCACCTCTCTTAAAGCCTTGTTTTTGCAAATACTTATCCAGTCTTGAGTACCAAGCATGAGGAGCTTGTTTCAGTCCATATAGAGCCTTCTTTAGTCTGCACACATAGTCTTCTTTGTCTATTAAAGAGAAACCTTCTGGTTGCTCCATGTAGAATTCTTCTTCTAGATCTCCATTCAGAAAAGCAGATTTTACATCCATTTGATATACCTTGAAGTCTTGGTAGCATGCAAAGGCCAGAAACATTCTAATGGCTTCCATTCTGACTACAGGGGCAAATTTTTCATCGTAATCAAGTCCTTCGATTTGTGAATATCCTTTGTAGACAAGTCTGGCTTTATTCTTGACTACCTGTCCTTTCTCATTCATTTTATTTTTGAATACGCCTATGACATTTTTCTAAAAGGGTCTAGGAACTAGTTCCCAGGTATTGTTCTTCTCAATTTGGTCCAATTCTTCATTCATAGCATTCACCCAAGACTTGTCCTTGCTGGCTTCTTCAAATTCCTTTGGCTCTATTTGTGATAACATGGCTATGTATACCTCTTTTGTCTGTTCAGTTAGCTGCCTTCTTGTCTAGACCCCTACTCTCTTGTCTCCAATGATCTGATCTTCTGGATGGTTCTTCTGAGTGTATATTGATGGGGCTTTCGATCTCGTTCAGCATCTTCTGTTGTCTTGCATGTTTCATCATCATCTTGGTTTTCTTCTTCATGGTTGTCTGATGGATTGCTGCAGTCTGTATCTCTTGTATTGTTTGGAAGTTATTCATCAAATCTCACGTCAATGCTTTCTACTATTTTTGAAGAGTCTTGTTGTAGCACCTGTACCCTTTACTTTTGGAAGCATATCTTAGAAATATCCCTTCATCTGCTCTTGCATCAAATTTCCCAAGATTTTCATCATTATTCTTTATGTAACACTTGCTTCCAAAGATTCGAAAATTTTTTATTGAAGTTGGTTTCCCATGCCATAGTTCATAGGGAGTCTTGTCACTGCTTGGCCTTAAGTGAGCTTTATTAAGGATATGCACCACTGTGTGTACTGCTTCTACCCAGAAGGTTTGAGGAATATTACTCTCTTGCATCATGGCTCTAGCTATTTGCTGTACAGACCTGTTTTGTCTCGCTGCTACTCCATTTTGCTGAGGTGTTCCTGCAATAGTAAATTGTTGCTTTATCCCATGTTCATTGCATAGGTCAGCAAAGTCATAATCTGTGAATTCAGCTCCTCTGTCTGATCTAACACATTTTATCTTGCATCCTGTTTGATTTTTTGCTAATGCTTTGAATGTCTTAAATTTTTCCAGAGCTTCTAATTTATTCTTGAGAAATGCAACCCATGTCATTCTGGAGAAGGCATCTATTATCAGCATGAAGTAGGATTCTCCACTTGGATTTTTAGTTCTTGCAGGTCCAAAGAGGTCCATGTGCACAAGCTGGAGTGGTCTTCTTGTTGATAACTCATCTTTGGCCTTAAATGATGTGCGGGTCTGTTTTCCCAATTGACAAGATTTGCATATGGTATTAGAAGGCCTTTCTATTTCTGGCATGTATCTGACAGCTTTCTTCTTTCTTAGTCTGATGATGTGATCAAAGCTGGGATGTCCCAACCTTTTATGCCATAACCATGACTCCTTAAGTTTTCTAAGATGACATGCTTCATCTTCCTCTTTCACAATGTAAACATTACTCTCTGTTCGAACTCCTTTGAGCAGAGTCTTACCTGTGGTGCTTGATCTGACTTCATAATCTTGTGCTCTAAAAAGAACTTCACAGCCTTTCTCACACATTTGACTGACACTCAGCAAATTTTCTTTCAGCCCATCTACAAATAGTACATCTTGGGCCTTTCCTCTACCATTGTCTAGGCTGACTGAGCCTTTTCCTTTTATTTTTCCTGATTTATCATTACCAAAAGTAACATTGCCAGATTTCTTTTCATCAAGAGTTATAAACTTGCTTCTGTCTCCAGTCATGTGTTTTGAGCAGCCACTGTCCAAATACCATTGGCTTTTCAGGTCTTGAGCAATTAGAGCCAAGTCACATTTATTCACCTTCTCTATCCACTGGAAGCACCCTTTTGTTTGGTATCTTTTGTGAGGTGATGAACTACATCTTTTGAGAGGACATTTGGAAGACATATGTCCAACCTGATTGCATACACAACATTTGATCATAATTTTTGCAGAATTGTGAGTATGAACAAAATTTCTTTGATTCATAAACCTCCTTGAGGTGTTGAACATCAATCTTTGTCCATAATTTCTACACTCAATGATTTTATGGCCAAATTCCTTACAATAAAAACAGTAACCATAGAAACTATTTGCATACTTGATGTAAGGTTGTCTTCTCCATTTGTTTGCTTGAGACAGTCTCTTCACTGTTTGCATATTTTGCTGGTTTGAATTACTCCTCCTTGCATGACAATATGCAGCAATGTGTCCCAGCTTGTGGCAGACATAACAGGTGGCATTCTTCATAGGAGGGAAGAATCTCCTTTGATGGCTTCCAAATTTGACATACTCAGGGGTATATGATCCTTTTTCTGTTGTCTTATTATTTATTGCATTCTTTGTTACTAGAGGTTTCTTCTGATCCCTGTCTTCCTCATTACATGTTTCTTCTTTTGTAGGAATTGTTTGAGCTGCTTCATCAGCCTTTTCTGCTTTACAAAAATAATATTTTTGTTTTCCTTTTCTTTTCTTTTACTTGATTCTCCTTCATAGCCTAGTCCAGTTTTTATAAGAGGAGATCTTTGAGCATCCAGAATTTCGTTCAACTCACTAGAGCTTGTTGTTTGAGAGGAATTTTTAGACACTTTCCTCTAAGAATTTTCTAATTTCTTCCTCAGACATACTACTTCTTCTTCCAACTTCTCTTGTTCCTAAGTTTTCTCCTTGATTGGCTGAAGTAACATGTCTTCTATCTTCTTGGCTTCTTCAAGCTCTACCTTCAGCTGCATGAGGACTTCTGAATTTTTCTCTTCTCTTACATACATGAGGAGGATGTCCTTTTGTTTTCTGCATTTCAGTTTGAGTCTGTCAATCTCCTCCAGGGCACTTCTTATCTCCCCCTCAAGGTCGACTTCACCTTCTTCTTCTTCATCTTCTAGCAGGAGTCCTTCAAGTTCTTCTATGGCCATCAATAAAAATTCAGAGGTTCCTTCTTCACTTGAGGGTTCATCTAAGTCTTCAGATGTACTGCTGTCTTGTTGAGCATAGAAGGATTTTCTGTTGAACTTCTTTCCTTTCTGCCAGTTCTTTGATGTATTTTTCTCTGATTCTTGAGCCTGATTCCTTACTTTCTTGTGAGGACACTTAGCAGCATAGTGTCCAACTCTTCCACAGTTAAAGCATTTGAAAGGAAGTTTACCTTTTTATTTACCTAAGCCTCTATCCAGTTTCTTGACAAATTTAGCCTCTTCTTCATCCGAGCACTAGCATATGTCTTCCTCTTCTTCTTTCTTCTTTTCTGTTTTAAAGGCTGCCTCCCTCATACTTGGCTTCTTCTGTGGGAGCCTCATCTCATATGCTGTTAGATTTCCAAGTAGCTGGTTCATGGCAAGGTCTCCCAATCAGCTGTTTCTTCTATTGCAGACACCTTGGGATTAAACCTGGATGGAAGAGATCTTAGAATCTTTTGCACAATTATACTTTCTGGTATGGTTTCTCCAAGAGCTTTCATATTGTTAAAAATTTCTGCAACTCTTAAGAAGAAGCTGCCAACATCTTCATCATCATTCATTTTTAAATTTTCAAACTGGGCTCTATATACTTGAAGTTTGGCAGTCTTTACCTTTTTATTACCCTCATGGATATTCTCTAGAGTGTCCCACATATCTTTAGCAGTTGTGCATTATTTTGATAAATTTAGCCTCACAAAGTCCACTTAAGATTGCATTCATGGCCTTTGCATTTGCTACAAATTCTTGTTTAGCTTCTCTTTCTGGGTCAGTTGCCTTTGGGGCATATCCAAATTCTACAGCAGCCCATACCTCTATTCCTAGAGACATTATGTATGCTCTCATTCTGATTTTCCAGAAGGCATAATTCGAACCAGTGAAGAAAGGGGCTTTATTGGTTGAGCTTCCTTCTTTACTAGCCATCTTGGAGGCCTAGGATCTCCTTTCAGTGGTTAAACTGGTATAAAAGGAACCTGCTCTGATACCAATTGTTGAATTCTTACTTAAACTGAGAGGGGGGGTGAATCAGTTTAACACATACATGAGCTTTTTAAATTTTTCATCAACTTATTTACAGCTTACTTTTATAACCAACCTTAGTATATGAACAGTCTTAATGTGTTGCAGCAAGTATTAAATTAATGTGACATCAAACTTATTATGAGAGCAGCAAACATTAAGCAGATTTGATAAATCATCTCAGCACACAGACAACATAGATAGAGACAGCAGATATCAGTGGAAACCCATAAAGGGAGAAAACCACGTCTTATTATTGTTGTGATGCAAAGGCAAGTTCCAACTCCCTCTCACCATTGTTTTTCTGCAGGCACCAACCTACAGGAGGATCCAACCTCAGTGGCTTCCCAACTTGCAGAAGCTCAACTCCTTCATTTTCTGCAGGCACCAACCTACGGGAGGGCTCCAACCTCCAGTCAGCCTCAGCCAGCGGCTATCAAGCTTCAACTTGATAGGGAAGCTCCAACTTCCTCAATTTATCAAAAGAAATGTTTGTTGATTTACCTCAGATATCAGCTCTGTTCTGTAGCATCTCTTTCTGCTCCTCTCTTCCCTATCTTCTCTGCCTTAATCTTCTATACTTTTCATTCTCTATCCTTACTTTCTCTAACCTTTTTTATGCATATCAAGTTGATATTATATATAGATTTCAGCACATGACTGTTTGTATTTCACAAGGAATTTGGAGTGAACAACCATGACTTTTTGACTTCTGCCTTCTCATTTCTTTGTCCAACTCATTAAAAATATAACAAAATGTACAAATTTCAATGTTACAATGGGATTTTTCTTTTCCTTTGGATACTTTCCTTTGCATCACAAACAATATAAAAATAATTAAAACATTTACATTTTCAGTTTCAATACATAAACTTCGCTCAGCCCTTGGCTTGCCGGTTTTGTCCTTTCTATAGCAGTCATGCAACTGTCCTGCATACTTTGTTCACTGTCTTCTGCATATTCCACCTGTTCACTGCACTTTTGAATCTCTTTGCTGCACATCTCTTCAACTCTGCAATCTCTTTTTACCTCTGTTAGGTCCATATTCTCCAAGTTCACTGTAGTTGTGTATCTACTGCATATATACATGTTTTATGATACAGGGTAAATTAATTACGTGAAATATCTTCTTACAAATCCCTACCATGAAGACTTCTCCACCGTTAATAACTAATTATGAACCCATAGCTGCAGCACTCACGCATATAATATGCTCTCATATATAAAGAACCCAATCAACCCGGCTTTCAGCTCTTCTGCATGCGCCTATTTCAAATCTGTGGTAAAAGCCCATTTCATGGATGCAGTCATTTTACATACAAAAGTTGTCTAATTAAAATTATGGTGAAAAACCATAGCCAAAACCCCTCTTATCATTTGTCGAATTAATATTTGAATATTTGCCCATAACTCGGGTTTTAAAACCAATGGTCAATGAATCGTCTTTGAACCCCACTTAATGAATACTTTATATTACGCCTAGACTTCATATCTGGACCACTGCACTTTTACCACCGCATTTACTCTTTAATGTTAAAATACATATATTAGAACGAAATGTCTCGGGCCCATATCAAACAATGTATATATATATATATATATATATATATATATATATATATATATATAACCTTTGATTTTATCGCAATTATTAACTTTTGGCTTCCAAATAAACCAAAGCATCTGGGCCCACAGCAACATATTACGTGTTGAAAATGGCAACAAGAAACAGTGAAGGAGGCCTCCTGAAACATCTTTCCTGATCCTAGTTGGAAAGTGATCACCTAAACTAGGTGGGGACCACACATGTGATTTTTGTCGAAAAGTCTATTTTTAGACTATGTCTATTTTTAGACATGGAGCATAGTCTAGGAGTTGCGGGATGCTATTCTTGGATGATTGGTCAAGTTGGTAAAAATAGATAGACATCTATTTTTGAACGCTCTGATCGAGAATCTATTTTAGGCTTACTGTCAAAAAATAAAACTGATCAAATATTATTAACTCTTAATAATATTTGGACTATAAACACATCTATCCTCTCGGAGCACTTGATTTAGGAGCTACGGATGTGGCACATGCAGGTGGAAGGAAAATTCAATTTCTATGATGAGTTAGTTGAGCTATTTCATGGTTGACTTGAGTTAGACTCATGTGGCAGAGTTTTGGTGGAGTTGATTGAGGAGTTGATGGAGATTGTGTTCCGGTTAACTAGTTGAACTAGTTGTAATTAGTTTAACTGCTATTACATTAGAGATGAGTGGTGTGAATTAAATATTATTTAATTCACTAATTATTAAATCATTATTCAACTAAAGAAAACATCAGTTAACTCAGTGCATGGACAGTTCAGTGAAAGACCAGTGGAAGAGGTAGATGGAAGGGTGAGCTCGACAGCAGTTGTACATTAGTTGTGCATGAGATTTGCACAATCAGTGGGATGAGTATGCCAATGATGATTGTGCTTTTCAAGAAAGAGGAATTTGAATTGGTTCAGCCTATTCTCTCCTTTTGGATTGTGTAGTAGAGGCAGGTAGCTAGTGGAGGAGTTTTGAACCCGCGACTTGTTCAAAACTGAGCTAGTTTTGTGTGTAGCTTTTGGAGACATTACTGAGTACTTGTGAGGAGTATTGTATTGTGTAAATTTACATGTTCTCATCCATTTTATATGATACATATAGCTTGGGGTTTTCAGCTATAACCTTTCCCCATACATGCTGCACTCTATGTGTGCGAATTGATGTTCTACCGCTTGTTTTATTTTCCACATGTGATGATTAATTTGTAGAAGAGATTATGTGTTATGCAAAAAATCGAATTTGTGTATGATCAGGTTAATATCGGTGAATAAATCTTCATTATTCAGCAAATTTCTACATGGTATCGGAGCGAAATTAATCGTCAAAGATCTATTACGGTGATTGCAATTATTTCCTCGGACAGAGTCTACACTCGGGCCAGGGAGCCTCTGGATTCATCTTTCTTCAGAAAGTGAAAGGTCTGGTAAATGCCCATGCGGTCAATCTCTGATATGGAAATAATTTGTTCTCAAGTATAGATCGGAAGTGGTTGAGTTATCAGCTGGTGGTGAAATTCGAATTTGCAGATTTGTGTTTGGTGCGAAGTGGCGAAATGTCTTTCAACGGATTGCGACCGGAGTATGCCCTTGAGGGCAGCTCGAATTATGTTGCATGGAAAGACAGAATGGAGGCCGTGTTAGATGATAATGGGTTGTTGGAATTCATAGAGAAAGAAGTTCCAAAGCCTACTTCTACTAATGTTGTTGTCGTCGAAGCTTGGCAAAAGAAAACAGCAAAATGTCGAAGGATTCTGTTGGAGGGCGTAAAGGATCACATAGTATCCAGCCTTCATGGTAAGGCTTCTCCATTTTTGATGTGGAAAGCCTTGACAGATCTATTCCAAAGCAAGAGCGACCAGAGGAAGTTGGCGCTCAAGGATAAACTCAGGAACATTAAGATGGAGAAAGGAGACAGTATACCCAAGTACCTCACGAAGTTCACCCAATGCAGGGATGAGCTGGGAAGTGTGGGGGTGACTGTGGAGGATGAGGACTTGGTGAGCTTGGCTCTCCCAGGTCTTTAAAAAAGGGTGGCATGCATATCAAGATAGTGTCGATGATCCAGGAGAAATTTCCGGATGGGAAAAGTGTGAGTACGATGCGGGTGCAAGAGGAAGTCCGTGGAATACAGGGATGGATCTTCATCAAGAGCATCGATGAAGAGAGTGGCAGCTTTGGTGCAAAAACAGGAGAAGGGCAGGGAAGGCTTCTCAATCCGGTGTTGTTGATGGTAAAGGAAGTGTGACATGTCCAGTGAAGTGTTTTCCATCACGATCATGGACATTACGCCACGAATTTCCCAAAGAAGAAGAAGAACAAGCAGGCTGCTGGATCTGCAGATGGTGAGGCTATTGCCTCGCGATTTGAGCTAGACTTCTCATTGATCGCATGCATGGTGTCTAGTGCATTGGGATCGGGGGTGGTATTTTGATAGTGGCGCTTCCTTTCACATGACGGGAGATGTGAATCTTTTCAGTGACTTGGTGGAGAAATATCTCTAGTTGCATGTTGAGTTGGGAAAAAATGGATGATACAATGCGACAGGCATTGGTACAATAACCTTTCAGAGGGGGTCAGGTAAACTCATTCTTTTACAAGATGTAGTGCATGTTCCAGGTTTAAAGAAGAATTTAATCTCAATCGCAATGTTAGAGGATAAAGGCTATGATGCTGTCTTTAGTGAAGGAAAAGTTTTACTTTGGCACAAAGAAATAGGACAAGTCAAGAAGTTTGGGATTCGAGCAAAGAATCTCTACAGACTTGAAGTAGATGGGATGTCTATGGAGCTTCCTACTGTTGGGAAGTGCAAGAAAGACATGCAATTGATGCTTGAGAAGGAGCAAGTTTTGCATGCAGGTAAGAGTGAACCTCGGGATGTGGAGCAGCCACAAGATGAGGATCATGGAGTGGGAGAAACCACTCATGCAGAGAAATTTCATGCCAGATGGGCAGAGGGAGTGCATCATTCACCACCCGAGGTGAGAGGTGGGGGCGACAGCATGGTTAATCCCAGAAGGAGATTTGGGCGGGGTTCATGAGATGGTGTGGATCTCATGAATTGAACCTGGCTACGAGGTGCCCACAGCGCAGCAGTAGCAGATCAGTTGGAGTGATGCAGGCAGATCAAAGTGACAGTGTTGGATACTGGAGCGCGAATCAGAGTTGACAGCAAGTGCAAGAGTGCATGGGCGCAGGAGTTCAACAGCGCAGTAGTTCCTGATGACATGTGCAGTAGCTAAGCAGAGGTCGAAGACTTTGATGATAGATGCTAGATGCATCAGAATGATTGAGTTGTTTGGAGCTTATTCAGTTTCGAAGATGTTGCATGCAAAGGGTGCATGGCGCATGCATTGATTTGCATGGTGCATGCATGAGTTTGCATGGCACATGCAAAGGGTGCATGGCGAATGCATGGAGTTGCATGTCGCATGCATGGAGTCGCATGGTGCTTGTGAAGGTTGCAGGGTGAATGCATGGAGTTGCATGTCGCATGCAAAGAAATTCCTTTCTTGTTGAGAGGGAGTGTTGAAAATGGCAACAAGAAACAGTGAAGGAGGCCTCCTGAAACATCTTTCCTGATCCTAGTTGGAAAGTGATCACCTAAACTAGGTGGGGACCACACATGTGATTTTTGTCGAAAAGTCTATTTTTAGACATATGGAGCATAGTCTAGGAGTTGCGGGATGCTATTCTTGGATGATTGGTCAAGTTGGTAAAAATAGATGGACATCTATTTTTAGACATACAGGTCGAAGTCTATTTTTAGACTACCTGTCTAAAAATAGAACAGTCAAATATTATTAGCCCTTAATAATATTTGGACTATAAACTTTATCTTATCCTCTTAGAGCACTTCAGTTCGAGCTACAGATGTGGCACATGCAGCTGGCAGAAGGAAATTCGAATTTCCTATGGGTTAGTTGAGCTATTGCATGGTTGAATTCAGTTAGACTCATGTGGCAGAGTTTTGGTGGAGTTGATTGAGGAGTTGATGGAGATTGTGTTCCGGTTAACTAGTTGAACTAGTTGTAATTAGTTCAACTGCTATTACACTAGAGATGAGTGGTGTGAATTAAATATTATTTAATTCACTAATTATTAACTCATTATTCAACTAAAAGAACACATCAGTTAACTCAGTGCATGTACAGTTCAGTGCAGACTAGTGCAAGAGATAGGTGAAAGAGCCGACAGTTGTACATTAGTTGTGCATGAGATTTGCACAATCAGTGGGATGAGTATGCCAATGATGATTGCACTGTTCAAGAAAGAGGAATTCGAATTGGTTCAGCCCATTCTCTCCTTTTGGATTGCGCAGTAGAGGCAGGCAGCTAGTGGAGGAGTTTTGAACCCGTGATCTGTTCAAAACTAAGCTAGTTTTGTGTGTAGCTTTTGGAGACAGTACTGAGTACTTGTGAGGAGTATTGTATTGTGTAAAGTTACATGTTCTCATCCATTTATATGATACATATAGCTGGGGGTTTTCAGCTATAAGCTTTCCCCATACATGCTGCGTTCTATGTGTGTGAATTGATGTTCTGTCGCTTGTTTTATTTTCCGCATGTGATGATTAATTTGTAGAAGAGATTATGTGTTATGCAGCAAATCGAATTTTTGTATGATCAGGTTAATCTTGGTGAATAAATCTTCATTATTCAGCAAATTTCTACATTACGTACCTTGCTTAACGTGCACAAAACTCCGCTTGGATCCAATGATTCACCTGCTCTCGCACTCCAACCCTCCGATCCTACGACAATTACACCATTAAACAATATGAAATTTAACTCTCAGAAGTCATGCGATGAACTGGGGCCCAGCCGCTTATCGCGTCGTCCCTTCAGTTATCTTTTGTGCTAGTTGACGTGCGACTATCGTTCGATGGACCCGCCTCCAGATCGGATGGCATACATCGATATCGCGTGGGGTCCACAGTCGACAGTTAACGCACAATGGCACGCGATAAGGGCGGTTTCTCCAAACCGCTTAAGGCCACGTGTCAGTCGATGGTTGTGATCGCGCTGATTTCACGAAAACCACTTACTGCACAAAAGCAGTGTGATGAAAACCGTCAGGCGTTCCAAACCTTCGTTAATGTTCCTTCATGGTTCCGGTTACTCCCCACTCCAGGTTCCGTTTCATTCTTTATAACTTCGATTTCGTTTTTTTTCTACTGTGCCATGGCTATACTTACTCCATCGCTTCTGCCACCGAAGTTCCGCCTTCTTCACCATCGCTCTTGTTTATTATTTCCTTGCATGGTTCCATTGAGATGTAACAATCCCCCATGATCTCGATTTGGCTCTACAACGCTGGTCCATTATATGAATTGGCCACGCTATTCACTGTTCCATTGTATCGAACAGTTTCGAGCCTTTTCCCTTCAATCTCGTGCTACCTATACCTATGGAATTCTACTCTTCGGTGCTTCATCAAGGCATACATCTGAAATGTATTATTCCCGTTCTAACTTCTCCATTCACCCAAAATCCCGATTATACACAGATATCAAAAAGGCCCACAATTTCATTAAACAGAGATCAAACCCTCTCTTTATTAGTTACACACAGCAATTGTGTACTTCACCTCTCAATGAATACTGAATGCAATTACACGGCAGAATGTGCAATCTCCTCTTTCGAATGCTCTATAAACTGTGATCTCAAATTGTAACTTAAACCCCGATTCACTGCAAACCATTATAGTGCCTTCTGCACTACACTTCCACATATTATAACGCACGGGTTTATTACCATTTGGATTCATAATTCGTTGTATTCGTTGTCTCTACCTCTGCCTCTGTTGCTCGACATCTGCCTCCACTGCTCGACCGTTTCATCTCTTCCTCTACCTCCACTGCTTGACCGTTTTATTTCTGCCTCTGTATTCATTGTCTCCGCCTCTCTTTTTACTGCCCTGTCTCTATTCTTCTTATGCTCCCTACCTCCTTTGCATTGCTTGCTTCTCTTTTTGCTGCCCTGTCTTTGTAAATATACTCTCCCTCTGTTCTTCTCTGTTGTCTTCTCCTTTGCTTCTGCTTCCTCCTTTGCCATCAATGACAACATTTCCAACACATGGGTACTACTTGGATGCGAAATTAAATTTTGCATCCAATGAGTACTCTCGCTCGAAATTTGAGTAAAAAATTTGGGAGATAAGTTGAAAATATGGGTTGAAAAAGTAGTTTTATTATTTTATTGTTTTTTAATCATTTTACCCTTTTACTTAAAAAATGGTGAATCATCCCCCATGGTTGACATAATCATCTTGAATCCTATTGGTTCTTATAAAGTTTATTTTTGTTGTAATTTTTTCTTAGGAGACCCATTTTAGACCTCAAAATTCCCCTAATGAACTATGAGAAAAAGTCCGTGGAAGAAAATGTGTGAAGAAAAAAAGGAAGAGATCGTGGAATGTGCAACTATGAAGGAAATAAACATTCTAGAATTGAAATATTTGACTATGATATCTCCCAGAATGATATGAAGACTCTGATGGAATTCTAAAAAATATGGAGACCGTTGACAATGGATATCTTTGGGAGATGTGTCAATATGTATGCAAGATGTTGATGCGAATTGAAAGATTTCATGATGAAAGACCATCACAAAGGTCATTTTGATTTAATTTCCTATTTTTTGAATGATATCTGGATGGGATTATGCAGGGCTGCCTAGGGAAGAGCTATGAATGTCTTCCAACGATGATGACCATGTAGTATGATGAAATATCCTTAAGGTAACATGGCATGAAGTAAGGCCAGATATGGATAGATGGATCACTTTCCAATGAAAGAAATGATGACATGGATCAAAGATGAAAGTGATGGATTGTTGGGTCTCATAATTGTCGCATTTCCATCATGTGTATCCTCGCCATTCCTCACATTCCATCACCTCATTTAACCATTTACCATACCAACTTCATGGGTTCACCTCATTGTTTTCCAATTTATTTATTTTTAATATTATAAGATAATTTATGATTAATTATTGGAAAATTAACATATTTCATTAATATCTCAAATGTGGATGAGCTATGTAATGTGTAGGATTATTTAGAAGGATTATTCAAAAAGCGTCTCAAATATTTCCTCCACCATTTCAAGAATTCAAAGGATAATTGTTCAAGCTTATTCCAAGGAGAATATCATGGAGATTCCAAGAGAAGATCATGGATATTTGGATAACATATCTCATCCAAGATTTGTGAGATATGAGTGAGGATTTGAAGGGATCATATTTTGTAATTATAGGGATATTAGTTGAGAGAAAAGTGGATTTGTAATTATGAGTTTCTTATCTTGTTTTTAAATCACTCACGTATAAAAGAGAGTGCTCTCTCTTCATTTTGATATGGAATAGAGATGAGAAGGATATGATAGAAATGGAATATGATAGGAATGATAGATATGATAGAGAGGAGAATTAAAATCTAGAATAAAGTTTTGGTTTTGTAATCTTTCATTGTTTTTCTTCATCATTAATATATGTTGACTTAGGTTACTCTTCACATGTTTTTATCTTATACGATTGCACATTTCCAATTTTTGATATGATGCGGTGGTAATGTTGTTGGAGTAGCATTGTTGAGGAAGGACAATCAGGTTATCCTAAGTTAGGAGCCTCTTCTCTCGCTTTCTACACATCACAAACTGCTTCTCTTTAGTCTCTCTTCTTAAGGACAGTAACCTGGGGAAGGACGACCAGGTTCTCCTAAGTTAGGAGCCTCTTCCATGGTTTATCGCATCTTGAATCAGAGACGAAAACATTATACAAGGCTAGTTTAACTTCAGTCATGCATTTCTAGTGCATGTGCTTCGTAAGTCTACGAAACCCTCGCATTGATAAGTTATGTTAGGGAAATTATTTGACGATGATAGTTTCGCCCCAACATTTTGGTGTTGTTTTCGGGGAAGCACGATGGATTGAGGTATAGGTTACTTTTCCTGCAACTGTGAATTTCGATTTCTGCAAGCGTGTTTAATTTTTGCAAGTTTTATTTTTGTGCAAGAGCGTTTGATTTCTGCAACTGTGAAGAGTGATTTTTAGTGCTTTTAAAATGATTTAACAATGAGTATAAGTTTGGAACAACTCACTCAGATCCTAGCAGAATTTGGGATATCCTCTTCCTATGAAAAGAAGATCTTGACAGCTGCGGAAATCTTAACTACTCCTCCAAAAGAGAATGAATCGACATACGAAAAATCCTGTACATTTGATGAAAAACAACTAGTAAAGAAAGAGATTGAGGAGGAAAACAAGGAGTGGCAACATTATTTGAAGGAGGGAAATCACGCCTACGAAAATCTTATTGAAAAATGGATCCAAGCGAGTATGAGGTTAGATCAGTGGTTTTGTTTTTGTTTAGTTAAATCACAGTCACAACAAATAGATTTGATTATTCTTGTATATTTCCATTTTTCAGGCGCGCAATCAAAAGTGAATATATTTTTACTACTGTTTATGCACGGTTACACTGGAAGTTTGATTACACGTAACTAATTTTTAATATTCAATTAGAATAGAGTAGATAGGACAAATGAATAAAAACATTGTTTTTAGTTTGCTTTTAGTTTTTAATAAGTATGCAATCTCTGAAGAAAAAAAATAATAATGTCTCTAATAATTTTTAAGAATAATTTTTTTTTAGATTTCTAAATTTTTAGTTTTTGTTTTCCAATTTTCCAATTTCAATTTTTTTAGAAATAAAACAAATTAAAAATAATTAAAAAAATATTAAAAAAAAAATTCATTTAGATTTTTTTTTTTTTAATTTTATTTTCTTTTGAAATAAAACAAATTAATTAAAAATATATATACAATAATTAAAATAAATGAATAAATAAATTTCATTCTCTCTATGCATTTTATTAACCCATTACTTGCTTCGATAAGCGAAGGGTCAATTGATTTGGCTCGAGCAGTATAAGCACCACTCGGTGATTTTCCATTCGACCGTCCAAAAGGATCTGTACATGCCAACGAGGTAATTTTCCATTCGACCTTCGAACTGGAAGTGCTCCGACCTATTTGCCTGAACTTCACCATTATGACACCCTTGCCATTCCCCGATGCCCTGCTACTCCGTCGCCTAGATTTCAACCTTTTTCACTCCGACACCTCCGCAGCCTTTTCTTCTTCCGCATCGGGGTAATTGTACTCGAGCTAGATTGTATCTGTGACCATCCTATATTATTGACAAAAAGAGCAGCTGATGACATAGCAGAAGGAATGGAATCTATGATTAAGGGAGTAGGTGTTGCTAAGGAAGAAGAGATACAAGAGGAAGTCGTTGTTGCAGAAGAGATGGTTGCATCTTTAGCAAGCATGGATGAGCTGGAAAATGGAGAGAAGGAACATGGAAATACATCCTGCAATTTTTTTTTTTATGGCACTGTTGGATAAGCTCATTGCGGAGGACCATCGAGTGTTAGTTTTTTCTCAGACTTGAAAAATGCTTAAAATTATTCAGGAGGAAGTAAGAAGCAAGAGTTATGATTTTCTGCGGATTGATGGCACAACAAAGGCGATCGTACAGATAGGTGGCCAATGTTTTCTTGCAATCAGGCCCGTGATGGTTAATAAAAATGTCATAAACACAGGTGGACACAGAGGTGAAAGAGGATGCCATACTACCAGAGATATTCCTCTGGTTAATCTCAGAACCAGATCTGGTATTCCTCCAGTATTCCTCCTGTGCCAGAGTTCAAAATCACAGGAAAATTGCCAGAAAATTTGCTGTTTCTAGCTTTTGATATTGTTTTTCACATCTGAATTGAACCGGTTTAGATCTTAGATCTTTGATTTGTATTCTCTTGCGAAATTTCAAGATGTCAACTCCTTCATTTACCTGTGTGAATTCCTTCAGGACACCCAAGCGATTGTGGCAAACTGTGTTCTCAACTTCGTTTACGATGTTTCCACTGGAAGGGCTTTTCCATTACTATGCAAAATAATGCTTCTACAGCGTTCCACAATCATATATGAAACCGAGTAATCCATATAATTTGTTGGTAAAGATTTTGAACTAGGTAGAGTTGTCACTTTTGAGAACTATTGATATTTATTTCGATTCTTTCATTGAATTCAATGTGTGCTGATACAATGTAGCCAGAATGGTTGGCAAATGAGTTATAATATGCAATTTGGAGAAATATTCGCTGCTTGTTGATGCATTATAGCTGAAATGAATAGCAAATTCGTTAAAACGTGCAATTTGGAGGAGCCCCATTGAATATCTGGTATACTTTGTGTGTATAATGGTGGAATCAAATTTTGTAATATATCTGACAAAAATGTAAAAAAAATTGCTTTTGGAAATGATGCCTTTTACTAGGTATGGTGTTAATAATCATTGGCTTTTCTTTTTCATATATTAAAAAAAAATAAACATAAACAATAAATAAATAAAATCAACATAATATATATATATATATATATATATATATATATATATATATATATATATATATAATTTGCAATTGGACATTTCATAATTCTTGAAAATTGTATTCGTTTCTTTGAGTTACTTCATACAGGAATCGTCGACGGAACTAGCACACAAAGGCGACAAGTAAGATGTTTTTTTCAAACATTTGTGCATTTTATGTTTTTCAAAGATCTCATATTTTTTATGCAGGAATAGTGCAAAGCTTTTTTAGGTTTGAAGACGGTTTAATGTAGAAATGATTTTCAGAAATCACAATAAAACATGCATCATTGAAAGTTGGGAGGAGCTAAAATTTTCATCGCACATGTCTGTCACACAGACATTTTTTTAAAAAAATCCGTTGCGCCATGACATGTTCAATTACTCTTCTCCCTCTATGCTTATCAGCCATCCATATCGAAGCCCACTTTCATTTTGATTTCACACATACATACCTTTCTGAGTTGCATACATTCTTTCTTCATTTCCAGTTCATCTTTTGCCTCGTAAATAAAACCAAACATCTCCTTTTTCCATAATCACATTGTCTTGCTATCATTATCCTAAAAACATGTTTCTACTGCAATATTTTTCATATATAATCCTACCAATCATTTTGTACAAACTCGCGTTGCCTGATGTGGGATTCCTTAAGGCCCACCTTTCAACAAATCTTGACCCATCGACCTCAACATCTTATCTGGGATAGAAACTAGAATCCTCATTAGTACCTTGAGGCTTGCATGCCTTAATGGCAAGTTCTCTCTTCGACAGTCATGGAATACATCAATGTCCCTTGATCATTGGATCGTGCAAGTGGCTCGACATCAGATCATTTATTCGCACTTCGCAAGATGTACTTAGGTACCTTGGCACCCATTGACATCAATGGTGAGTTTGCCTCGTGTTAGTTAACTAAATCCATTAATGGTCAGTAATCCAACGACTTATTTTCATGCTCGACACTGACACATTCATTCGCATGACTAGAATTGTACCATTAGGTTTTGTAGCAGAAGAAAACTGTATATTTTTCATGACTCCATCAGCAGTTGAAAGAGCATTCCTTCAACCATATGAGAGTACGATAGTTCCACTTTCAGACTTCACCTTCTGATTCATACAACCAAGTAGCAGCACTTTAGATTCTTTCACTTCACATGATCTAGCAGCATGATATTCACATGATCCAACACCATGATATTTTCATGATCTAGAAGCAGCAGCAACTACATTTATATTGCATAGTAAATCAACTGTTTGGGTAAGTGAAGGTATGTTATTTCTCATTTTTAATCAAACAATTTCTCATATGTTGAAAATAAATGAACTTGGAAAATTCCCTCACCATATTACATTATCTTTCTCCTTTTCGTAAACATAACACATCTTCAGTTTGGGGGGGGGGGGGGGGGGGGAATGTTCATCACCATTTCATTCCATTCATCGCCTCATATATCGACGACCAACATGACTCTTCCAAACTACACTTCGAAACTACACTTCGTTGCAGTTGATTCTATTAGCCACCTATGAAATTTGTTATACCAAAAGGTGGCTAAATCATTTTTTGGAGCCTTAAAGGAACAAATTTTATTGCAAAAAGTGTTATCTCTTGAAGACTCTTGAAGGCCTCATGCCTCTGTCCAAAATCTTCACTGTTGTTTTCATTTCACACTTTGAAATTCTGATGATTTCATGAGAAGAAACTGCTGCAAAATCACCTTTTTTCTCTTTCCTCACTTGAAAAACTAACCCCCATTTTGCTCCCCTTTTCCTCCATAAGAATCCTCTATTTTTCATGATTCCCCTTCTTCCATTCATGAAAATCATTTTCCATGTTTAAAACTCATTTTTGAACTCTGTCGAAACCCCCAAAATCCATTGAAAACTTGAAAAAATTCATAAAAAAAAAGTTTTTTTTACCATAGACTTAAGCCCCTTTGGGCTTAGTCTTAAACCACTTCCCCTCCACATGCCCCAGTGCTAGAACCAAGTGCTAGGGTCCTGAGTGCTTATTGCATCGGAGCAAATCACGGAGCACTGTTGTTTTCGTTAAACAAAAACTCTGATGCCGATTAGCCCTGTGTATTATATCCCCCAATCATATTGCATCTCATATAGACCATGGCCCCGCAGATGGGCGCCAAACCATATTATAAATATATATCCTACCCCCGAAGCATTAAAACTTTGTATTATATTGAAATTTTGGGTTTTCATATATCATAAAGGGTTTCTACCGGTGCAAAGTTTAAATTCGCTCCCCACCATCGATCTGATCTGCAGATCGATGACCCACAAATCAATTGCCCTGGTGGTCTCCACGGTCACGATAGCAGTCGGCAGTCCCATAGAACCAGTGGTCCCCAACGCCTAGTCAGCATACATGTCAGCACACACGCGGCAGCAACTGATTGGAGCAGGTCTTGTTTGGTTGCTCGCATAGTCGTGAAATCTGGACCCGAAATTGTTATAGGGAGGATTTGATAAAAATTTCGGGTCACACTTGGGCTGACGTCAGCAGGCCCCAAAACGGACCCGATACGCTTTATAGGGCGGATTTGATAAAAATTTCGAGTCACAAAGACCCTGACGTCAACGGGCTCCTTTTGTAACCCGAAATGGTTTATGCAGCTTGGTTTTATCGGGAGTTTTGAAGTCCGGGGCATGTTATTTGATAAAGGGTGATTAAAAGGTTTTTCCATTATATTAAAAGAGAAAGCCAAAGGATGGGAATGAGTTAATGGAGCCATAGTTCCAAGGTTTGAACCTGGAGTTTAATGGACCGAAGTAAATAGGAAGCAGGGTGTTAACCCCGGTTTAACCTATGGTCACTTAATGTTCAAAAGCCGGAAGCAGTTTTGATCTCACCGCTTTTGGTACGGAAAGGACACCACTCAATAGCAAGCGATCCTATGAAAAGCCGCCATGTCGACGGGACAATACCGCCTCATCTCTCCCTCATCGCGTGTTAAATGTTGACTGTGGGCTTGGCGTGATATTGACGTACGCCATCCGATCTAAGACTGGCTCATCGAACGGTGATCGCACTCAAAGGAGCTCGGGGGATAAACTAAGGTATGGCGTGTGAATTTAATTAAAACCTGTCGATTGTGTATGTGGGCCCATAACCCACAGGTCCCAGGATCAGCTTCAAAGGCATTGATGCCTCACGAGCCCTGCGCAGCACTGCACATCAGCAAGAGATAGTGAATAAAATCACAAATCAAAGAGTATCAGTGTCGAATACAAGACATACCAGAACAGGAGATTGAAGACAGATCTGTGGGGATTATGGCTAAGATTGATTATCAAAAGCCTAATCCTCCCAATTAAGACACAGTTAAACGAAAATCATAAGTGTTTTATCAGACAGAAAAGCCTCCACCACCACATCAGAGGCACATTGATTCCTCCCGCCTACCACAAAGCCACCTGTGCCTCAAAGTATTCAAACAGAGGCCGAAGTTATTGATCAAGATCAGATATTTGCCTCAGCACAGCCAGAGATTTAATTCTGCAACTAAACTTACTGACAAAATATCAGCAGAATTACTTTAACATAACATAGAGCCTCAAAAGTCAATAAGAGCTCTCACTGAGCTTAATCTTAAATGAAAAACATTAATACGGACATAAACATCTGTAAACTTCTTCATCGAGCCCCTCAAAGGCCAAGAAGCCATTAATTCTGTATTAATTAAACCCAGAAGATCTTTTATCAGATCCCACCTCCTCCTTCTTCTATAAATACTACTGGAGAAGATGAGAAAAGGATTGGTTGCTGAATTTTGAAATATACTTGAGCTTGAAACTCCTACTTGTAAATAGTGTTTAGTGGCTCTTGGAGCTCTGTTTGTGATTAGATAAGTTAGGTTGAGGAAAGTGTAGATGATTGTTAAGCTAGAGCATTGGACTTAAAGCTGTAACTAGTTTGGAGCATCAATACAAGCTGATTTATGGGATCCTGATCTATGTCAACGGTGATGTTATTTATTATTGTAAATTGTTATTTTATTTCTGTTTTCACTATGTTCATCTTCTCTTATAAAGAACAGCATAAATAGAGTTAGGACCTACTGTATATCAGTACCCTTCTCTGACTGAAAATATTTATCTACATGTTTTCTTCCAATTTGTGTTATTTACGAATGATTTAATTCAGTTCTAAGCATAGGAATGTTGGCGTTCCCTCGTCCTATTGCCTTAGTTAATTTTTATTATTAAATGTTATTTTCAGTATATGTTAAGTAGAGATGAACTAAGGAAGATATGGTGTGCCTTGGTCCTAGTTTTATCCCCAAAGACTGTCTGAATGTTTCCCTTGGAATGTGTTGAAAGCTGGCTAGTGTTGAAGCACTTACCAGATCTTAGGCCATTCTTTGTTATTTTTGTGTTTGTCTTGAAAGTTACCAAGTAGAGAAGAGCTAGGAGAGGATTTGTGGTGAGCCCGGCCCTCTAGTTTCTTATCCGACAATTGCCTTCAATTTTCCCTTTGTTTTAAAAATGTTTTTCTATTGAAAGTACATCAAAAGCAGGCTAGTTTAGAAGTACTTACCTGATCTTAGATTACTTTTATGTTTTTCCTAAGTGTATGTCGAAAGTAGGCTAGTTTAGAAGTACTTGCCTGATCTTGGGTTGCTCTTCGTTCTTCATTTGTTTAAATCCCTTTCTTTTTGTAACACTTCATCCCATAAAATCAAACTTTAAAGAGATCTTGAGACATAGATGACTTGCCCCATAGACCACTCTTGAACCTGATTATTTCAATTAAAACCCTATTATGACTCCATAGCCCAATGGACTAAAACCTGCAATTATCCATCTTTTTGGCCAAAGCTTGTTTCGATTGCTTGCAACTTCACACCTTTAAAACTCTTTACATTTAGAACTTTCCACCTCAAATAATAATCATGCTCAACCATCCAAAAACAAACAAAACCCTCGGCCTTCATAACTAGCCTAATATCATTACCCAAAACTTCAAAGATAAATCCATCTTTGCACGTATTAGAGAGATCCCTCTCCAGATTCAGGAGGGCTAGATCCTAGAATCTCAAAGTGGTTGAAATAATGTTCCCTGCAGTTGGACTTTTGCCAATCTTGCTAATTACAGGGTGCCAACATATTCAAATACATTGATATCCATCTTGGCATGATTC
Source organism: Pinus albicaulis (assembly GCA_034641835.2). NCBI lineage: Eukaryota > Viridiplantae > Streptophyta > Pinopsida > Pinales > Pinaceae > Pinus > Pinus albicaulis. The sequence goes on along the minus strand of CM076580.1, from coordinate 1,733,985,357 downwards.
AAAAATATGAGAAAAGGTTTTCATATGCATATTAATGGCTTATCATTTCCAGTACATGTATTATAAAATAAAATAAAATGAATGTTGTTAACACAAGAACCAACATTTTTTATATTCATGGTTGATAACACAAGAACGAACCATAGAAAATATCAGTCACAGTACATGTATTTTACGTCCTGGAATGATACATTGTTAGAAACCATAATCATGCAAAGCCAAAAGTTTTTAATCCATGCAAGGTTGCATGAGGACATGCAACAAGTTCAGTTGGGGGGTATGTTGGGTCTCGTAATTGTCGCATTTTCATCATTTTTATCCTCGCCATTCCTCACATTCCATCACCTCATTTAACCATTTACCATACCAACTTCATGGGTTCACCTCATTGTTTTCCAATTTATTTATTTTTAATATTATAGGATAATTTATGATTAATTATTGGAAAATTAACATATTTCATTAATATCTCAAATGTGGATGAGCTTTGTAATGTGTAGGATTATTTGGAAGGATTATTCAAAAATCTTCTCAAATATTTCCTCCACTATTTCAAGAATTCAAAGGATAATTGTTCAAGATTATTCCAAGGAGAAGATCATGGAGATTCCAAGAGAATATCATGGAGATTTGGATAACATATCTCATCCAAGATTTGTGAGAGATGAGTGAGGATTTGAAGGGATCATATTTTTTAATTATAGGGATATTGGCTGAGAGAAAAGTGGATTTTTAATCATGAGTTGTTTATCTTGTTTTCAAAGCACTCATGTATAAAAGAGAGTGCTCTCTCTTCATTTTGATATGGAATAGAGATAAGAAGGATATGATATAAATGGAATATGATAGGAATGATAGATATGATAGAGAGGAGAATTAGAGTCTAGAATAAAGTTTTGGTTTTGTAAGCTTTCATTGTTTTTCTTCATCATTAATATATGTTGACTCAGGTTACTCTTCACATGTTGTTTTTATCTTATACGATTGCACATTTCCAATTTTTGATATGATGCGGTGGTAATGTTGTTGGAGTAAAATTTTTTAGGAAGGACGATCAAGTTCTCCTAAGTTAAGAGCCTCTTCTCTCGCTTTCTACACATCACAAATTATTGTTCTTTAGTATCTCTTCTTAAAGACAATAATCTAGTGAAAGCTGACCAAGTTATCCTAAGTTAGGAGCCTCTTCCGTTGTTTACTACATCTTGAATTAGAGACGAAAGCATGAGACTAGGCTAGTTTAACTTCATTCCTTCATTTCTAGTGCATGTGCTTCATAAGTCTATGAAACCCTCGGATTGATGATTTATGTTAGGGAAATTATTTGACGACGATAGTTTCATCCAACAGATGGTCTATTCCTTATGTATAAATCCCAAAACATGAAGACTCCTAGATAATGAAAATAAGTTAATGACATCATTAAGAGTTCTTCGAGCAACTAGTTGTCCCATCATCTCCACCTGAGAAGCTATTGTAGATCCCTAATTAAGAGGGAGTCTGGAAGCAAGTTTCTTAATTGGAAGAAACTTGGAAGCAGAATTCCTAAGCCAATAGGGAGCTTAGGTACATTCATTCCATAGGAATGAGTACATTCCTTTATTGTAATAGATATGTCCTCCCTAATTAACAGGGATAGATAGACACATCATTCATGTATTCACTTCAAAAGACAGAATGAAGGATTGTGTAAACATCTGACATTCGATGCTCTTTGAGGATGTGTTGGGGAATCCAAGATAAGAGTAGTCGTACATAATAGATATTATTTGAGGTCTAGAAATCCAAGGTAAGAATATTCTTGGTGGAACACACCCTGAGAACCGAGGTGGGGTATGTTCTGAGAGAGACAATGATGAGGGTGGTTATATGTTACACCAATTTGTGTCATCTAACCGTTTACAATTAGATGGATCGAAGTACACAATGTAAGACCAATTTTACCATAGTAAAATTGCTTTCACTATAAGAAATAATTTAATAAACTATATTTTATTAAGCTATTTCTGGTTCAAGCATGAAACCCCATGAGGAATAATTAAATAAATCCTTATTTATTTGATTTTCCTCTAGGAATAATTAATTAAACCGTTGTTTAAATAATATTCCTGATCATATTTAACCCAATTATGAAAAATAATTATATAAATCATTATTTTTCTTATTTTTCTCTAGGAATAATTAATTAAATCATTATTTAGTTATTATTCGTTGTTAAATTTGACTAAATCACCTAGAAATAATTAAACAAATCATTATTTGTTAAATTATTCCTTAACCCCGTCCTTGAAATGATAAATAAATCATTTATTTGTTTATTATTTCTAAATAAATGTATTTAACCAATTTAAATTAATTTTCCCTCCAAAAAAATATAATAAAATATTCCAAGCAGTTAGATCTAGATCTTGGTTAATAATATTTTATTATTCGCCATTATCTAGGATAACTCAATATTTTGTTATAAATAAGAGGGTTTTCCTTTCATTATTCAGTTTGATCATTTTCATTGTCGCACTTTGATCATTTTCATTGTTGCTATTATTTTCTTACTTCTTGAGCTCCCATAGAGTTCAACACGTCTTGGGTTTTCTACACCATTGAGAGAGAGAAACTTATGGATCTGAAGCATTGAGGACATTCAAGAACCCATCCCATTGAGGGGGACTGGTAACATAATTCTTTTTTCCCTTCCCAGGTGTTAATACATATAAAATTATTTATAGATTGTCTTGTCCGTTGGATATTTGGAGCAACTCTTATTTATTTTTACTAGTTTAACTGCTTTTACTACATAGATCTGGGTTTTTGCTGCATTTTTTTCAACTATCTATTGCAGATCTAAGGAATTTAAGCAACCATATTTATTTTTATTGTTTTTTTTCACACACATATAAAGTGATCTCTTTTCGTACACTTGCGTTAAGAATTTACGCTAACAAATGGCAACTCCACAAGGTTTTTAAATACAACATTGTCGTTAACAAATGGCTACTCCACAAGGTTTTTAAATACAACATTGTCGTTAACAAATGGCGACTCCACTATTGTAATTCAGATTCTTGCGTAACCAGTTCATTCAGTAACCAGGGTTTTTATTCAGCTATTTTTTAGTCTCTTAATGTTTTTTTTTACCTTTTGTGCCCTAAAACAATAAAAATTCTAACTTTTGTGTGTTTTCGGGTGTTTTCCGCAGGCAACAGGTTATATCAGTCGCGCCAGAGACAGAAAATATTTCCGCAACATGTCGCCCAAGGATACCATATCTAGAACTCGCACTTTTTGGCTCAAAACCTATGATTTCTGCCTCAACTCACAGTTGTCAGCCCAGAAACTGTGATTTTCCCAATTTACAGGTCAGTACCTGTGAGTTGCAACTTTTTCCTGAGTTTTTCTGTGTCAATCAGGGTTTGTCGCAAGCACTGTTTAGGGTTGTTTGACCTCTGTCTCAACCCATATTAGGGATGGATATGCTCATTTTTTCTCCTTGAAGTAAGACCAAGCCCCTTAGGGTTTCAGTATACTTCCACCTTTTTAGGAGGGTTTTCGCTGAGTAGGTAGTTTGATATTTTGCAGCGCTTTCAGCCATTGTTTAGGTTCTGATCTATCCTTCTTTCAGGTCCCTTTTGATCAGTTATTATTCCATCCAAAACCCCCTCTTGATTTTTTTTTGGTCTCTCCCTTAGGGTTCCCTTAGTTTCCCCCTAGGGTTTTAACCTTTCGCTTCCCATTTTGCAGCAATTTTCCCTCTGGTTTCTTCCTATTTTCTGCACCTTTTCTAGCAGATCTGAGTTATTAGATCCATGTCCCTTAGACCTTAAATATTTTGGTCGTCTTGTATGTTTTGAGTCAATTTTTTCTGCCTCTTAGAGTAGTTTTTTGGGAAGCCTTATTTTAGAGTTGAATTTATGCATCTGTAGCTGTTTATTTTACTGCCTTTTCAGTTTTATTTATAGTACTTCAGCATTTTTTATTTTTCTGTATACAACCATCTAGACTTAATTAAAATTTGTTAGAAAATTATATATTATAGATAAATGCAACACATAAAATATAAGGAAACACAAACATAGAAAAAATATAAAACCAGAGAGACACAGATATACGTGGTTCACCCAATTTGGGCTACGTCCACCCCGAACAGTCTGTCCTTACTTTTTATTATGCAGCAAAATGAAGAGACACAACCTATAGCAGATCCGTTGTAATATCCTTTGTTCTCTATCACAGTCTCGCTATATGTTTCTCACTCTGAGAATATACATACAATCCACAACCACAATACAATGCCCTCATACAAAACGAGGGGTTGCCTTCTAGGGAAAAAAACCCTAAATTAAACATAAATTCTACCATCAGATCATCTGCCTAATGAATTTCCCAGATTGACTAGAAATTACAATAATTTTACATATGTTTTTAGCTTCAGGGGCGCTTCCCCCGAAACCCCTTGCTAGGGGGGGCTCCATAAAGTCCTAGCCACCCCCCCTGGACTCCCCAGGCAGCATTCAATTACGGACGGCGTTGCCACCTTGTTAAGAATAAGGGTCCAACATTGTGATACAAAATAAATAAGATAATTAGGCTCCACACCCAACAATCTCCCACTTGGAGACTGATTGTAGAAACTCCTCTGCTGCTTCATTTGTTGGAAAATTACTCCACTTTGGACCTGCATGTTTCTCATCTTCATCATCATACTTGAAGACTAATTGAAATTGATCATAATCTCAGTTTCTCCCTGGTTAAAACTTTTGTTAACATATATGTATGATTCTGGCTAGTGTGTATCTTTTCCATCTTCAACTGTCCATCTTCCAATACTGACCGTATGAAATGGTACTTGAGCTATATGTGTTTAGTTCTAGAATGAAATGTTGAGTTCTTTGCAAGGTGATTGGCACTTTGGTTGTTACTGTATAACATGCCCATATTATACTTCTTACCCAATTCATCCATAAACCTTTGTAACCAAATCATTTCTTTACTAGCCTCTGTAGCAGTAACATACTCTGCTTTTGTTGTTGAAAAGGCAACAACACTTTTGATTTTTGAAACCCAACTAATAGTTGTTCCACCTACAGTAAATACATACCATGTAGTGCTCCTCATGTTATCTCTATCACCTACCATATCTACATCAACATATCCCTGTAGAGCAATGTTTGAACAACCAAATCATAATGATTGATTTGTGGTACCTCTAAAATATATGAGAATCCATTTCACTACCATCCAATGTTCTTTTCCTAGATTTTTCATGTACCACCTTACAACTCCCACTGCATGTGCAATATCAGGCCTTGTGCAGACCATGGCATACATTAAGCTTCCAACTGCTGATGCATATGGAACTTTAGACATATAATTCATTTCTTCTTGGGTCTTGGGTCACATCTCCTTACTAAGTTTGAAATGGCTAGCAAAAGGTGTACTAATTGGTTTTTCATTCTGCATATTAAATATTTTCAACATCTTTTGTATGTATTCATTCTGAGACAATGTTAATTTGCAATTTTTCCTGTCTCTAGTTATTCTCATACCAAGGATTTGTTTTGCAGTTCCCAAATCCTTCATTTCAAATGAATTTGCTAATTTTATTTTGAGAACATTTATTTCTTGCATGTTAGACCCTGCAACTATCATGTCATCTACATACAATAACAATATAATATAGCTGCCATCATTTTTCTTTTTGAGATAAACACAATGATCAGAATGACATCTAGTATAACCTTGTTCAGACATAAACCTGTCAAATTTTAGATACCACTGCCTTGGAGCCTTTTTTAAGCCATACAAGCTCTTCTTTAACATGCACACTAATTTTTCTTTCCCTTTGACCTCATACCCTTGTGGTTGCTGCATATAGATCTCTTCCTCCAAATCTCCATGCAGAAATGTTGTCTTTACATATAATTGTTTAAGATGAAAATTTTATGCTACTATAAGACTTAAAATAGTTCTGATTGAAGTCCTCTTAACAAAAAGAGAAAATATTTCATCAAAATCAATACCTTTCTTCTGTGCAAACCCCTTCACCACAAGTCTAGCTTTGTACCTCTGTTTTCCTCCATCTTCTTCCTTCAGCCTGTAAACCCATTTATTCTGCAATGTTGTTTTACCTGTAGACAACCTGACTAAGTCCCAAGTCTAGTTATGTATTAAGGAGCCCATCTCTTCTTTCATGTCTAGCTCCCACTTCTTTCTGGTTTCGACCTGCATTGTTTCTTCATAACATTCGGGTTCACCAGAATCAGTCAACAATAAATAATATAATGAAGGAGAGTATCGTTCATAGGATCTACTTATCCTGGTAGATCTTCTGACACCACTTTTAGGTGTTTGAGGTGCATGTTCCTGTTGTGGTGGTTATTTTTATTGTGGTTGTTGATTATTATTACTTTCAGTCCCCTTTACCTTTTCTTTGATCTCATCAAGAACTGTGTATTCTTTGTTTTATTTTTCTTGTTTCTTTTCCTACAACATATTCTTATACAAGATCTTTTCATTGAATATTACATTTCTGCTCCTAATGATTTTTTTATTTTCATAATCATATAAGTGATAACCAAAATCATTAACACCATATCCAATAAAGGTACATTTCTTTGATTTTTCCTCAAGATTTGTTCTATTTTATTTATTAATATGGAAAAAGGCCTCACAACCAAAAGGCTTTAAAAAAGAGTAGTTTACCTTTTTACCTGTCCATGCCTCCTTTGGAATACCACCATCCAAGGAACTTGAAGGCCCTCCTTTTATTAGATAAACATCAATATCTACAGCATCTGCGCAAAATTGTAAAGGAAATATTGCATCCAATCTCATGAACCTTGCATGCTCCATGATTTTTTTGTTCATCCTTTTTGACACACCATTTTCTTGTGGTGTTGTTGGAACGGTCTTCTCTCTGCAAATTCCATGCTTTAAAAATTACATGTCAAACTCTTTGTTACAATATTCACCTCCATTGTCTGATCTCAGATACTTCAACTTCTTTCCTGTCTCAATCTCAACCAAAGCTTTCTATTTCTTGAAAGTATCAAATACATCAGTTTTATTCTGAATACAATAAATCCAAGTTTTTCTAGTTTCATCATCAATACAATTAACATAATAATGAGAGCCGCCGAGAGATGATACCTGAGCAGGTCCCCATACATATGTATGCACAAGCTCAAATTTTTCGCTCTTATTTTCTTTCCCAACTCTAAGAAATCTGACTCTCTTCTATTTTCCATAAATACAATTCTCACATAAATCCAAATCACTATTCTTCAAACCCGGTAACAAATTTCTTGAGTGAAGAATATTCATCCCCTTCTCACTCATGTGTCCGAGCCTATGATGCCATAATGTTGCATCTGCTCCTTTGGAATTTAAAGCATTAACAGAGTTAGAGATACCATTGCATAAATACAATGTACCAACCTTTTTTCTCTTTTCTATTACCAGGGCTCCTTTGGTGACCTTCCAAGTTTTATCTGTGAAAGTTGTCACACAACCTTCACCTCCTAACTTCCCTGTTGAAATCCTATTTTTCTTCAGAAATGGAACATTCCTTACCTCCTTTAATAGCCATTGGTTTCCATTCTGTTTTTTTACAATAACTTTACCCATTCCAACGATTTTACAAGGTTTATCATCACCCAGACAAACCTGTCCAAAATCTCCTTGAACATAGTCATGAAAATATTTCTTATCAGATGTGGCATGGAATGAGACCCTTGAATCTAAGACCTAGAACTTAGTAACATTTTCTAAAGAAATAATCAAAGCATATTGTAACACATCACCTGTCACATTTTCTTCATGATTGTTTTCTTATTGTGTGTCTCCCTCTTTTCCCTTCCGAGATCTACAATATTTCTTTAGATGTCCTTTCTTTCCGCATTTCCTGCAAACTATCCCCGATCTGTACTTGGACCTTCCTTTCCTTGATTTACTGTGATATCCTGAGCTCTTTCCTCTTTCCATTTTTCTTCCCCTAGTCTCTTCACTTAAAGCATTACCCGATATCTCACCAGAGCTTTTCCGTCGCATTTCCTAGATAAGGATAGCACCGACAACATCATCAAACTTTAAAGTACTAGATCCAGAGGCAGAGTTACTAATAGCCATAACTAAACCATTCCAAGTTTCTAGAAATGAGCACAGAAATAATAGAGCCCTAACTTCATCATCAAAGTTTACCCTACAGAACTTAATTAACTGGTAAACCGTATTAAAATCATTTAAATGGTCAACAACAGATCCACCTTACGACATCTTCATATTAAATAATGTTTCATAATAAATACCTTATTTGAGGTCGAGGGTTTTTCATATAGTTTCACCAATGCCTTAATTAAACCCCATGTTGTTGTTTCCTTCGAAATAATGAAGGCTACCGATGCCGCGAGGCATAGCCGTACTGCTCTGAGTGCCTTTCTATCGAGAATCTCCCATTTTTTATCTTTCATGCTCGCCATATTCTTTGTTTTTCCACTCAATGGTAGGTACAGATCTTTCTGATACAGATAATCTTCCATTTTCATCTTCCACATCGGGTAGTTTTCGTCGTTAAATTTCTCGACTCTAAACTTACCATCTTTTATCGTTGCTCCCACTCGAACCAGGAACCCTTCTTTCCTACGAGTTTATCAGCCAAATAGACCTTCGGCTCTGATACCAGTTGTTAGAAAATTATATTACAGAGAAATGCAACAGATAAAATATGCAGAAACACAAACACAGAAAACATATAAAACCAAAGAGACACAGATATATGTGGTTCACCCAATTTGGGCTACGTCCACCCCGAACAGCCAGTCCTTCCTTTCTATTATCCAGCAAAATGAAGAGACACAACCTATAGCAGATCCATTGTAATATCCTCTGTTCTCTCCCACAGTCTCCCTATATTTTTCTCGCTCTAATAATATACATTCAATCCATAGCTGCAATACAATGCCCTCATACAAAACGAAGGGTTTCCTTCTAGGGAAAAAAACCCTAAATTAAACATAACTTCTATCGTCAAATCTTCTGCCTAATGAACAACCCAGATTGACTAGAAATTACAATACTTTTACAAGGAAATTTTACATATGTTTTTAGCTTCGGGGGTGGTGCCCCTGAAACCCCTCGCCAAGGGGGGGATCCATAAAGTCCGCCCCCCCTGGACCCCCCAGGCAGTGTTCAATTACAGGCAGCGTTTCCACCGCGTTAAGAATAGGTGTCCAACATTGTGATACAAAATAAATAATATAATGAGGCTCCACACCCAACAAAATTAACACATGGCTTGCACACACGCACACCTAAAGTGAAGAGAGCTTGGTTTACACCTCCAAGTTAAGACATAAACATCGTAATTAATTTATCTGCCTCACTGAGCCTTTGTTTATCACTCTTCATCATTTTTGTGCCATCTGTTTCTTGCCATCATTGCGCCCCCAAGGCGTTTAACTCAAATACTCCAAGGTCTTCATCCTCAGTTTCTGTTAGGAATACTTACTCCACTACGTATAATTTGAGTTAGTCCTTCGTGGAATCCCCATATCGACTCTAATTTTGGTTCATCAGGTTCTTCCTCTGATTCTGAACCCGGTTCCCCTCCACCTCATTCTGTCACCATGTCAGGCGCCAATGCAGGTAATGGTCCTCAAGCTGGTGGTAGCCCCGACCCTATTTCTGGTGCTGCTACTAGTGGAGCTGCTACAAGAATGGTTCCAGATACTCCTTTTCTACCTTTTATGGCAAGTTTAAGCCTCCCCGATTTCAGCCAGTTAATCAATGATCCTGTACTCGACAATCCAGGTTAGCCTGATATGCCAACTAAGCTTCCTTCAAACATCCCTAAGTTTTAAGGAAACACTGGAGAGGACCCTACTAATCATGTCCGCTCCTTTCACATGCGGTGTTCATCCAATTCTATCACCGATGACTCTATCCGCCTTCGGTTAATCCAATGTACACTCATTGGAGAAGCTACAAAGCGGTATGTCGACCAGGCCGATGCCTCTCATTCCACTTTTTTGATTCTTTCTAAATAATTTTTGTCCTATTTCCAGCTACCTCTCTGATATTATACTAGTATCGAGTTTTTGACCGCATTCCATCAAATTTTTTCCACCCGCCTTTCTAACCAAGTCCAAGAATGGCGTAGAAGGAGGAGCTTGTGCCGAGCTCCTACATTCGACGATTGTGTCTATATGGATTGGTTTCTCAGAACGATTTTTCCTTCTATTGGTAAATATGTCGCGTCTCACTTTCCTCAGACCGAGGAAGAAGCTCTCCAAGTCACGTTGAGATATGACTTGATCTATCCCCAATCTAGTTATGTTTAAAAAGTTTCACCAGATCTTCCTAGACCTGGTGATGCTAACGCACTGGGGCATCTCACGCCACCGACAGTATCGTTAGATCTCTTTCACATGCGTATACTCATCCTTCCATGGGTTATGGTGTCCCTCAGGGAGGGGCCAGCTCCTCTAGCACTTATCCCCCTCCTGGCTGCATGTATCAAGGACAAATCACACCTTACGCATTCGACCAATTGCATCAACCGATGACAGGGCTAGCCATTGTTCAACCTATTTACCCCAATGTTTATCAACCTCCTTACTATCCTTATCCACAACCCGGTGCTCCAGACCCTCCGTCATTAACACCTCAGCCTCTCGTTCCTTCTCAACCTCCGCCACAACAGCCACCTCCCCCTTAGGTTCAAGTGTATGTGCACCAGATTTTGACTAATCCTCTTAATTCAAAGAAAAAGGGGAAAGGAAACCAGAACCAACCAGCACAAGGTAATGAACCAAACGCACCCTAAGGGAACCAACCTAACACTAACAACCAGCAAAAGGGAAATCATCCCAAGCAAAATAGGCCTCTTCATACGAATAAGCCTTGTTCTTTTTGTGGTGTCCATGACCATTATACTCATGATTGTCCCCTTTTACCCCATATGTGCCAGTTGTGGGAAGCACAAGCAGCATCTAGAGGACAACAAGCCACTGCTTCGGCTCCTCCAAATATTACGCCAACTCAACTGGTTGTGTTCACTAATCCTTTCCCTTAGCAAGGATATGTGGCTGCCCAACCCCCTCAAGGTCAGGCTGCCCATCAACCTTCACAGTCTGGGACCCCTGAGTACCAGATTCTCATGATGAATTCTGAAGAGGTCAATATCGTTGATGTCAACCTTCAGACCCGGTCGCGCCAATATGAGAAGCCACCTGCTACGTCTACAATCGAGTCCCAAACCAAAGTTTCCATGGAGTCCATTTCAACACCCAATTCTCCCTTATAGATCCCTCAGCCTCGGGCAAAGGTTATTCCCAAGATCCCATGTTGGCAAGAAAAGAGGTCTCTAGGGCGAGACCTAGGTTCAAGATGGAGGCCAACAAGGTTTTCCACAGTAGTCTAGCACAACGTCGGCATTTTCACCGTACTCTGAAGAGCAGAGCATCTCACCCGAGGTGTCTTGTGACCTTACTGAGGTTAGGATCAGATCAGGTATCGATCAAACACCACATATCTTAAAACCCACAAGACTACGTGCTACCAATGAGTGCAACTACTCTGTAAATGACAATACTCAGCAACGCATTTAGGATGAAAAACCAAAATTTAAAGTGACCCGAACATTCAACTAAATCAGAGACACAATATTGAACTCAGAACATCAAAATCAGATCACAAGCTTTTCACTAACACCAATAAATAGTTACAGAGCTCCTCAGAGCATTCCTAACAGAACTGATTACAATGGTGTCACACATGAGAGAACAGCATGAACAAAGAGAGAGAGAGAGAGAGAATAGAACAAAATATAATGAACAAAGCTCTCCTATGGCTCCTATTCCCTAATCCCTACTGCAACAACCTCCGTCTTCCACTGACTGGTTGGATATTTGTTCCGTTGTCAATGCAAGTGATAGTTCTCTCGTCCTTTCCATTCTGGCATTTTCTGTATTTCCCTTATCACTGGTGTTTCACTGCTTGTTCTCTGTCGCTTCCTTCTGCCATCTGTGCTCGTCCCTGCAATAGTCGCGCCACCTTCTCTTCGATTCTTCGCAACCATGACAGCTCTCTGTCTATCAGGGTTGCATTCTGCCACCTATTATCCACATCTCAAAAACAATTTTATTTTAAAACAAGGGCACCAACAGGCCCCGACCACATCCTATTGACTCATCCCGAGTCAATTGTTTTCTGCTACCTCAATCTCCATCGGTCCACGTGCTTCAATGGCCAATCTTGTCTTCTCTTTTTATCTTTCCTGTCCAAACAAGGGCCCCAACTCAGGGACCTTTTCCAGTGCGGATGCTTTGAGTTCCCTGAAGCCTACAATGGCCCATTTTCATTCTTGTAAGACCATTTATGTCTCTGCAGTGACCTGTTCCTCTTCTGGCTCCCCTGAGACACGCGGTATATTACTAAAGACATCTTTGATTTTTATGTTGGCCTCCGCGACCATTTGCTGCATGGTCTGGGCCTGGATTTTGATAGGTTTCCTTAGCTCCCAGAGAGCTTGTTTGGTTGTTGCCGAATGTTCCTTAATTTGTTGTATTTTGACCTCCAGCTCTTCCGCTTGAGTGTACAATTGGTCAAGTCTGTCGAGGTATATGGCTTCCTGAATCTTCTTTGACACCTGTTGTAGCTGTGCTGAAATCGGCTGTGATTTCAGAGTGAGTGAGGTTGAGCATTCATGTAGACCCTTTAGTGGGTCATACGCTTCTTTTGCCATAGTACTTAGGGTTTCCTTCATCTCGGCTACCTGGTTCTGCCTTTCTATTATCTTCTCCGTGTAAATTACCGTTGGGTCTGGTAGTGCGGGCCTTGTTGCTAGTGTTGCTTTTAGTTCCTGGTTTTCTTGACTGAGGGCCAAACAGGCCACTCAGATGTGAATGGATCATCTGACTACGTCACTCTCTAATAAATCATCTGGTATCTAAGAGTTGTGGGTTGTTACCATTGGCCAAAGATCCTAGAAGACCTTTGTCACCGTATCCAGTTGGCCCTGTAAATTGTTCTTCTCTATATTCAGTTGGTCGCGCTCTTCAGTAAGCGTGATGATTTGTACCTTTTGCTGCTCGTATTTCTACTGGAGTTTTGTGTGAAGCCCTTCTACCTGCTGTGTTTCCCGATGAATGAAGTTGTACAACTGTGTTGTTGGAACGGGGTCTCCTAACAAGCTACGAAATCGGCCCATTTTGGTTATTTTTGTTATATTTAGTATAGCGCAGGGGTTTTGGGGTGGGTCAAAGCCCCGAAAAGAATTGTAATAGGGTTAAAGGGTAAACTAGGGGTCCGAAAACCATGGGTTGTGGACCATAGGAATGTTAAATCTAGATTGTTATAAATAGAGAGGCATTTCGGATTGTAAGAGGTAAGAATTGGCTAAGCTATTGATGCGATCTGTTGTGTAATGATTTGTTGGGGTTTTTGGGGAACAGACTCCTGCTGGCTATGTGCGCGGAGATTCTAGTCCAGCTGTGTGCGGACCCTGCTGCTGTGTGCGCAGGCTGGGAAGGGAATTGTAAGGGTAATGAATGAAAGAATTTGCAAGATTATTGGATCTAAATCTGTGAGTATTATTGAATGAATTGCTGATAATTACTGTGCTATGAATTTCTCTGTCTTTGTGCTACGAAGGTCTGTATATTGAATGATTGGATCTATTCTGCTTTGGATATATTATGCTGCGAAAGTCTGTGTATTAAAGTAAATCTAGATATGTTATGTCCGGGTATGTAATGTTGTCTTAAGGGTATGAAAAGCTTCTAATTGTAGATCTAGTGCACTTGGATGCAATTGGAAATATACTTGACCCTACACAGAGATAATCTGAATAGAGTGCAACCCTGCTTGCCTTACCCTTCCTTTCTCAGGGTGTGGAAACCTAGTTCCATCACCCACCCATACTACTTCGGGTGAGACTGTGACCTGCACAAGTAGGTCATTGCCGAAAGGGTTAGTAGTATAGGGGTTTGTTGGAAAACCTTGCACACCGAACCTGGGTCAGGACCCCTCAAGCTAACAAATGGTTCCGTTGTCGGGACCGTAATAAATCTTAGAACGGGATCGGGTAGTGGCATCAGAGATCTAGCATAGGGCTGAATAACCCAAGGTACGGCGCATAACAGCGAAGAACTATCAGAACAGGGGGAAGGAAGATCGCCCTGCCCATAGTCCGTCGAGACCTACACAAAATTCATCAGCTACCCCGACGCTAAGGTAAACCTGAGGAACCCATGGCAGCACACTTAAAATTACCTACCTTTAAAGGGGAAATCGATGAGGACCTAGAATGATTCTGGTTCGTGGCTGACTCAGTATGGACAGCGCAAGGGGTGGTAAGTGATACGGTAAAAAGAGCGCAGCTATCCTTGGCTTTTGAGGAGAGGGCGCTGAATTGGTATATGCGGTACATATCTCAAAACAGGAGCGCAACACTTCAAAATATTAAGGATGCCCTAAAACAACAATTCCGGAAACCAAAGTCCTATTCCTAACTGGTATCATGTAGAAATTTGCTGAATAAATCACTTATTCAATGGAGATTAACCTGATCACACATCAATTTCGAATTGCATGCATAACACATAATCTCTTCTACAATTAATTGTCACATGCGGAAAGAATAGAAGCGATAGCACATCAAATCATCACACACATTAACACAGTATGTATGAGGAAAGCTTATAGCTGAAAACCCCTCAGCTATTCTATATATTAGATGGAGAGAACATGCAGCAAATACATAGTGCAAACTCCTCACAAGTACTCAGTACTATCTCCCAAAGCTACACAAAAACTAGCTTGGTTTTGAACAAGTCACAGGTTCAAAACACACCCACTACTTCTCTACCTCTATTGCGCAATCAAGGTTGGTCTAAATAGAGATCCAAGTTCGAATCTCACTGGCTCCAACTGCGCAATTTTCATTGGTAATTTCCTCCAAGTGTGGTGCAAATCTCATGCACAACTGATGTCGCAACTGATAGCTAACTCAACCCTTTCATCTACCTCTTTCACTTGTAGCCACTGAACTGTCCATGCACTGAGTTAAACTGATGTGTTCTTTAGTTGAATAATGAGTTAATAATTTGTGAATTAAATAATATTTAATTCACACCACTCATCTCTAGTGTATTAACCAGTTAAACTAAATACAACTAGTTCAACTAGTTAACCAGAACACCACCTCCATTAACTGTCGCATCAACTCCACCGAACTCCGCCACTTGAGCTCTAACTGAAGTCAACCATGCATTAGCTCACCTAACTCATAGGAAAAGCGTAAATCCTTCTGGCAGCTGCATGCCCCACCTCCGGGGGTCAAACTGAAGTGCTCTAAGAGAGTAAACTGAAGTTTAGAGTCCAAATATTATTAAGGGTAAATAATATTTGACTTCCCTATTTTAAGGAGAGGCAGTCTAAAAATAGACTTCGACCTCTTCGACTTATAGGTCACAAAAATAGAGTCCCATCTATTTTTACCAACATGACCAATACTCCAAGAATCTCATACTGGAATCCCCGGACCATGCTCCATATGTCTAAAAATAGACATAGTCTAAAAATAGATTTTTCGACAAAAATCACATGTGTGGTCCCCACCTAGTTTAGGTGATCTCTTTCCAACTAGGATCAGGAAATATGTTTCAGGAGGCCTCCTTCACTGTTTCTTGTTGCCATTTTCAACACTCCCTCTCAACAAGAAAGGACTGTCATTGCATGCGACATGCAACTCCATGCATTCGCCCTGCAACCTTCACAAGCGCCATGCAACTCCATGCATCTGCTCTGCAACTCCTCTGAAATTGAATAGGCTCCAAACAACTCAATCAGTCTTGATGCATCTAGCATCTATCATCAAAGTCTTCGACTTCTGCTTGGCCAACTGCACATGTCATCAGGAACCACTGCGCTGTTGAACTCTTGCACCCATGCACTCTTGCACTTGATGTCAACTCTGATCCGCGCTCTAGTATCCGACACTGTCACTTTGATCTGCCTGCATCACTCCAACTGATCTTTCTACTGCTGCGCTGTGGGCACCTCGTAGCCAGGTTCAACCCATGAGATCCACACCATCTCATGAATCTGCCCAGAAATCTCCTCATGGGATTAATCATGCATGTCGCCCCACCTCATACCTGGTGGTATAGCTGCATGCACTCCCTCTGCCCGTCTGGCACGAAATTTCCTACTGCATGAGTGGTCTCTTCCACTCCATGATCCTCTTGTCATTGCTCCACATCCCGAGTTCACTATCGCTGCATGCAGAAACTTGCTCCCTCTCAGCTTGATTCCATGTCTTCCTGCCAGCTTCCCCAGCAGGTAGGAGCTCATGTTCTCCATCTGCTTCGAGTCGTGAGATTCTTTTAGAGTCCCAACCTTCTTGACTTGTCCCGTTGCCTTATTTTGAAGAAAACTTTTCCTTCTCTGAAGACAACTTCATACCCTTTATCCTCTAACATTGCGTAAGAGATCAAATTCTTTGTTAGACACAAATTTTTATACGATACATCTTGTAAAATGAGTTTGACTCGTTACGAAAGGTTATGGTACCAATGTCGGTCGCATTGTATCGTCCACCGTCGCCCAACTCAACATGCATCTGGAGACCTTTCTCCACCAAGTCACTGAAAAGATTTACATCTCCCGTCATGTGAAAGGAAGCGCCACTATCAATATACCACCCCGATCCCAATGCACTAGACAACATGCATGCGATCAATGAGAATTCCAGCTCAAATTGCGAGGCAAGAGCCTCACCAGCTGTAGTTCCAGCAGCCTGCTTGTTCTTCTTCTTCTTTGGGCAATTCGTGGTGTAATGTCCATGATCGTGACAGTGAAAACACTTCACTTTGGACATGTCACGCTCTTTACCATCCGCACCGGATTGAGAAGCCTTCTCCTTGCCCTTCCCCTTCCTTGCTTTGGCAGCCAAAGCACAGTCTTCTTCATCAGATACCTTTGATGAAGATCCGTCCCTGGTAGTCCTCATGATCTCCTCTTGCATGAGATCCGACCACAGTCACTCCCATTCCGGCAACTTCTCCTGATCATTGACACTATCCTGATAGGAATGCCAAGCCTTCGGAAGACCAAGCGGAGCCAGGTCCACCATATCCTCATCTTCGACAGTCACCCCCACACTTCCCAGCTCATCTCTGCACTGAGTGAACTTCGTGAGGTATTTTGCGATGCTGTCACCTTTCTCCATCTTGATGTTCCTAAGTCTATCTTTGAGCGCCAGCTTCCTTTGGTCACTCTTGCTTTGGTATAGATCCATCAAAGCTTTCCACATCAAATATGGAGAAGCCTTTCCATGCAGGCTGGATACTATATGATCCTTGACGCCCTCCAACAGGATCCTTCGACACTTTGCTTGTTTCTTTCGCCATGCTTCCACAACATCAACATCATTAGAAGTAGGCTTTGGAATCTCTTTCTCCACGAATTCCAACAGCCCATGATCATCTAATACAGCCTCCATGCGGTCCTTCCATGCAACATAATTTGAACTTCCTTCCAAGGCATATTCGAGTCGCAAACCGATGAAAGACATTTTCGCCGCGGCACCAAGAACACAAATCTGCAAATTCGAATTTCACCACCAGCTGATAACTCAATCGCTTCCGATCTACACTTGAGAACAAATTATTTCCAAATCAGAGATTGACTACATGGGCTTTTACCAGACCTTTCACTTTCCAAAGAAAGATGAATCCGGAGGCTATCTGGCCCGTATGCAGGCTCTGTCCGAGGAAATAAGTTTGCAATCACCGTAATAGATCTCGAAAATTAATATTGCTCCGATACCATGTAGAAATTTGCTGAATAAATCACTTATTCAATGGAGATTAACCTAATCACACATCAATTTCGAATTGCATGCATAACACATAATCTCTTCTACAATTAATTGTCACATGCGGAAAGAATAGAAGCGATCGCACATCAAATCATCACACACATTAACACAGTATGTCTGGGGAAAACTTATAGCTGAAAACCCCCAACTATAGTATATTATAAATGGAGATAACATGCAGCAAATACATAGTACAAACTCCTCACAAGTACTCAGTACTATCTCCCAAAGCTACACAAAAACTAGCTTGGTTTTGAACAAGTCACAGGTTCAAAACACACCCACTACTTTTCTGCCTCTATTGCGCAATCAAGGCTAGTCTAAATGGGAATCCAGGTTCGAATCTCACTGGCTCCAACTGCGCAATTGTCATTGGTAATTTCCTCCAAGTGTGGTGCAAATCTCATGCACAACTGATGTCGCAACTGATAGCTAACTCAACCCTTTCATCTACCTCTTTCACTTGTCACCACTGAACTATCCATGCACTGAGTTAAACTGATGTGTTCTTTAGTTGAATAATGAGTTGATAATTAGTGAATTAAATAATATTTAATTCACACAACTCATCTCTAGTGTATTAGCCAATTAAACTAAATACAACTAGTTCAACTAGTTAACTAGAACACCACCTCCATTAACTGTCGCATCAACTCCACCGAACTCCGCCACTTGAGCTCTAACTAAATTCAACCATGCATTAGCTCACCTAACTCATAGGAAAAGCGTATTTCCTTCTGGCAGCTGCATGCCCCACCTCTGGGGGTCAAACTGAAGTGCTCCAAGAGAGTAAACTGAAGTTTAGAGTCCAAATATTAATGGTCATCCATGTTTGACTTCCTATTTTAAGGAGAGGCAGGTCTAAAAATAGACTTGACACCTCTTGACCTATAAGTCACAAAAATAGAGTCCCATCTATTTTTACCAACAGCCAATACTCCAGAATCTCATCTTGGAATCCCAGGACCTGTACTCCATATGTCTAAAAATAGACATAGTCTAAAAATAGATTTTTCGACAAAAATCACATGTGTGGTCCCCACCTAGTTTAGGTGATCTCTTTCCAACTAGGATTAGGAAAGATGTTTCAAGAGGCCTCCTTCACTGTTTCTTGTTGCCATTTTCAACATATCGGAAGTAAAGGACTTCAAGCAGGGAACGTCTAAGTCAGTCTGGGAGGCTGATCAGTGCTTAAAGAAAGAAATCTGAGAAGGTGAGTTCAAATATGACGACAAGCAGCACACATAATGGTTTATCGCTATGCTCCTACCTCACTTGCGTATGCCCATGAGCCATCGGACTTTTGAATCGCAAGAAAAAGCCTTGGAAGCTGCCATGAAACTTGAAGCGGTGCCTAAGGATGATATGAGGGACAGTGTACAGCAAATTTAGGAGCAACTCGGGGCCATGCATATGGAAATACAGAGCTTACGAATGGAACAAGGGAAGGGGGTAACCACGGACCTTTGGAGCGAGGATTGTTGGGTGGCGGGACACAGGTCAATAGAGGTGAATTGAAGCAACAATGGTGTAGGTTATGCCGATCTATAGGACATGATGAGCAGAACTGCCACACATATGAGTTACTGGTAGACCGGGTAACCCTCTATAGGGTACAATCCGATCCTGCATCTCCGAGATCCCCTGCAAGCTTTGGTGTTTCCCCTGCACAGGGTAGGGGGCGGGGAGGAAGTGTCAGACGAGGATGGGGCCAACTAATCTGCTACAACTACGGAGAAGTAGGGCACTTTGCTTGAGACTACTCAAATCCCACTAGGTAGACCTGTAAATATTGCTGACAGTTGGACCATGAACTCGAAGACTGCCCGATTTTTCTAACAAAGATGAAGGAAAAATAGTCTACTCCCACACGAAATATACAGAGAGTCAAAATGGAGATAAGGATAATAACGCATAGCATGGTCACCCAGAAAGCAAGAGAGGAGCTTGTTGTTCGAAAGGAACCAGCTCCCTAGAAGCAGGAACCACTGGAAGCCCCTGCGCAGTTGCCAGAAGAAGAAGTTGAAACCTTTTTAAGGGCATGCCTGAAGCTCCTACGCAGCCCGCAGGCAGGAGAAAGTATTCAAGTATTACTGCAGGACTACGCAGCTCGGCCCAGCATGATGACTGAGGTTAAGGAAGTACACAAAATACACAACTATAAGAGGTGCACAGGGGGAGAGATGCGCTTGACTGCATAGATTGGTGACTATGAGATAGATCAGGTTATTCTTGATCTTGGATCTGATGCGAATGTATTACCAAAACAGACCTGGCAATGAATGGGAGAACCTAAACTAGACTGGTCCACCATCTAGCTGCGAATGGTGAACCAACAAAAAATCATCCCACTGGGACGATTTCCAAGGGTTATGGTTGATATCGCAGGAGTAAAGGTCCTGGCTCACTTTGAGGTCATAGAAATTGTGGAAGATACGGACCCCTACCCTGTGCTTCTAGGGATAGACTGGGCTACCGACGTAGGAGGTATCATTAATCTAAAAAAACGCAGCATGGTGTTTGATAAGAATGGGACGCGTTTAATAATACCACTAGATCCCGCTGAGGGCACACGGTATACCGAACCAGCATATGAAGATGAGGAACTCGATCACATCTACAAGATAACAGCACAGGACGAGGACTGGGATAATCCTGCAACAGATGGAGTATTCAACTGGGAAAAGAGCAGGGAATACTTTTCTGATCCCGAGGAAGAGCTTGAGAAATGGCAGACCCGGCTACACGATGTTTCAACTCTACGATGTCCTCGAATTGCAAGAAATCTCTACTGCATCACTTCGGAGGTAAGGGACCTTCCCCACTTTAATGGGTCTAGTACTGTCCATGACCTCATAAGAACATTAGAAGCTAGGGTACCCAAGGATCAATGACTCTGGGCACTAAATCTGGCACTACACGGCACACCAGCCCGATGGTGGGATACCCACAAGAAAGCTTTCCCAAACTAGGAGATGTGTTGGGATAGGATGGTGCTACAATTCACACCCCCAGCTGATGTACGCACGAAGATATTCCTAGGGCTCGGAGATCCCCGTGCGCATCTTCGTATATGGACAACCAAGTGGGCCGACCGAACCCTAGATGAGTGGATCCATCTGTTTATACATGCCCTGGGCCCCATCCCCACTATTTGGTACTTAGATGTCGAATTACATCAACGAACTTGCCATTGGGAGATACTAAAAGAGGACTTCCTCGAAACATTCGGACTCATTGGGGGAATAGAAGCGCTTGACGAAGCCTTGTAAGACATTGATGTGTTCATCTTTAAGAAGCCTCACCCTCACACCCCGCCAGCTGTTCTGACATGGGAGGCCCAGATGTAAGACATATTCAACTTCCGAAGCTTGGCGATTAATGAAGAAGAAGAGGACCCACGAAATCTCTCTGTTCCGGAATCTGAAGGGGAACGTGCCATTCTCGGACCATCGCTTGCCAATGAGGATGTGACGCAACCTCTCTGGTTACGCAAGGTTAATATTGCGACAGATGAACATCCTAAACTGCCAAAAATTGGGGACTATTAGGATGAAGGCACTGTGGGCAAAATTGTCGAGCTACTCACAGAGTACCAAGACTTATTCCCTACAAAGTTCTCTGAGCTCAAGGGAATCACAGGGGACCTTGGCATTATGCACATCACTCTAAAGCCGAGGGCACGACTCATCAAGCAGCGACCCTACCGGTTGAATCCTAAATATAAACAAAAGGTCAAAGAAGAGTTGGAAAAAATGCTGACCGCCGGTATCATTGAACCAGTTGAACAATCAGATTGGATCAGCTCGATGGTCGTTCGGGAAAACAAAATGAAAGGAGAAATACGTATCTATGTGGACCTTCGAAAACTAAACGATGCTTGCATTCACGACCCCTTCCCTACTCCCTTTTCCGATGAAATCTTGGATAGCGTGGGTGGCCAGGAGACCTATTCCTTCACAGATGGATTCTCGGGATACCATCAGATTAGAATTGCACCAGAGGATCACAGTAAGACCACCTTTTCCACCGAATGGGGCTCCTTCCAGTACATGGTCATGCCCTTCGGTCTTAGGAATGCACCTTTTATCTTTTCAAGGGTTGTAGTGGCCGTGTTCTAAGAATTTATCCATAAGTTTCTGGAAGTATACTTCGATGATTGGACGATGTTTGGCTTAGTGAAAGATCATGTCTCGAACCTACGATTAATGTTGGATGCGTGTCGAAAGCACCAAATCTCCCTGAATGTCAAGAAGTGCATCTTCTGCATACTGTTCAAAATATTGCTAGGGCATATAGTCTGTCGGCAGGGTCTGATGGTTGATCTTGCGAAGATAGCTGTAATTATCAACCTGGCAGCCCCTACAACGGAGAAACAGTTGCACTCCATTCTCGGTCACACGGGCTATTACAGGAAATTCATTCAAGGATACGCCCTGATCACAACACCCATGGAACAGTTGCTAAAGAAAGATGTATCTTTTTTTTGGAATGATGAATGTTAGAAGAGCTTTGAATTGCTCAAAGAAAAGATGGTTTATGTGCCCATACTGATATTCCCTGACTGGTCCAAATAATTCCATGTGCATGTTGATGCATCAGGTATTTCCTTGGGTGCAGTCCTTATGAAACCTAGCGAAGGGGACATTGATCATCCGGTTGCCTTTGCCAGTCGAAAACTCTCGGGTGTCAAACAAAATTATTCTACCACTGAACGTGAAGGACTAGCTATGGTTTATGTGCTAAAAAAATATCGCCACTATCTACTAGGGGGACACTTTAAGATGTTTACAGATCATTCGGCTTTGAAATACTTGGTCAACAAGCCTATGTTGGGGGGGAAGATTTGCCACTGGTTGTTGTTGTTCCAAGAATACGATTTTGAGATCATCGTAAAGCCTGGAAGGTTGAATGCAGGACCGGATCATCTGTCGCATATTGAGACAGGGGAAGAACCCACTAACTTGGACGAAGGCTTACCTGATGCGCAGTTGTTTACCATTAAAATGGTGGATGACCACTTTGCGGATATCCTTGAGTTCCTGCTGCATATTCGGTGCAACAAAAAAAGGAGTTGGTCACTCGAGGGGCAGACTTTAATATCATCGTAGGACAGCTATACAAGCTAGGCGCAGACGAAATACTCTGCAGATATGTATTAGAACATGAACGACCCACCATTCTCATAGAATCCCATGAGGGATTCACTGGTGGCCAATACGCAGGAAGGGCTATAGCGCAAAATATTCTAAGGGCTGGCTTGTGGTGGCCTACCCTGCATCAGGATTCTTACACCTATTGTAGAACGTGCGATACCTACCAACGAACTGGCCGCCCCTCACAACGAGATGATATGTCGTTACAGCCCCAAATGGCCCTACAGGCTTTCGATAAATGGGCCATTGACTTTATAGGACCCATTAATCCACTAGGCAAGAAAACCGACGCATGCTATATTATCACTGCCACTGACTATGTCACACGATGGGCTGAGGCACAGGCCGTGAAGAATTGTACCGCCGATACTGGTGTGCATTTCATCTTTGAGAATATTTTGACCAGGTTTGGCTGCCCGAAAATCCTAATGAGTGACCAAGGTACGCATTTCGTTAACTAGACAATTCAAGCTTTGAACGATGATTTATGGATCCACCACGCCAAGAGTACACCATACCATCCCCAAGCTAATGGGATGGTGGAAGCTTTCAACAAAATTTTGGAACAGGCACTAACGAAGGTTTGTAATGCCGATCGTAGTGACTGGGACATTCGCATCCCCTCGGTCCTATGGGCTTATCGAACGACCTGCAAAAATCTGATCGGTAGGACACCTTTCTGAATGGTCTATGGCAAGGAGGCCATCATGCCCATAGAGTACGTTGTTCCTAGCCTACGCATTGCAGCATTTACAGATATGGAAGACTCCGATATCATAGAAGAATGCCTAGCGCAACTGGTAGCATTGGAAGAAGATCGGTTTATTGCTCAATTTCAACAACAGGTACAAAAATCTAGAGATAAATCCTAGCATGATCGACATATTCGCCAAAAGACATTTTTCACAGGTGATCTCTTCTTGCTATACAACAGCTAGTTTGCGAAACATCCTGGCAAATTTTGACAGCACTGGCATGGTCCCTACATCGTTCAGAAGGTTACGAATGGCGGCACAGTCCAGTTAGCTACCCTGCGCGGTGACCTCCTCCCTGGTTTTTTCAATGGAGGATGACTCAAACCATACCGGGCTACGAACCATGAGGACACAGCTGTACCGTGACTCGGGACGAGTCACAATATTGTGTTGGCGGACTGTTGGAACGAGGTCTCCTAAAAAGCTACGAAACCAGCCCATTTTGGTTATTTTTGTTATATTTAGTATAGCGCAAGGGTTTTGGGGTGGGTCAAACCCCCGAAACACATTGTAATAGGGTTAAAGGGTAAACTAGGGGTCCGAAAACCATGGGTTGCAGACCATAGGAATGTTAAAGCTAGATTGTTATAAATAGAGAGGCATTTCGGATTGTAAGAGGTAAGAATTGGCTAAGCTATTGATGCGATCTATTGTGTAATGATTTGTTGGGGTTTTTGGGGAATAGACTCCTGCTGGATGTGTGCGCGGAGATCCTAGTCCAGTTGTGTGTGGACCTTGCTACTGTGTGCACAGGCTAGGAAGGGAATTGTAAGGGTAATGAATGAATGAATGTGCAAGATTATTGGATCTAAATCTGTGAGTACTATTGAATGAATTGCTGATAATTACTGTGTTATGCATTTCTCTGTCTTTGCACTGCGAAGGTCTGTATATTGAATGATTAGATATATTCTGCTTTGGATATATTATGCTTCGAACGTCTGTGTATTAAAGTAAATCTAGATTTGTTCTGTCCGGGTATGTAATGTTGTGTTAAGGGTATGAAAAGCTTCTAATTGTAGATCTAGTGCACGTGGATGCAATTGGACATATACTTGACCCTGCGCAGAGATAATCTGAATAGAGCGTAGCCCTGCTTGCCTTACCCTTCCTTTCTCAGGGTGCGGAAACCTGGTTCTAGCACCCACCCATACTACTTTGGGTGAGACTGTGACCTGCGCAAGCAGGTCACTACCGAAAGGGCCAGTATTATAGGGGTTTGTTGGCAAACCTTGCACACCAAACCTGGGTTAGGACCCCTCAAGCCAACATGCGCCATTCCCCAAGTCTGCATACTTTCAGCTCCAGAGATATCTTGATTTGTTTGTCTCAGTTGGAGTGGTTGACTGCTCGTAATGGACTTGGTTGAGTGCTCTTGCGGTGAGTGTGGTGGTGTTTTTTGCGGTAGTGGATTACTGGGGTTACCCATGTTTAGATTGGGCTGCACCTGCTGAAGTATCAATTTTTCTTGCTGAAATGGGTTCATCTCTTCATTCGGGGGTGTTGTATCTGCAGTAAAAGAGCCCCCACTTCTTAAAAGGTCCTGGAAGGTGATCTGTTCAACCAAGGTTTGGTTAACCTCAAGTACCAATGTTGTACTGGAGTTAACTTTCGCCTCGTTGTCTTCGTTTGTCTTACTCTGTGCTCTAATTGGGTCAGATATGGTGGCTGATGTGGAGGGCGTGCGGGCTGAATGATATTTTTAGGGGTATGAGATGTGGGTCGATGAGTGGTGAGTGCGAGGTGGAGATATATGCATATTTAAAAAGGAATATGGGTTTAACAGTGGCAACTCCTGATTTACCTGGGTCTTTGTCAATGGCTCTTCTTGGATCAGGGCCCCGTTGTCCATTGGTTGCGTTTGATCTTCCCCCGTGAGATCAACGACCTAGCTAGACATTGTAAATTTTGGCTTTTTGGCTTTTGGTGTAGCTACGGGTGGCTTTGGGGCCTTACTCTTTTTGACAGGGACTATGGCTGTCGTTGCTGGTGAATTGAACAAATTAAGTGGTATGGTCGTGACTATGGAGATTGTGATGGAAGATGAGGCGGAATTTGAGGCTTGAAATTCCATAAACATGGGAAACAATGAGGAATATTTTGTGAGAGTTTGAACTACCCGGTTAAAGCTTTGTACCTTGGTGTTCAATTCTTCGATTATTGTTGTTAGCTGTAGTCGTGACATCCTAGCCATCACTTCCTCTGATGTTTCTCCTAGCAATGGATCCAGTAGCATGCCATCAAATGAATAGACGTAGACTCCACTTCTGACCTCCATTGCTACTCCTGGCCACGAGCATGCTTCTATGTGGAAAGCCCAATCATCGATTTGAAATTTCAACGGCCTCATCTTGAAGGTTGCTTCTGGCACACATGTTGGCTGGATGTAGGTTTTCTTATGGTTAAACCCAAACCATACTTGCGCAACATAACTGTCCAGCAAGTTCCTTGGAATTCTCTGTTGGCTCATCGCGATATCCACCATCTGGCTGTACCAGAATTTGAACGCTTCCTCGTTCACCTCCTTAGTGTAGGGGTCCCCTGATGCTCTCCAGGGTGTGAAATTCATTGCTAATGGTTGGCCCGCTGCAACTTCCAGAGGTTGCCTAATTCCTGGAAATTTCCATTTCCACATTACCAATGCCATGATAAGATACCCGTAGATGAAGCCAGTGGCCCTCTTATAGTTTTCCTCACAGGCTTCGAATAATTCGTTAAGCAGAAACAAACACCAATTTAGTTGTGCCCCTGGATATAGTGCTCCACAACGAAGATGGTATCCAGCGTGCACTCTCCTTTTGTGTAATGTCTCATCATTTTGCTTGCAATCAGATAGTAGGTAAAATTGACCTCTGGCTTGTTGATCAAGTCTATCTTGGCCCCTTTTCCCCCTCTCTTGGTGTCGTACCTCCTGTAGTAGTCACCATCTCCTACTTTCTTCGCTCTCTTCGACACAGTTTGGAAATTCGTGGAGACATCTCTCCCTTATTGTGACAGCTCGGTCAATCTGTGAATGTCTTCCACATGAATTGGCATTTCTCTTCCCAGCCACAATGACCCATTGTGGATTATGCTCAGTAGAAACTTGGTGTACTGCATCATAGCCCCTGTAGTTTCGAATGCTGGAAGATTTTTTAGGTTCAATATGGTGGATTTTTGAACACCTCTCAACTCTGGAAGTACTCTTGTTGCTTCCTGTCCCACTTTTGTGGCCATGTATACCTTGTTGGAAATACTGAGAGGGGGGGTGAATCAGTATTTCTTTCAATTAGAGCATTATTTAATCTTCAATTATTATCAGTGTTTGTACAATGATAGCAACAAACAAGAGGAACACAAATGCACGCAATTTTTAAGGTGGAAACCCACTCCGGGACAAAAACCGCCTAATGCTTTTCTAATAATTATTTAATATTCAACTCCAATTGAAAATAAAGCTCCAACTTCCTAGAATCTAGAAAAGCATTCTTCTCCAGCTCCCACAGGATGGATGCTCCAATGCCCGAGATTCTTTAGTAGTCAACTGAATGGATGCCCCAACACCCAATGAGCTACAACTCACCCTAGCACCACCCTACCACCCTATAGAAGAATAAAATAATAATGGACTCCCGTACCAGGGAAAATGGTCCACTTTACAATGATATAGAATGATGTAGAAGAAGAAGATATACTAGACCATAACCCTAACTTTGACACAACCACCTAATGATGATCCTAGACCTCCCAACACTGCCTCTTCAACCCTTGGCAGATAGACACTAGTACAATTTTTACAATAATGTATTTACAATGACTTAGTACAATGATTGTATGCAGTGCTGCCCACTTGAAGACTTCATATGATGAAATTCTTGCTGCTGTTATGCACCTTGGTTGCTTCTCTTATCATGCTACCCTCTGTTGCACCTTGCTTTTCTTTTTTTCCGTAGAAAGTCTGGTCCTTTGCAACCCTTAACAACACATGATCTAGCTTTTCTGTGCCTTCTAGGAGCTCGATATTGAATCTGGTGTATCTCTATTATTTCAGATCCTAAATATCTTATTTTCGGTCCTATAGTAGTCCTCTAAGTCTTCTTTCCAATTCCACAGGTCTAACCCAATTTTCATTCTTCAAGAGAGAGTTATACCCAATCTCTCACAATGCCCTAATTAAGGACTGTTTCAGCAGAGCGCACTTGTACGGCGTGCCACGTGTCATTGTTTCTTCATTTGTCTCTGAAATTGATAGAGAGAAAATTATAGACTATGCACTATCCACCACTTTTTATGGAATTCCAATCCAATACTCAGAGAGAGAGTTATGACGAATTTACCAAGGTCACTTCTTTGAGATGAATTTCAGGATCCTGCAAAAACCCTGACTTCCACAGATCATATCTCCAAAAAATATTGTGCACCTTGATCTGAAATTTTTACTGCAGCTTCCTCAGGATTTCGGCTTCACCTCATAAAAATTTCAGCTTCTGAACCTTCCTATAAAAAAATTTAGAGAAAAAATTCCACGATGACCTGTTTCAGATGGTCGAATCCTTTGCATAAGGAGGAAATGAAGATCACAATTTATATGAATGCTTAAGTTGAGATGGGCTTCAACAAGTGAACGTGGGAGGGATTTTAGGAGCTTAAAAAATATTAATTATGACTTTTCAATGACCCATGCCCCAACCCCATGGGGTTTTAGCCCACTAACTGGGGGTACAAACTTCAAACATGAATATCTCTCAAACCGAGAAGAATTACATGGCATGCCATATATCAACGGAAACATCTCAAAAAGTAGAAACCATCAAAAGCATTATTGACCTAGAATATATTAATTTTTTAGGTCAAAATTCCCATGCAATATTGGGTTAGCCCCTGGTGCTGCTTGGGTTGACATCAATGACAACGATGATCAACAATCTCCCCCTTTGGCATTGATGGCAACACAAGTACTCCCCCTGCGATCATGACACCTCTTCCTACAACGTTCTCTCCCCCTTTAACATCAATGGCAAAGGGTAACTCTCCCTGAAACACAACCATCCTGCGGACCTGTACATGTTGGGTGTGGAGCCTGATTATCTTTTTTACTTTGTATCACAACATTGGACCCCTGTACCCTAAAAGGGGCGGCAACGCCGCCCGTAATTAATCACTGCCGCCCCCCCCCCCCGAGCAGGGGTTTTCGGGGGTAGCGCCCTCGAAGCTAAAAACAGATGTAAAATTGCCTTGTAAAAGTATAGTAATTTCTAGTCAATCTGGGTCGTTCATTAGACAAACGATTTGACGATAGAATTTATGTTTAGATTAGGGTTTTTTGCCCTAGAAGGCAACCCCTCGCTTTTATGAGGGCATTGTATTACGGCTGTGCATTTTATGTGTATTCTCGGAGCGAGAAACAAAGAGGGAGACTGTGAGAGAGAACAGAGGATATTACAGTGGATCTGCTGTAGGTTTTGTCTCTTCATTTTTGTTGGATAATAGAAAGGAAGGACTGGTTGTTCGGGGTGGACGTAGCCCAAACTGGGTGAACCACGTATATCTGTGTCCCTCTAGTTTTATGTGTTTTGTGTGCTTTTATTTTCCACATATTTTATGTGTTGCATTGCTCTGTAATATTTAATTTTCTAACAGTACACACTTCCACTCGTGCTGACACACAACCGTCCTGCAGACCTGTACACACTTCCACTCCCCCTTTATATTCTAAAAAAGGAAAATCTAATGAGAACTTGGGAGAATCCCAAACTTGTGGCGAAGATATTCCAATGCTGGTGAATATTTAATATGTGATTCTTTTGGTGCTGCTTGGAATCTTGCTACTTGTCCAACTGCTTACATAACATCTGGTCAGGAGGCTGTTACATATAGAAGACTACTAATCATAGATCTATAAATCTTGATCCACATCTCCAAGGAACATCTATGCTCAAATTAAACTGTGTAAAGACATCTCGAAATCACTTAAAATCTTCTTTTGTAGTGTGCACTCTTACTTAGCTTTCATCATCATTAAGTGCACGTTAATTATTGTATCATCCTCTTTAGCTATTAGAGGCTTTTTGAAGTTGCTTCATCTAAATACAGTGTGTCGTTTGAGCTCGAATTATTTGTTTTGACAATTTCACCATACATGCCTTTCCTGATTTCACATTTCATGGAGTTGAATAGTATTGTGTGTCCTTGATCACACATTTGTCCAACACTGAGCAAATCGTGATTCATGTTTTCAACAAATAGAACATTCTTGGCTAGAACATCTTTGCTTTCGAGAGTGAAAGTACCTGATCCTATAACATTTGAAGATCCATCATTTCCAAATGACACGGTTCCATCCTTCTTCTCTTTCAGAGATACAAATTTATTTCTATCTCCAGTCATATGCGTTGAGCAACTGCTATCAACATACCACACATCTTTGTTCTTTTGAGCCTTGAGAGCGAGAGCACAATTATCATTCTTCTTCTTCTTCCATGTTCGTTCATTCTGTGGCTTTGAAGATTCTTCTGGAGGATTTTCAAGTCTGCAGTCTTTGGCTATGTGTCCAAAGTTTCGACATTTGTAACATTAAATATTATTTCTTAAATGTTCAAATCTATTGATGTTTCGCTGAGCCCTGGGAGGTTCATATTTGATAGATATCCTAGAATTGTATTCGTTCCTAGGGTACGTGCGACATTCTACAGCTTTATGACCAAATTTTCCACATGAATAACAGTAGCCATAAAAAATATGTTGGTACCTGGATAGAAATTTTCGTCGAGGAATTGTCTTCCAAGGCTATTCTTGTGAATCTTGTCCAATGAAGTCTACATGCATGTCAAATCTCATAGGTTCATTTTATTTTGTTGTAGAAGGTCTTGCTTCTTGTTCTTTGTAACCGATCCCAGTTTTGTCGTTGTAATATCGTTGATTGTTGATGATTTCTTCGAATGCCCTTGAGCTATTGGCATAGTTTTGGATATTTTTTCCTTTCTTCACTTCCTCATGCAGCGAGACTACTTCGGCTTCTAATTATTCCCTTTCTTGGTTGCTTTCTTCCAACTTCTTTTGAAGTGACTCTTCAATGCATTTGTGTTCTTCAACTTCAATTTTGAGACCTTGAACTTGTTCTTCAAGAGTTTTGGAACGAATCTTCTCCGCCTTGAGATATTTTATAAGCTTGATTGCTTCCTCATAAAATTCATCTATAGTCCATCCTTCTTCTTCATTGTTTGATACCTCTTGCTTATTGTGCTTGGGTTTATTGTTCTTGGCCATAAACAATACTCTCTCATTGGCTTCTTCTTCACTATCATTGTCTTTATCGGATGATGAGCTATCTTCTTTAGAGATAAAGTTCCTTTTGGATCCTTGCTTGTTGAATTTCTTAAAGCCTTTCTTTCTTTTTGAGTTGCCATTACTTTTTTTTGGACATTTTTCTGCAAAATGCCCAACCTCATTACAGCTGAAACATATCAATGGAAGTTTACCTTTGAATTTTCCCTTACCAATTTTTAGTTTTCTCATGAAGTCAGCATATTCTTCATCTGAAAGACCTTCTTCATCATCTCCCTTTTCTTCACACTTGCAGGTGCATGTATTTTCAATTGAAGGTTATTTATCCCTATTGGTTTTCTTAGACACAACGAACACAGTTTCTAGATGCAAAGTACCCTCTTCTTCATCAAGTCTCATTTAATATGCTATAAGAACTCCATGTAATTCCCCTTTGCTGAGTTTGTCCAGATTTGCACTGTATTCTAAGACCGATACCTTTGGGTTGAATCTCCCTGGTAACGTTCTAAGAATCTTCCGTATAATAGTCTTCTCGTCAACTGGCTCTCCCAATCCTTCCAAAGTATTGGTTATTTCATCAACGTATTGAAAGTATGCATCAATGTTGCAATCTTCTTTCATTCTGAGTTGCTCAAATTTTGCTCTATAGATTTCAAGCTTTGCTTCTTTGACATTTGAGTCACCTGCATATATATTCTCAAGCTTGTCCCATACATTTTTGGTGGTTTTACAACCCAACACCTTATGATAAGCAGATTCAATAAGTCCATTGATAACAATATTCTTTTCTTTTGCATCATTTACCAAATTCTTCTTACCTTCTTCATCCGCGGTTGATGTAAATCAATTTTGAACAGTGTCCCATACTTCATAACCTTGAGCCAAGAGATAGACCTCCATTCTTCCTTTCAAAAGTGCATAATTATTTTCATTGAATAGAGGTACACCATTCTTGGTATGCTCCATGACCTCCTTCCAGCTGTTAAACTTCTATTGAATGAACCAACCTCTGATACCAATTTTGGAAATACTGAGAGGGAGGGTGAATCAGTATTTCTTTCAATTAGATCATTAGTTAATCTTCAATTATTATCAGTGTTTGTACAATGATAGCAGCAAACAAGAGGAACACAAATGCACACAGTTTTTAAGGTGGAAACCCACTCTGGGACAAAAACCACCTAATGCTTTTCTAATAATTCTTTAATATTCAACTCCAATTGAAAATAAAGTTCCAACTTCCTAGAATCTAGAAAAGCATTCTTCTCCAGCTCCCACTAGATGGACGCTCCAATGCCCGAGATTCTTCAGTAGTCAACTGAATGGATGCCCCAACACCCAATGAGCTACAACTCACCCTAGCACCACCCTACCACCCTATAGAAGAATAAAAGAATAATGGACTCCCGTACCAGGGAAAATGGTCCACTTTACAATGATATAGAATGATTTAGAAGAAGAATATATACTAGACCATAACCCCAAATTTGACACAACCACCTAATGAGATCCTAGACCTCCCAACACTACCTCTTCAACCCTTGGTAGATAGACACTAGTACAATTTTTACAATAATGTATTTACAATGACTTAGTACAATGATACCTTTACAATGATTGTATGCAGTGCTGCCCACTTGAAGACTTCATATGATGAACTTCTTGTTGTTGTTATGCACCTTGGTTGCTGCTCTTGTCATGCTACCCTCTACTGCACCTTGCTTTGCTTTGTTGTCGTAGAAAGTCTGGTCCTTTGCAACCCTTGACAACACATGATCTATCTTTTTCGTGCCTTCTAGGAGTTCGATATTGAATCTGGTGTATCTCTGTTATTTTAGATCCTCAATATCTAATTTTTGGTCTTGTAGTATTCCTCTGATTCTTCTTTCCAATGCCACAGGTCTGACCCAATTTGGATTCTTCAAGAGAGATTTATACCCAATCTCTCACAATGCCCTAATTAAGGATTGCTTCAGTAGAGCGCACTTGTAAGGCATGCCACGTGTCATTGTTTCTTCATTTTTCTCTGAAATTGATAGATAAAAAATTACATACTATTCAATATCCACCACTTTTTATGGAATTCCAATCCGATGCTCAGAGAGAGATTTATGACGAAATTACCAAGGTCACTTCTTTGAGATGAATTTCAGGAGCCTACAAAAACCCTGACTTCCACAGATCATATCTCCAAAAATGTTGTGCACCTTAATCTAAAATTTCTACTACAGCTTCCTCAGGATTTCAGCTTCGCCTCATAAAAATTTCAGTTTCTGAACCTTCGTAGAAAAAAATTTAGAGCGAAAATTCCACGATGACCTGTTTCAGATGGCCGAATCCTTTGCATAAGGAGGAAATGAAGATTACAATTTATATGCATGCTTAAGTTGAGAGGGGCTTCAACAAGTGAACGTGGAAGGGATTTTAGGAGCTTAAAAAATATTAATTATGACTTTTCAATGACCCATGCCCCAACCCCATGGGGTTTTAGCCCACTAACTGGGGGTACAAACTTCAAACATGAATATCTCTCAAACCAAGAAGAATTACATGGCGTGCCATATATCAACAGAAAAATCTCGACAAGTAGAAACCATCAAAAGAATTATTGACCACAGTCAGATTTTTCAAAACCCACCTCATCCAGGTAACTAATTTAGTAGGTCAAAATTCCAATGCAATATTGGGTTAGCCCCTGGTGCTTCTTGGGTTGACATCAATGACAACCGCTGATCAACATACCTATTTCTTCATCGCTGGAAATAGGAAGGAGTCTGTTAGGTCAGTATCAATCAACGACATGCTATCATATTTTCCCACCAGTGACTCCATCTTCTAGACCCTTTCATCGAGCTCCTTCTCAACGACTGTTGGTGCTACTCTGGTCATTTTAGCTCTCCTCTGGTACACTTGCAGAGCTACTCCTTTCCTTTCTTTATAAATTTCTACCTCCAGATGCTTTCCCTGAACTTCTTCTGCTGATGTTTCTCTTGCTACCTCTAATGTTTCTGGTTCTAACTCGGATTTCCTTAGCATTCTCGTGCTATCTGTCATGCAGGTTATGTAAGTAATCGGCACGCATGAGGTTGATAAGACCCCATAACTCATTAATTTTCACTGCCTTCCCCCGCGGCTATAATCATGAGATTAGTTACCTGGATGAGGTGGGTTTTGAAAAATCTGACTGTGGTTTCGAGAGTTGGGCAGACGCAGCGGGTAATGATTATGGCCTATTATGGAAAATTAATTACGGTATGGACGATCCTAATTATGGCAGTTACTTTCCAAATCTCGGCAATCCTACGGACTGACATGGGTACAATGATTCATGATGATGGAAGGATGTTCGACACACTTTTTCTCTAACGTGGATGCCACGCTGGACACTACCCTGCCCCCGACCATAATTGGTTGCGTTGTAGTATCCGCATCAAAACTTTGATCTGTCCTATTCTTTAAGATTATTTTATTGGGAGTTCTATCTAAAATCTTCTCGGGTGTGAGAGAGTTATTGACTCTATCTAATCTAACCTAATCTACCCTACTGACTCCTCTCGGTTGCGAGAGTTATTGAAAATGAAATGCAGAACTTACTCGTGGTAGGGTTTTAGGCGTGCATCATTCACCGATCCTGGCAGTATTTGGTCGTCCAGTTGTGCTAACCGAACTGCTCCTGAATCTTTGATTTCGATTACATGGTACGGTCCTAGCCAATGCATTTGTAGTTTCCCTGGGAACTTCTGGTACTTTTTGTCATAGAGTAAAACTTTTCCACCGACCCTGAAAGTCTTACGCTTGATATGGCGGTTGTGCCAAGCTTTTTGTCTCTCTTTCTGGACAGTTTGGTGGAATTCTGCTAAAAACCTATCTTCTTCCAGCGCCTATAGTTCCTGTAACTGTTACTTTAACGATTTTTCCTCTGATAGCTGGAGTGAGGTTGCGATTAGAAGGCTTGGTATTACAAAATCTGCCGGTACTATGGCTTCTCTCCCGTACACCAGCTGGAATGGCATCTGGTTATTGAGCCTCTAGATAGTTGTTATGTATGCCCACAAGGTTGCTAGTATACGTTCATCTTAGTCATCTCGTTGAGCGTTGCAGATCTTTGTTAAGCGCTTCTCTAGGATCTTATTGAATGCTTCTACCGTACCATTGGCTTGTGGATGGTAAGGGATGCTTTTGTGATGTTGTACCATGAAGTTTTCGAGCAGGGATTTAATTGTAGCATTGATGAAATGCGTACCTTGATCACTAGTCAAACTTTTCAGGCAACCAAACCTGCTGACTATATTTTCAAATATGAAACAAGTCGTTGTTTTGGCTATGCAATCCTTCACTAGCATAGCATTTTCCCACCTTGTCAAATATTCTGTTTCCGTGATGATATACTGCGCATGTGAGTGTCTTGCAGCAGGTGCAATCGGGCCTATAAAATAAACTGCACATTTCTTGAATGGTTGCAGTGCTTTTACTGGGTGCAGTGGGAGCTCATCTCTGTGAGATGGACGTCTCGTCCTCTGGCAAACATCGCATTTCTTTACAAACGCCTTACTGTCCATGTGTACCGTGGGCCACCATAAACCCGCCTGCAGTACCTTCCTCGCCATCAGTTTTGCTCCTACGTGCCCTCCTGCAACTCCACAGTGGCACTCCCATAGTACGGCTTTCCTCTCGTGGTCCAGGACACATCGTTGTAAGATTTGGTACAACCCCATATTGTACAAGTGTCCCGCTATCAGCTGATACTCTATCGCTCGAACTACTAAGTGTCTTTTTTGGACTGTTGTATATTCTTTTAGGCACTGCCTTGTTGTCAGGTAGGTTGCTATCTGATCTAGGTACTCTTGGATGGCTTCGACTCTAAAAAGATCATCGTCTAGCAACTGATCGTCCAGGGACCCTCCATTTTCCCCATTTTCCAACCTTGACAGGTGGTCTGGCCCCACGTTCAGTCACCCAAGTTTGACTATCACCTCAAAGGTGAACTCCTGAAAGAGTAGGAGCCATCTACATATTCTTCCCTCTAAGACTGGTTTGTTTACTGGGTACTTAAAAGCTGAATGGTCTGTGAAAAACTTGAACATACCTCCTAGCAAGTAGTGGTGAAAATTTTGAAGGGAATACACCATTTCTAATGCTTCCCGCTCTGTTGTGGTGTAGTTTTGTTCCATTGTTGATAATTTTCGACTTGCAAAATACACTGGGTGATCAACTGTAGTGTCCCCTGGTTGAGCTAGAACCGCTCTGAGTGCAATGCTCGAAGCATCGATGTGGACATGAAATTGCTTGTCCCAATTCAGATGAACCAATATTGGCGCACTTGTCAAATTTTCCTTCAAAGTATTTATGGTTGTCATGCAATTCTCTTTCTAATTGAACTGTTCCGACTTTCGCAACAGCTGCTCTAATGGGGTTGTTATCTTCGCGTAGTTGCGGATGAATCGCCTGTAATAACCTGTATGGCCTAATATTTATCTTAACTGCTTCACAATTTTCGGTGCCTCCATGTTAACTATAACTGCTACCTTGGTTGGGTCCATGCAAACTCCTTGGCTACATACTATGTGTCCTATAAGTGTTCCAAAAGGCACTGCAAAAATGCACTTCTTGAGGTTCAATGAAATTTGGAGTTGCCTAAACCTGTCAAACATGATCCTCAATAATGTCGCATGGTCTTTTAACAGGCTGTAGACGGTCTAGTCATCCATATAAACCTCCAGGAATTTGTGGATGTAGTGAATATTGCTATCATATGCATAAGAAAATCTTTTGTTGTGCCATTTTTCAAAAGTGTTAATATGAATCTTTTGTCGGAAAAATACCACTTTAGCTATAAAACACTAACCCTAGCAATAATTATGGCTATAGCTATCTTTGAATTTGTGATTTAATTTGAGTAGAACTGTGCACAAATCCGGATCTACCATATAAAAGGGCATTAGTGGCTAAAGACAGTTTCTTAACATCAATAGTAGGAACAATAACAATACTGAAAAAATTTTATATTAAAAGAATTTTTGGGAGGAAAACAAGAAAGGTGTTTCCAATTCTCCTCAATGGGATGGGTTCTTGAAAAGTCCTCAACGCGGATATAAAATTTCTCTCTGTTGGTGTATGGATAAAGCATAGAACTCAAGGGAGATTCACAAAGCAAATAATGGAGAATGTGACAATGATGTCTAGCTGAAAGTGGATAAATGGATCTAGGAATCAATATGTGACAAGAGCGACAATGAATGGGGAAAACCCTTCTATTTATAAAAAAATATTAGGGTGATCTAGAACTTGGTGCATGAATAAAATATTATTAATCAAATTCTAGAACCACCCTTTAGGAATATTTTATTATATTTGTTGGAGGGAAAAGGATTTTTGACTTGGGTCAATTCCTTTATTTATAAATAATAAATAAATAAATGATTTTTTTATTATTTTAAGGAAATGGTGGAAATATAATTAAATAAATAATGATTTATTTAATTATTTATAAATGATTTAGTCAAATTTAACTAGGAATATTATTTAAATAAGGATTAAATAACTTATTCCTAGGAAATAATCAAATAAATAAGGATTTATTTAATTGATTTCCTTGTTTTAGGTTAAATATGACCATGAATAATAATTAAATTGATGTTTAACTAATTATTCCTTGAGGAAATATAAACAAATATAGATTTTTTTATTATTTCCTTTTGGGGTTTCCTGTTTAGACCGTAAACAACTTAATAAAGGTGTTTTACTAAGTTATTTCACATAGTGAAAGCAATTTTACTTAGGGTAAAATTGGTCTTACATGGTGTACTTGGGTCCATCTAATGATAATAGGTTAGATGACCAAAAAATGGTGTAACACAAACCGAATGGTGTTACATGATATGCGAAGGAGCCCCATTCGGTGGTGAAGGTTGTCTTTTTCTTACCTTCTTCCACTATCCGTACCTGATGGTATCCTGAAAACCCATCCATAAAGGAATATGCCTCATTCCCCGCAACGTTGTCGAGGACCTCCTCGTTGAACGGAGTAGGAATTGGATCATGTATGCAGGCATTATTCAAGCTCATGTAGTCCACATAGACTCAGATTTCAGACTTATCCTTTTTTCTTTGTATGACTATTGGACTTACCCATTCTGCTTCCTCCACCGGGAATATCAACCCTGCCTTTAGCATTTTGTCGATTTTTGCTTTAACTTTTTCCTTCACCCTTGTATTCAACCGATAGGGTCTATGCTTGATTGGTCTTGCATCAGGCTTCAGGATTATACGCATTTCTCCCATGTCCCCTTTGATTCCTTTCAATTCCGCTACGGACGACGGGAACAAGTCC
This sequence comes from Pinus albicaulis, assembly GCA_034641835.2. Lineage (NCBI taxonomy): Eukaryota > Viridiplantae > Streptophyta > Pinopsida > Pinales > Pinaceae > Pinus > Pinus albicaulis. The sequence goes on along the minus strand of CM076580.1, from coordinate 1,733,946,978 downwards.
TCATATTCCTGTAGTAGACTGAATATTTCCATGGTTGTCTCAGCATCCCAATAATCACCAATTGATGCCAGTTTGGGCTTTTCTTCGGTCCCAATGTTAATTTTCCTGGTTCTTAGTGGTAGTAGATGAATTCCTTCGATTGTCGGGTCTTCCTGAATATCTCGCTCCCCCTCCGTCTCTTCAAAATACAGATGTCTAAGTCCCTCTAGATCATCATCGTCCATTTCATTGTTTATCTTTTTACATGCTACCGACTGTCTAATGCTTTGGTTCAGGAGTGGTTTCTCATCCTCCTCCTGATTCTCCAGGAAGAACAGTACCTTTTTAATAGCCTATAACGCTTGGGTGACCGGTTCTGTTTTTCCTTCAAATAATAAGCACTATGTAAATTTCCTCGTAACTTCTTGCCAAGTGCTAGTTCCTCTTTTCCTCTCCTCCGTTAGGTACTAAGCTTGTGGAATCACATCCAGTGAATGTATAAACTTGTGGACCGACAGATCCTCTGGGTATCCTACAATTTTCCATTGATCTTCACATTCTTTAAAATGATTTCTGGGGTCTGAGTCCCCTTGGAATATCTGAGTGAAATGTGGTTCTTCTTCTCCCTTGAAACTGGCTTTCAATGCTATCGCCACTTCGTCACATCGCACCAGTGAGTTACGATGGTTACTCCACCATCTCGCTGATGTGGACTATAAGGCCACATCCATGAGTGGGACCATATGGTCTGCTAGCATCTTATCTTCTATTTTTGCAATAAAAGTATTCACAGCATTCATATTTGATAACATTTGGTAATCTCTTACCTCAGTCCCGATCCAATTGATTCTTCTGATGGTGGCGCACCTTCTAGTATTGGTCTCATATCCCCCTTGTTGCCAATCATCCCAGGATATCTCCAGGCATAAGTCAGAGCTTTTAATACTTCTCCAACTCACTGATTCCCCCAATGTTGGGTTGATATAATCTTCCCTTTTTCCTGCAGTCATCTGATACAAATGATCGAGAAGCTGAGCATCTTCTCTGTTGTCAATGGACTTTGTGTATCGAGGACCTTGATATGGGTCGAGTGGCTAGGTGACCCTGACCTCCCCGTCCTCGAAGATCACCAGTTCCTTCTTTAAATCTATCACTGCATAATTTTCAAAAGCCCAGTCGATCCCCAGTAATGCCGGATAGGGATCTTTATCCCCCATAATGTCTATTACCTTGAAATCCGCAAATGTCTTTACTCCCACAACATCGACTTCAACCTCCTCCAGTTTTCCAATGAGCATAATGCATTATTGTTTTTCCATTCAGAGTTTAATTGGTGAATATTTCAGCCTTGGTCTTCCCAATGCTTCCCATGTCTTCCTTGGAAATATATTCACATCTGACCCTAGGTCAAGCATGGTGTCTTTAATTTGGAATCTCGCGACTGAGTATTCACCCGGAACTCTTTTCCTATCGTTATCTTATTTCTCTTTACTCTTCGTATGTATTTCTGACTGGTACTGCTTGACTCCCCTGGTCCAGTGGCCTCCTGCACCACCCTTTCCGGGTTCTGCTTTAATTGTTCCAACATTGGCGCGTTGTTAAAAATTTTTAAGAATAGACAGAACCATTCTTCAATCATAGTACTTGTACTAACTTGGTTCTCGTTATCTTCCTTGGCCTAGGGTAACTCAATGCCCTGGCTTCCCCCGAGCTGGGCGAAGGTTTCCACTGCTTCTTTGAAGTATTGCTTTTGTCTTTCTGGCCTGAACAATGGCTTTAGCGATGCTGGCTTTATCAATTTTATCGGTTTCGTGGTCTGTGCATCTTCTCCGGCTCTTTTCCCTCCTCGTGTCACTATGGATACATTTGGCATAGCCTGAGCCTCTATTATTATTGGCTCTGCATTTACCAAATTTGTTCCTCTTTGTCTGGTTCTTTCCTCCCATCTTTTTATGAGCTTTGGACAGTCTTCTGTTGCGTGCATGTTAACTCTGCACTGAGAGCACCAGGGTCTTCTAGGAAGTGGAAACTCCCTAGCTATGTGGCCTTCTTGGTCATAGTTTTATCATCGTATTGGCCCTCTTCCTCCCGCTTGGCCTCCTCTCATGCCTCCTCCTCGTCCTCTGGGAGCCTTGTTCACTCTATATGAAGGCTTGTCCAATCGTTCTGCCTAGGCATCCAAAGCCCTACACTGCTCTGTGTTGTGTATGGTAGACACACAAAACTCACAATATATGTTGTTCTTAAAGTTGGAGTATTTTTTCAATATGGGGCATAAACGGGGTGAATGACCCATGATTTTACATATTTCGCAATATTCAGTCGCTGTTGAATTTTGTTGCACGGGGAACCCCATGTATGGGTGTTGTGGCGGATATAATCCCTGGGTGTTTATATGCACAACCCCTCATACTAGAGAAGCTCCCAGTGCCCCTATTGCTGATGTCCCCACATTTTAGCCCCGCATCCGAGGAAATTCAGTTACCACGTGTCCTTCCATTAGACAGTGCGTACAACATATGTTTGGCCTCGCTGGACACATTTGTTGAATTTCTTTCAATTTCTTTGTCAAGCTATCTATTTTATGTTGTAGTCCCAGTATGGAAGGGTCCTGAGTTGATGCTCCTCCTTTAAATTATTGCAGATATCCCGCCATGGCCTCTATCTTCATAGTCTTCTCCAATGCGTCTTGCAACGTCACGATCTTCTGTTGTGTCAGCGGGGTTCTTGTTAGTGGGAGAAGGGCCTTGATAAACCAATCCCTCTGACGGTTTGGATCGATCGGATAGCTAAGTTTTCCAATCGCATACTTGAATATCCTCATTAGATCCCATGCAATTTCCCCTTCTCTCTACTTGATCTCCCATATTTCTGACAAACCCTACTGATCTGTTTGGGGTAGTTTGAATTCCTTAAAAAAATCCCTCTTTACATCTTCTATCGCTGGGTTCTGATGAGCCTCAAACCACTTTCTAAACCAGCGCAAAGCCCTTTCCCTTAGAGTAGCTTGAAATTCTATCAATTTACCTGCCTATGGTGTCTGTCGAGCCATCCATATGGCCTCACAGAGCTACCAGTGTTGTTCCACATCATCGTTACCCCTCCCAAAGAACTCTGGGTACCAAGTAAATGATCACGCCATGCTTCCTTGTGTGGGGGTTACTAGGACAAAACCCCTGACCCTCGGTTGTGAGATGATATTACTAGCACTGCTACTAGTGTTTATTACTATTGTAGACTAAACACTATTCAACCTACTCAATTCCTATAACTTAACAAAAATTTCACCTAGTGGTTGATAGAGTACTAGGGGAAGGTCAATACCAAAGCTACTTAAACTTTGGGCAATACAGTTACCTGGGGTTATGGGTGTCGGCCCCTCTCGAAATAGTTTCTCCATCGCAACATGCAACTCCACATCGGACATCTCCTCGAGGCGTGTGTCATCTCCGTCGTACTCCTTTCCCTTCTCTGCTTGGGCTGGGCTCCTATACACCTGTCGCACTTCCTTGATGGTCCCCCCCATATCTTGGGAACACATTTGACCTTCCATCTCCTTTGTCATCTGAGGCGCCTTTTCCTTGTCTCTTCTGTTCCTTTCCTGGTTTCCAACTCCTTCATCACTCTTTCTCGCCACTTCTCAATGATTTGCGCCCTCTGATGTGCTCGTCGTTCCCTCAACCTCTTGGAGGTCTCAGCATCCATATCCCTATTCCCATTTTCAACGTAGTTGTAGCATATTTCCCAGCTCCTTCCCCTAGTACTGGAGGTATAAGTCTCCATCTCAGATTTTTGGAACTCCATTAATTCTTCGTCCACCATCAAAGCTTTGATCCGCAAGGGGATCTCCTTCAACAACTCTCTGCGTAGCCTTGATCTAAATATTTCCTCCACTTTCGATAAAGACTGGTAGCATTCAACTGCAAACTCCACTATGTATCCCTCCAAGGTAGATTTCACCCAAAAATCTATAGCTCAGGTCAAATCGGTATCTAACTGATGGAGTGCTACCATATCTATGTGCACCCACTTGCGACAAACCTTCCGCGAGCCTCTCTGGACTGTCTTGGTCTGTAGTCTCCGCAACCAGTTATAGATCTCCTCTGGAAAATTTCCCCAGAATAGCTCGTAGGTATCACTGGCAGATTCAGAGAATAGAACTCAGTTCTTAACAGTTTTCTCCTTTTGTTGTCTCACCTCTGCTTGCTGAGCTATGAACTGATCTAGCTGGTTAACCCACCAATTTCGTATTTCTTTCTCGAAGATCCTTGATACCATGATCTAATCCCAGAATCAAATTTCATGTCCCGGCAACAGAACATTTTGTTGACAAGAAAAGAGGTCTTTAGGGCGAGACCCAGGTTCAGGATGGAGGCCAACAAGGTTTTCCACAGTAGTCTAGCACAATGCCAGCATTTTCACCCTACTTTAAAGAGCAAAGCGTCTCACCCGAGTTGTGTCACGACCTTACTGAGGTTAGGATCAAATCAGGTATCGATCAAACACCACAAATCTTAAAACCCACAAGACTACGTGCTACCAATGAGTGCAACTACTCTGTAAATGACAATACTCAGCAACGCATTTAGGATGAAAAACCAAAATTTAAAGTGACCCGCACATTCAACTAAATCAAAGACACAATATTGAACTCAGAACATCAAACTCGGATCATAAGCTTTGCATTAACAACAAGAAATAGTTACAGAGCTCCTCGGAGCATTCCTGACAGAACTGATTACAATGGCGTCACACATGAGAGAACAGCATGAACACACACACACACACACACACAGAGAGTAGAACAAAACAAAACAAAAATAGCTCTCCTACGGCTCCTGTTCCCTAATCCCTATTGCGCCAACCTCCATCTTCCGCTAGCTGGATGCCTATTTGTTCCGTTGCCAACACAACTAAAAGTTATCCCATCCTTTCTGTTATGGTGTTTTCTGTATTTCCCTGATCACTGGTGTTTCATTGCTTGTTCTCTGTCGATTCCTTCTGCCATCTGTGCTCGTCCCCACAACAGCTGTGCCACCTGCTCTTTGATTCTTTGCAACTGTGACAGCTCTCTGTCTACAGGGGTTGCGTTCTGCCACCTATTATCTGCAACTCAAAAACTATTTTATTTCAAAACAAGGGCCCCAACATCCCCAAAGGGCCATTACGCTGAAATGATTCTTATGACAAAGCCACCCACACTTATAGCATAGTAGATGAATTGGCACCATATCCTACTTCCATGTCAACGATGGAAGTCCTCCAGTCGTTCCCTTCACAACGAAAAAATCCGCTATCTACTTTGGGCAATGTCGATCCTTCAGTTGATCGTTTGATCATCTTCGATGTTGAAAAGTCAGAACATCCCCCCTTACCTTCATCTGTCGCCTTCCAAATACCAGTCAAAATTCGTAATGCCAATGTCTCGTGATGCATCATTGACGAGGGCGCATCCACCTGCATGATGTCTACCTCTGTTTGGAATAAACTCCGATCCCCTGACTTAGCCCCTGTTGGTGAGCGATCAGGTCTCGGGGGCAAGACCCAAGTTCAGTGGTTGTGGCCAACAAAGGAATCTGCTGTAGTCTAGGATTACGCCGGCATTATCACCCTACTCTAGAGAGTAGAGAGTCTCACCCGAGGCGTGCCGCGACCACATGTAGGAGGGGAATAGACCAATGGCAAGGAACAGATCTGCAACTCATTCTTATCATGGATTAGATCACATAAATAGAATCACATACGCAACATCATTCCGAGAGCATACAGACATTTGAGTAAATAAAATTTTAAAGCATCGCAACTAACACATGCATGTGAATCACACAAATAGACAGTAACCTGCAATTGTATTAAATCCTTGGCCAACTTCCAGTTACATAGCTTTGCAATGGGCTTACAGATCTAATACATATGCCTTTTGGAACAGAGATTCTACATCAATAGACCTTAGGAACTACAGAGACCTCATCCATGCTCCGGATTCCTGCTGCAGCATGCGTTTTCTCCTTTAGTCGCGCTCTTCTTTCTTCTGCTGTGCAATTATTCCCCCTTTCATCCGGGTGACTGCTATTTATTTACCCGCTGTCACGACTGTTAGTTCCTCTTCTGTCCTTCTGCAGCTACTTCTTGCTTTTCTCTGATTATCTGTGTGTTCCGCTTGCGTTCTTTCTGCTGTATCTTCTCCTTATCTGCACTTATGCATCTAGTTTCCTCCGTTATGTGCCTGTTCCGTCGCAACCTTGGTAGCTCTGCTGTTTGATGTGGTTGCGACTTGGTTGTGGCTGCCGGGTGTCCTCGTTCCGCAACCCAAAATCTGGCCATTGTTCCAAATTCAAATTCAAACCATTCAAAACAATGTTTTTCAAAACAAGGACCCCAACAGGCCCCGACCACAGTTCTTTGACTCGTCCCCGAGTCAATCACAAATTACAGTTTCGATCTCCATTTCCCTGCTTGACCCCGTGCCCTGTTCGCCCTGTGCACTTGCATCCTGTGCTCGTTCCTGCTGTGCACCTTCAGCTTGGTCCCGTCCTTGTTGTGCATCTTCGGGCGGCTGTTCAAACAAGGGCCCCAACTCCGGAACCCTCTGGAACGTTGTAGCTCTGAGCTCCGTAAACGCTGACGCAGCTTGCTGCCACCCCTGAATAAGCAAGTCTTTGTCCTCAGCAATCTTGGTGACAGTAGCCTCGTCGAGGGGCGACGGGACAGCTCCAAAGATCGTGCTGATCTGAGGTTCGGCCAGCACTACGAGCTGTTGGATCATACGGGCGCTAGATTGGAGGGGCGGTCGGAGCTCACGAATGATGCGTTTAGCCTCCACCGAACAAGCCTCTGTGTGTTGGAGCTGTGCCTCAAGGTCATCCGCCTGGGCGTATAATTCATCCAGCCTAGCGGGGTCAGTAGCCTCTTGAATTTCCCAGGAAACCTGCTGGAGTTGGGCTGAAATCGGCTGCGTCTTGACAGTGAGGGCCAGGGAGCATTCCTGAAGGCCTTTTAGGAGGTCTCGAGCTGCTCGGGCCGTGGAAGGAAGTGTCTCCTGCATCTGAGCAGCCTGGCCTTGCTTGTCGGCCACCTGGGCCGAATAGTCAACCGCGGGCTCGGCCGGCTCTACACGGGCTGCTAACGCTGCCCGAAGCTCATGATTCTCCCGGCGTAGTTCCTGGAAGACAATTCGGAGGTGGATCGCTTGCTCGAAGAAACTGGCCGCAGCGATTTCAAGGGGCAGCATGGAATAGTGCGGTTCGAGAGATGGCCAGAACTCGGAGAACATCTGAGTGGCGTTGGTGATCATGGTTTCCATCTGCTCCCGTGCTGTGCGGAGTTGGTCGCGCTGTTCAATAAGCACGGAAATTTGGTTTTGCTACTCGGCATATTGCTGCTGGAGTCCCAAATGTAGTCGTTCGGCCTGCTGGGCCGCCCTTTGAATCAGTAAATACAGCTGAGCTGGATTCTCAGGCTGGAAGGTGGCAGTCCCAGAAGCGCTCTGCGCCGGTATCCGCTTCGGCAAAGGTTGCCCACTGGCAACTGATCGAGTGGAATGCTCAGGAGGTGGTAAGGTCGTGGCCTCTGGATGCACGGAGTCCACCATATTCGGATATGGTGGTGCTTGCTGATCAATGCGGGTCGGTTGTGGAGGAACTGTTAGCTCGGGGTGAGCCTCTGCAGAAGTGGACACAATGTGTGTCTGCTGTGTGATTATATTAGTACGGGGAGGGTGGGTTTCGACCTCGGGGTCGATCGGTGGGATGACTGAGGCAGTACAAGAGTCGACCTCAGCCCCCCGGTCCCCACCTCGGAGTTCCCTAACCAGGGGGTCGGATACAGTGGCCGATGAAGTAGATGGGCCGGATGGAGTGGTAGGTGGGAAACCGGTGAGCGGAGCAGTAAACGGTGAGGTGGAGGAATGTGGAAGGTGGATATTGATGAACTTGGATGGGTCGATGAGAGGTTCGTCTTGACGCAGCACCTCTGTGCTGGGGTCCAGTGGGGGATCATCAACAGTGAGGTCCACCACCGAATTTGTCTCGGCAGTGCGGGCCCTCTTAGCTTGAGGGGCCTCGGGTGGATCCCTAGACTGGCTGGTCTCGCCCATCGGGGTCGTGAGTGGATCAACAGAGGTAAACAGAGGAGTAGGAATGGGGGAGGTGAGCGGAGTGGTGCGAGAGTGCGAGGTGGAGCGAATGAGCTGAAATTCAGAAAATAAAGGAAAGGGGGCAGCACCGCTAGAAATAATCTGAGTCGCCGCATTAAGATTTCGTACCTGGGTGTTGAAGTGGCGGACGACGGGGATGAGCGGGGCTGGGATTTCTTGTGAGGGCGCTGCCACCTCCGTCTCGGCAGGCTGTTGCACTGGCGCCATCCTTTCAAAATTGTATCTGAAGAGCCCGTCCCGCATATGCTTCGTGACCCCCGGCCATGAGCAGACTTCACGATGGAAGGTAGCATCATGCAACTGAAATTTCAGTGGCGTCATTCGGAAGGTATCCGCCGGAATGCAAGCGGGTCAGAAGTAAGTATGCCTGTGACTTACCCCAAACCATACTTGCTCACTATATTCATCCAACAGGAGCCTGGGCACCCGTTGCTGACATGCCACCACATCCAGAATTAGCCGATACCATGACCGAAACGCATCTGCGTTTACCAATTTGGTACTGGGGTCATTTGAGACCTGCCATGGAGTGAATTTCATCGCGAGGGGCTGGCCCTCGGGGATCTCAGCTGGGAACCGGATGTGTGGAGTGTGCCATTTCCACATGGCAAAAGCAATAATCAAATATCCATAAATAAAAGTAGTTGCGCGCTTATAATTCTCCTCGCACGCATCGAACAACTCCTTTAACAAGAACGAACACCAATTCAGTCTGGTGCCTTGGACACAATGCTCGGCAATAGAAATAGTATCAAGAGTGCATTCGCCCTTGGTGTAATGCCTCATTTTTTTACTGGCAATGAGGTAACAGGCGAAGCGAATCTCTGGCTTGTTGATGAGGTCGATCTTGGCTCCTTTTCCCCCCTTACGAGTGCCATATTTGGTATAGAAGTCTGCATCGCCTGACTTCCGTGCGCGCTTGGAAGAGGTCTGACAGGCCATGGAGACGTCTGCGCCCGTCTGCGAAAGCCCTGTGAGACGATGAATATCTTCTACGTGAATGGGGATTTCCTGAGTCAACCACAGGGACCCATTCTGAATTCGGCTGATGAGGAAGCGCGTACACTGCAGAACTGGTCTGGTGGTGCCAAAAACCGGAAGATTTCTCAAGTTTATCAGGGACGAGGTCTGAAGGCCCCTGAACTCAGGCAACAGGCGGCTGGCGGGGTTGCCGGCTGTAGTGCAATAGTGTTCCATGTATACCTGCCGCTGGAGGGACAGAAATTCGGCAGCATTTGAGAGGTTGGCATCAATCAAGGCTGCGCTATCATACTTGCCCACCAGGGACTCGGTCTTGTGAATCCGAGTGTCGAGCTCTGGTTCAACGACGGCTGGAACAGCCTTTGGCATTTTTTCCCGGCGCTGATAGACCTGTAAAATTTTCCTTGGGCGCCTTTGCTGGTGCAATGCGTTCTGAGAATGCAATGGCTCTGGTGCAGCTGCAATTGCTAATTCAAACGGGTCCGGCATTCTCGTGCTTTTGGTGGCCATGCAAGTTATGTCAGCTCCTGGCACGAGTGGAGTTGATGAGACTCCCTAACGAGTTAATTCCCGCTAGCATTCTTTCTGAAATAATTGTGCGATCAATCGCATGCCAATGAGTGCTGTGACAGTTGCTGATGGTGGCATGGGGAAATGGGCGGACGCGACGGCTGGGGTTACGTGGGTGATGGCCAAATGATGACGGTGCGGTTACTGCCAATTATGGTAATTAATGATGCAAATCTAGGTGATCCTACGGACTGACACAAGTGCGTGGGCCGACTGAGCTGGATTGACGTGGAGACGGGTACGGATCCTACAGGGCTGACATGTTGGACCGACGTCGCCCCGACCACAGTCGGTTGCGGTGTGGTCATCGCAACTAAGCGGTTATTGACACACTACCTATGAACAGAGAATATCTCCTACGCTCATCCCAGTTGCGGGAGAGTTATTCAACTACGCTACACTACGGGTGCTCTCGGGTGCAAGAGTTATTGATGAGAAATGAAAGGTACTTAATCCTGGTAGGGTTTCAGGCGTGCGCCATTCACCCACCCAGGCAGAACCATACCGTCCATCTGTGCCAACCGGACGGCTCCGGAGTCGCGAATCTCAATAATGAAGTAGGGTCCCAACCAGTGCATCTGTAGCTTTTTTGGGAATTTCTGGAACCTAATGTCGTATAAAAGAACTTTGCCGCCAACTTGGAAGGTTTTGTTCTTAATGTGGCGGTCATGCCACACTTTCTGTCGGTCCTTCTGAATATTCTGGTGGAATTCGGCCAGGAAGCGGGCCTCATCCAGTTCCTGTAATTCATGGAGGCGCTCCTGGAGGGAGGCCTCTTCCGAAAACTGCAAAGACGTGGCGATCAACAGGCTTGGGACAATAAACTCAGTGGGGATCACAGCCTCCCAGCCGTACATGAGCTGGAACGGTGTTTGATTGGTCAAGCGCTTCACCGTAGTCCGATAGGCCCATAATGCCGCTGAGAGGCACTCGTCCCAATCATCACGCTTGGCATTGCAAATCTTAGTCAAGCCTTTCTCAAGAATCTTATTGAATGCTTCCACAGTACCATTAGCCTGCGGATGATACGGGCTAATTTTGTGATGCTGAACCATGAAGGTGTCTAGCAGGGACTTGAGCATGGCATTAATAAAGTGCGTACCCTGATCACTGGTTAAACTTCGCGGGCAGCCAAACCGGCAAATGATGTGCTCAAAAATGAACCGGGCGGCGGTATCCGCTGTGCAGTCGCGTACCGCGGCTGCCTCAGACCACCTGGTAAGGTAATCGGTGGCAGTAATTATGTACCGGGCCTTGGAGTCTCTGGCAACCGAGGCTATGGGACCTACGAAGTCGACATCCCACTTCTCGAACGGCCGCAACACATGCACTGGGTGGAGCGAAAGTTCATCCCGGTGAGAGGGCTGTCCCATCCACCGGCAGACGTCGCATCGCTTCACATAAGCCTTACAGTCGGTATGTACTGTCGGCCACCACAGGCCAGCTTGGAGTACCTTTCTTGCAGTGGGTTTTGCACCCACATGCCCTCCCGCAACACCGCTGTGACATTCCCACATGACCGCTTCCCGTTCGTGGTCCAGGACGCATCTGCGCAGAACCTCATCGAGGCCCAGTTTGTATAGCTGCCCCGCGATCAATTGGTAGTCGGCGGCATGGACGACCAACTGCCGTTTCTGGAGCGGGGTATAATCCGGAGGGCATTGCCCTGTGGTCAAATAGGTGGCAATGTCAGACAAATAATCGGGTACAGCTTCAACTCGGAAAAGGTCAGCATCCGGCAGCTGATCATCGAGGGAGCCATCGTTTTCCCCCGTCTCCAACCTGGATAAGTGATCAGGCCCGACATTCAACCTCACGGGCTTGACGATTACCTCGAACGTGAATTCTTGAAATAGCAGAAGCCAACGGAAAATCTGTCCTTCCAGAACAGGCTTATTGACCAGGTACTTCAGTGCAGAGTGGTCTGTGAAGAACATGAACTTGCCCCCTAGAAGATAGTGGCGGAACTTCTGAAGAGAGTATACCATCGCCAGCGCCTCCCTCTCGGTCGTGGTGTAATTCTTCTCCGCATTAGACATCTTGCGGCTGGCGAAGTAGACCGAGTGGTCAACTGTCGTATCGCCTGGTTGTGCCAAGATAGCCCCAAGTGCAATACTGGAAGCGTCGATATGCACATGGAACTGCTTATCCCATTCCAGATGAACAAGAATAGGCGCTGATGCCAGCTTTTCCTTCAGGGTGTCCAGGGCCTCCCGACACTCCTCCGTCCACTGAAATACTGCGGACTTTTTCAGAAGTTGTTCCAACGGAGCGGTGATCTTGGCATAGTTGCGGATGAACCTTCTGTAGTATCCTGTGTGCCCGAGAAATGCCCGCAACTGTTTCACCGTCTCGAAGGCTTCCATGTGTATTATCACCGCAACCTTGGCGGGGTCAACGCAGACCCCTTGCTTGCATACCACGTGTCCCAGCAGCATGCCGAAGGGGACTGCAAAAATACATTTCTTCAAGTTCAAGGAAATCTGAAACTGGCGGCACCTATCAAACATAATACGCAACAGGGTTGCGTGTTTCTTTAGCAAGTTGTAGATGGTCTAGTCATCCATGTAGACTTCCAGGAACTTGTGAATGTACTCCTAGAAGGCGGCGATGACAATTCGGGAAAACACGGCCGGGGCGTTTTTCAAGCCAAAGGGCATGACGTGGTATGCGAACGACCCCCATTCAGTGGTGAATGTGGTCTTTTACTTGTCTTCTTCCGCAATACACACCTGATAGTAGCCTGAAAATCCATCAGTGAAAGAGTAGGCTTCGTTCCCTGCAACATGGTCTAACACTTCGTCGCTAAAAGGGGTGGGAAACGGATCATGAATGGAGGCATTGTTCAGACTGCGATAGTCGACACAAACACGGATCTCTGCCTTTTCCTTCTTATTCTGAATGACTATGGGGCTCACCCATTCTGCTTCTTCCACGGGAAATATTAGACCTGCGGCCAGCATTTTGTCAATCTCCATCTTGACCTTTTATTTTACCTGGGGGTTCAACAGATAGGGTCGATGCTTTACGGGCCTGGCATCCGGTTTCAGTACAATGCGCATTTCGCCGAGGTCACCCTTGATGCCCTTCAGATCTGCCACCGACGAAGGGAACAAATCTTCATATTCCTGCAACAGGCTGAAGATTTCCTTAGTCGTTTCTTCGTCCCAATAATCGCCCACGGTAGCCAACTTAGGCTTTTCGTCCGTACCAATGTTCAGCTTTTTGGTCCGCAACGGCTGTAAATGGATGCCCTCGGTGGTCGGTTCTTCGCTGATGTTCCGCTCGCCTTCCTTCTCTTCGAAATACAGATGCCTCAGGTCCCCCAGACCATCGTCCTCCGGATCGCCGTCAACCCATTGGCAAACCAACTCTCGCACGGCCTCAGGACGGGAGGCCAGCGTGCGGCCGTCGGTCTGCGGATCGCGGAAAAATAGTACCGCCCTAATAGCATGAAATGCCTGAGATTCCAACTCTGTTTCTCCCGCAAAATAGAAACACCGCACAAATTTGCTCGCGACTTCCGTCGAAGAACTAGTCCCTCGTTTCCGTTCTTCCTCCAAGTACCATGCGTGTGGGATGGTGTCTAAAGAGTGGACAAACCGATGCACCCACAGCTCTTCCGGGTATTCTATACTCTGCCACTGTTCTTCACAGGTCCGCAAGTGGTCCTGCGGATTGGAATTCCCAGCGTACCGCTGCTTGCTTCGAGGGCCTTCTTCTTCTTTGAACCGTGCCCGCAACGAATCTGCCACACTACTCCATCGCGACAAGGTATTGCGGTGATTTTTCCACCACCGGGCTGCTGTAGACTGTAGTGCGACGTCCAGAAGGGGTAGTCTGCGCCCTTCCGGCACCATGTCCTCAACCTTAGCAATGAAGGTATTGACAGCTTGCATATTTGACAGGATGGGGTATTCTCTAAACTCAGCCCCAATCCAACTGACGCGGCCAACCTGAGCACATCTCCACGTGCTGGTCTCATACCCACCCTGCTTCCAATCCTCCCACTCGAGTTCTGATCCTAAGTCCAAGCTCTGAACACTGCGCCAACTGACAGAACCATCCGCGGTCTAGTCTTCCCACTTCCCTGCAGTCATCTGATAAATATGTTCCATCATCTGAGCGTCCTCCCGAGCATCCACCGTCTCGGTATGCCGCGGGCCTTGATACGGGTCAAGAGGCTGAGTGACCCGTACCTCCCCATCTTCAAAGATCATCAGCTCCTTTTTGAGGTCGATGATAGCATAATTCTCAAATGCCCAATCGATGCCTAACAGGGCGGGGTAAGGATCCTTGTCTCCCATAATATCGATAACTTCAAAATCAGTGTAAGTCTTCACCCCCGCAATGTCGACCTCGACACCTTCAAGTCGGCCAATCGGCAAAATGCAGTACTGGTTCACCATCCTGAGTTGGATGGGCGAGTAGGCCAGTCATGGTCTGCCAAGAGCCTCCCACGTTTTCCTTGGCAGGATGTTGACGTCGGACCCTAAATCAAGCATGGTGTTGCTGATTTGGAATCCCCCAACCTGCGTATTCAGCCGGAACTCTTTTCCTGTTTGGCACTTATTTCGCTTAACGCGCTGCACCGATTGGGGGGCTGTGTCCACCGGTTCCCCCAATCCTGTCCTCCCCTGCAGTGCCCCTTCCAAAGTACACTTGAGCTGCTGCCGCAGAGCAGCGCTGTCAACAATCTTGAGGAACAGCTGGAGCCATTCTTCAACCTGGTTTCCCGCGGCGCTTTGCACCTCCGGCTCTATCGGCAAGGGCACCTCCAAGCCTCCCTCTTCGTGTAGCTGAGCAAATGCCTCAACTGCCTCCTGAAAATACTTCTTCCGCGCCTCGGGCCGGATCACCCGATGCGGGGATGTTGGCCTAACAACTGGTGCCGGCTCCTTCCCGCGAGCGTCCTCCCCCGTTTTATTACCGCCCCTCGTCACAATGGCAATGTTCTACATGGCTAGAGTGACAGCCTCTTGCGGCTCGGCGTTTACCAAATTTGTGCCCCTCTGTCGTGCACGTTCTTCCCACTTTTTGATGAGCTTCAGACAGTCTTCCGTCGCGTGGGTGTTCACGCGGCACTGAGAACACCAGGGCCGTCTGGGAAGGGGACATTCCTGAGCCACGTGACCCTCCTAGTCACAGTTATAACATTTCACTGGACCGCATTCTCCCGTGCGGCCACCCCGCATGCCACCGCCCCGTCCTTTGGGTGCCTCGTTCACCCTGTAGGAGGGTCAGTCCAACCGATCTGCGAGTGCGTCGAGAGCCCGGCACTGCTCAGTGTTGTGAGTCGTGGAAGCGCAAAACTCACAATACACATTGTTTGGCACATTGGAATACTTCTGCAGGATCGGGCACATCCGAGGTGGATGTCCCACCGTCCGGCAAATCTCGCAATACTCCGTGGCGGCTGGGTTGAGTTGGGAAGGAAACCCCGTGTAAGGCTGGTGCGGCTGGTATACCCCCTGCGGATTCAGCGCCACGCCACCCCCCGTGGGTGGCCCTCCTTGAATTTCTGCGACCGAGGGTCCCGCCTCCGCACCACGCAACCGAGGACACTCAGTTGCGACATGGCCTTCAACCAGGCAGTGAGTGCACCAAACGTTCGGCCTGGCTGGTCTGTCTAGCTGTATCTCCTTGAGCTTTTCCGTCAGGCTAGCTATCTGATGCTGCAGTCCCACCAAGGAGGGATCCTGCGGGGCCGGCCCTCCCCTGTATTCCTGAGGGTAGCCCGCCATGGCTTCGATCTTCATGGCCTGCTCCAGAGCGTCGTGCAGATTATCAATCTTCTGCTGGATGAGGGGGGTTCACGTCAAGGGAAGCAAAGCCTTGATGAACCAGTCCCTCTGATGGTTTGGATCGATCGGGTAACTAAGCTTCCTGATCGCATCCTTGAATCGCCACATTAGCTCCCATGCGGTCTCTCCTTCCTTCTGTTTAATTTCCTAGAGCTCGGACAGACCCTGTTGGTCCGTCTGGGGAAGCTTAAATTCCCGGACAAAATCCCGCTTCACGTCCATAATGACCGGATTCGAGTGGGCCTCGGACCACTTACTGAACCATCACAGAGCCCTCTCTCTAAGCGTGGTTTGGAACTCTATTAACTTCCCAACATCTGGTGTCTGCTGCGCCCTCCATATGGCTTCGCACAGATACCAGTGTTGCTCTACGTCATCATTACCCCGGCCCGAGAACTCGGGATACCGGGTAAAAGACCCAGCCATGTTCACTTGCGGCGGGTTGACCAGGATAAATCCTTCGGGTCCTAGTTGCGTAACTGTTCCACTAGGAAAGACACTACTACTAGCGATGCTACTACTCACGGGGGTCGTTGTCGACACTGAACTACTGTGCGATTGCCTTAATGCTTGTAACTTAACGAAAATATTACTCAAAGGTTGATAAAGTACCAGGGGAAGGTCGGGATCCTGGCCACGCGGACTGGGGGGAGTATAGAAACCTGGAGAACTGAGTTCCATCCGCTCTTGAAACAACTGTTGCATCACAAAATACCATTCACCATCGGAACTTTCCTCGGGCTGCATACCTTCATCATCTCTGTCAGTCACCGTCTCGCGTGCTCGCTTAGCTGGGCTCCCATGCACCCATCTTACTCCTACAGTGGTCCCTTCTCGTCCCTGAGCATCCACGTCCATACTTCCTACTTTCTGAGGCACCTCCTTCCGATTCTTCCTCTCGATCTCTCGTCTCTTCAAATCTCGCATCACCCTTCTTCGCCACCTATCGGCAATCTATGCCCGCCGATGTGCACGTCGCTCCCGCAACGTCCTTGCAGCCTCAACCTCCATTCCCCACTCCCCACGTCACATTCTATGTAGCATCGGTCCCTTCATCCCTTCCCCTGGCACTGGTGGTTTACGCTTCCATACTCGTCTTGTGGAATTCTATCAACCCTTCATCCGCCATCAGAGCTTTAATCCACAGTAGAATCTCCTTAAGCAGCTTCCCTCTTAGCCCAGAGTGGAAGATGGCCTCAGCCTTCGAGAAGGATTGATAGCATTCGGTGGCAAACTCCACAATGTATCCTTCCAACATGGTCTCCACCCAAAAATCCACCGCGCGGGTCAACTCAGTGTTCAACCGATGCAGAGCCACCAGATCTCCGTGCACCCACCTGCGGTTTATCTTCCGCGAGCCGTCGCGAGGCACCTTCTTCTGCAACCTCCGCAACCAATTGTAGAGGTCGTTAGGGAATTTTCCCCAGAATATTTCGTACGTATCACTGGTTGAATCCGAGAAAAGGACGAGATCCTTGATCGCTGCTTCCTTTTTCTTGATCAACTCCGCTTGCTGAGTAATGAACTGGTCTAAATGGTTATCCCACCATCGCCGTATCTCCCTTTCGAAGATCCGTGATACCATGATCTAGATTCCCTCATATCATGCAGGTCCCGGCAACGGAACCATTTGTTGGCGAGTGATTAGGTCTCGTGGGCAAGACCCGGGTCTAGTGGTTGTGGCCAACAAAGGAATCCGTTGTAGTCTAGGATTACGTCGGCATTATCACCCTACTCTAGAGAGTAGAGAGTCTCACCCGAGGCGTGGCGTGACCACATGCAGGAGGGGAATAGACCAATGGCAAGGAACGGATCTGCAACTCATTCTTATCATGGATTAGATCACATAAATAGAATCACATACGCAACATCATTCTGAGAGCATACAGACATTTGAGTAAATAAAATTTTAAAGCATCACAACTAACACATGCATGTGAATCACACAAATAGACAGTAACCTTCAATTGTATTAAGTCCTTGGCCAACTTCCAGTTACATAGCTTTGCAATGGGCTTATAGATCTGATACATATGCCTTTCGGAACAGAGATTCTACATCAATAGACCTTAGGAACTACAAAGACCTCATCCATGCTCCAGATTCCTGCTGCAGCATGTGTTTTCTCGTTTAGTCACGCTCTTCTTTCTTCTGCTGTGCAATTATTCCCCCTTTCATCCGGGTGACTGCTATTTATTTACCCGCTGTCGCGACTGTTAGTTCCTCTTCTGTCCTTCTGCAGCTACTTCTTGCTTTTCTCTGATTATCTGTGTGTTCTGCTTGCGTTCTTTCTGCTGTATCTTCTCCTTATCTGCACTTATGCATCTAGTTTCCTCCGCTATGTGCCTGTTCCGTCGCAACCTTGGTAGCTCTGCCATTTGATGTGGTTGCGACTTGGTTGCGGTTGCCGGGTGTCCTCGTTCCGCAACCCAAAATCTGGCCGTTGTTCCAAATTCAAATTCAAACCATTCAAAACAAGGTTTTTCAAAACAAGGGCCCCAACAGCCCCATCCACCATCACTTTGCACGCTTGGGACGGTCACCCTTATCAGCCCCTTGGCGTGTACCGCAATTGTCATGCCACTCTTGCGGGCAATACTATTTATGTTGACATTGAAGTCATTGATGTCCCCTTGGATTACAACATCCTCTTAGGTCGCATCTATACCTATCTGATGTATGTTTTTGTATCTGTGGTTCACCGTAAGATGTGTTTTCCTCACAATGGAAAGATTGTCACCATCATATCTTTGGTGGTCAATAAGCAATCAGTCACACCTCTCACCAGTGTTTCACCAAGATTCTATAAATATTCCACCTTACTTGGTGCATTCCTTGGTTCCCCCCCCCCCGTATCACTGACCCCATATCGTTGAATGTTTGCATGATGCAATCCTCTAGTGCTAGCCACAAGCAGTCTGATTCGACCAGCCGGAAGCCTACGCCTCTGCAACCTACTAGTGGTCACTCAACGAAGCCTTCGAAATCTTATTTTCAAGGACCTTCTCCCTCTGTTGGTGTCTCTTCCAACATTTTTCAACCAGGAATGGTTCCCCCTAGCCTTAACCATTTGGGAGCCATTCCGTTAGGCCATTACCCTTCTAGTAAGATATTGTTTCTAGCTCCCCCCTTTGGATTCTTTTCAGTACCTGATATGGCCACGTTGAGCCTTCCCAATTTGACCCTGGGGATCCCAGTCTGGTACATTGACCCCCCAGCCAACACTCTGCCTGGTCAGCTCAAACCTTATACCGCTTTGACCCCGATCCAACTGGTCGCTATGACCCCTCCCTTTGCTTTTGTGCATCAGCCACCTTAGCAGGAATCTACTCCTATTGCGAAAGCATCTAGTGAGGGGGGGAAGCCAAAATGAAGGAACCTAAGGACAAGGCCCCCTAAACAACTCCTTCTCCTCCTAAGCCTCCAAATCAGTCACCTCTGTGCTCTTTGTGTGATGTTGTTGGACATGCCACCCATAATTTTCCTTAGCTTCCTCATCTCAAACTTGTGTTCAATGAGAAATTTATTGAATCTGATATCCCGAAGGTCCATGTTACCTTACCCGATTCAGCTAAGAAACTCAAATTTTTGCGCATGAATCACCCTTGTGATTTGTGTGATATTTATGGCCACTATTTTCACCTTTTTCCTCATCTCAATGACTTTCGCAACACCCTTGAGGTTGTTCACCAAACAGAGGTTGCTCGTAGTGGATCTTGTACTCCTCTACTTGCGAATTTTGCTTCAGCAGAACTGGAGGACATTTCTGTACCAATTTTGATATGTGCCCCCGATGTCGAGATGACAGAACCTTTAGCCATTGTCCTATATCTATCCTCATCTATGAGATCCATGATGGAAGACCCCTCTGAGGCATCCCCTTATTTTTCCACTGAACCGCCTTTGGCAATCACCCTGGGCTCAACATCGATAGATGTTTCATGTACTAGCTCTTTGTCTACCCTTCGTAGCAATGTGTATGTGAACTATATCTCTCATGATGATGCGTTAGGTAGCCCCGTCACGTCATGTAGTCTTTCTTCTGCCAGTCCTCCCACCTTTCATTCTGATGAAGACATAATGGAAGCGATGACCACCCCTAACTTTCCCTGGGATGATATGCACCACCGTGTGTACTTCCTTCTGCAGCAATCCCATGACCAGTATGTTGTGGAGTCTAAAGACTTCATCCATAGTTAGTTCGATTGGCCATTTTTTCCCCCCTTACATCAAACCCATCAATTCTATCCACATACACCTTGTGGTCATTCCATTCACACCCAATTTTTGGGCAAGGGGGCACACCTTCTAGAGGATTTCAAAGGCCAACTCCTTCCTAACCCTCACAATGCACTCTACCTTAAGAGATTTTACCCATAGCATCTCCCATCGAGATGTGTGTTTTAATATTGTCATGCATTTAGGTATCTTGCATTGTTCATCATCTCAGTTATTGTCTTGTGGCACCTTTTATATGGATCCATCATCAACACCGGATATCGGCTATGCTGGTGGTGAAAGTCATTTCTCCCGGAAACCGAGGCCATTTTTACCCCCATGCATTCGTTAGTCCTCTCCAATAGTGTATGCATTGGATCTGCCATCAATAATCAGGCGGAATATGTAGCAGTGATAGTTTTGTTAGTCGATTCCCTTGATCATCGCATCCTTCATCTTCATGTTCGTTTATATTCCTCATTGCTTGTCAGGCAATTGAATGTCATAGATCATTTTCATAACCATGACCTTTTTAGAAGATATTTACAAGTGAAGTTCTCAGTGCCTAAATTTGAAACATTACATCCAATCATGTACCTAGAGCCCATAATCACTATGTAGATAGCATTGCAAACAATATTCTATATTGGCACTTATCACATGCATTTAACATAAGACAGTAATCATAAACAAATGGCAAACCATATACTCGTCATATATAAAAATATTCATATCCATAATATGTGTCCCCAAAATCATAAATGTTTTGGAGTCCTATACTCTAATACATATGACATGCCCATAGCATGTTACAAAAATCAAAACTGGGTGCATCACATGCCCCTACATCTAATCACTATCTCGAGGGTCTCAAGCTAATGGCTTGGCTCCTACAGCCCACAGATCCTGCACAGCCTATTTGGCCATCGCCATGCACCGCATGACCCCTCGCCACTCAGAGGGTAGCCCGGTACATCCCTCAATGTAACGATCCTCAAGATCGTGCCATCCGCGCTCAGATATGGCGGTCATTATCAGCTCGCACCTGCGGCGAGCATCCTCCAGCAGAGCCTCTAAGTCAAGTCTCTAATCTCCTCTCGATCCACTAGACTCTACAGCCCCTAGCGTTGCGGGTCATCCCATATACCTTTTCGGCTTCACCGGTGCTATATCTGCATACACAAAGTAATGAATCAGTACCACATACATATTCTAAAACCTTTAAAAAGCATCATAATATATAGCAACTTTCACTTACCATCTCGTCCCCATGCTCGACCTGGCGGAAGTGGCAAGTCAGGGTCCCCCTGAAAGTTCATACCACTGTATGGATATTCGTCTATATACAGTGGCATATGGTCCCAATGTGCAAAGAACTCAAGTCGGAACACTCATACAACTCCCCCGCCTCCTCCTCTCCATAGTAACTTCTCCTAGCTATGCATCATGGGCTCTCGTTGGCCGCCATCCTAGATCTGTACATGAGGTCGAAGTGTGGGGATCTTCTCAAAGAAGAATGAGCAAAACACTGTATCGAAATCACAATCATGGTTCACATGTTGCTTACATAGTGACAGTTTTCATTTCACCGACGACGACATCATCTAGGCCCATCCATAGTAGGTCCCACTCAGTACACTCTCAACTAACATCATCATCCCACCAGTGATGTGGTGGAATGCCTAGTTGTCCAGGATCCACAATCTTGTTGCGGAGACAGCCCATGTCTCTAGCCTCACTAGATCACCGATCGGTATGGTCGTGCCCTTAGCACTAGCATCTGGTCTATAGTGGTGTTCCATGAACTCGGATATGTTTCACCCTTGCGGTAACACCAGATGTATATCTCCCACCACCCCTAGTGGAGGAAGTCCATTCAAGAAATAGATGTCATGTATGGTCAAATATATCCAATGCCCCTGCACTACAAAGGCCTCTTGGTCTGGATCCCAGTATATGAATATCCTAGATAGCAAGGCTCCCCTGCCCTCATCATTCAGTTCTCAATCAGCTTGAGAATTGCATATGTCACAAGTGCGCCTCGGACCACCTGATCCCCCCGGATCTCAGAACGAAGTGCATCCAAATCCCTCTCTCTCTAGTTTATCTTTAGCTCTGCCATACCTGCATAAAACTAGCATGTTTGTTAGATAGGAGAAATAAAAACTGCATCAAAATCATCAAGCCCCAATTCCCAGCTAAAAAACAGGGCAAACCCACCTTTTATGCCAACTTGCACTTCTCTAGCCTTGTGCTTGCGAGCTCGTAGTTTTCCCCTCTGGAAACTGCGAGGAAACTCGCAGTACAATGCCCAGGAAGTTCGATTCGGCCGTGAGGATAGGCAGAATGTTGTTCCTGGGCTCTGGGCTAATCTGAAAAACTAATCCACTGAAAAAGTAAAGTAGGGTTAGGTCACCAACCTGTGACTGACGGATCTCGATTCCAACGGTCGGTTTTTCCACTACGATCGCTGCAATATTTAGGGCCTTCTCCTCCTCTCCAATTTCACCATAGCTCCACTAGAAAATGAATCAAATTGGAGGGAAATCTCCCTATTAAAAGAAAAACCCTAATTTTTCTTTTTCAAATTGCGACCAAACCATACCTCGGTTTGATGAACCATCAGCACCTTTAGAAATATATCACTAATCTCTAAAATGGGTATCCTTTTGTTTTTGGTGATTTAATGCTTCACCCAGAAGCCATTCTTCCAAGAAGGGTCACTTCGTCACCTCTCAAAATTGGATTTCTTCACTTGCGTTGCTTGTACTTGGGGCACCACTTTTCCTTCATACTTTTCAATGCGTGTGTTGATTTTCGTCATGAGTAACCATATTTTTATCATTCTTTTATGGTCCCCACCGAGCCTATTCTGTGTGGTAGCCTCATCAAGTCACCCTTATTCATAGCATCCGAGTTGATTCACCATCACATTCATGGATTCTGTCCTGAGTCCCTTTGCCTCCTGTTACAGTATTTCATCCATTTTTTCCTTGTACCTCTCTCATGTCACCCATTTTTGCCTCCAGTCATACCATCCTCCATCCCCTCTGAAGTAAATTTAGTCACTTCTAGGTCATCCATGCTTTTTATGCTCTGACAAGGGAAGTCATTCATCCACTACTCAATATCCCTTCTCCCACCATCACCCCTAGTGTCAGTCCATTAGTCACTTTACTATGATCCCTCGTGCCTTAGTTGATTATTCCTTATTGTGTCACCTATGGTGGACCTTCTTCTATCGACATCATCACATTCATTCCAGAAGACAGGTCTAGAGGGCAGTGTAACTTGGTCCCAGCTTCCATTCTTGTTCAGTGCCACAGATAAGGAAAAGGGACTCCCCATTGCCCTTTGACATGATTTTTTCTCATCCGCTCCACTTCAGCAAGATCGAGATTCATATACTTGATGGTTCGGTGATCCAATAGATTGTCCCAGTGATTCGCGGGTGTGTGTGAGATGTTTCAGACCTCATGAGTGGGTGGCCCTTCAGGTAGCCCCCCACATGCTTGGATGACCTCATATTATGATACAGCCTCAGATGCAGCTCCACATATTTGATGGGTTCGGTTCCAACTGCTTGTAGCGCCTATAGCATGCATGTATCACTCAAATGATCCATTCATATTTTGAGAGCCCTTTCCTATTTATCAGGGCTTCTTTGGTTGTTATTATGTCTAATGTACTCATATATTATTGTATTCAGTCTTGGATATTTTCCCAGGCGTAGTATGTATATTGGATCCATTATATTTTTATCTGGTCCATTTTCATGCCAGCATATCATGTACTTTATAGCTCAGTCTCATTTTACTGGGTGCACCATTATTCTTTGTACTTTGTCATCTCAGCAGGCACAGGTATGCCTCCCCCACCTCACTAAGAACAAGTACCCAAACATTAAAGTAGAATTATATCATTTTTAGGTCTTGCCCACTCGGTTATTGTCCTCTCTCGCTTCACTTCGTCTATGTATCTCTCTCTCTCTGACTCCCCTTCGGTGTCTAGTGATTGTGTTCTTACAACATACTTTGGTCATACGATTAGCTCCTAGCACTCGCACATTGGGGGGGAATTTGTTACACCAATTTTTGGTCATCTAACCATTTACAATTAGATGGATCAAAGTACACCATGTAAGACCAATTTTACCATAGTAAGGTTGCTTTCACTATAAGATATAATTTAATAAACCATATTTTATTAAGTTATTTATGGTTCAAGCAAGAAACCCCGTGAGGAATAATTAAATAAATCCTTATTTATTTGATTTTACTCTAGGAATAATTAATTAAACCATTTTTTAAATAATATTCCTGGTCATATTTAACCCAATTATGAGAAATAATTATATAAATCATTATTTTTCTTATTTTTCTTTAGGAATGATTAATTAAATAATTATTTAGTTATTATTCCTTGTTAAATTTGACTAAATCACCTACAAAATAATTAAACAAATAATTATTTGTTAAATTATTCCTTAACCCCATTCTTGAAATGATAAATAAATCATTTATTTGTTTATTATTTCTAAATAAATGTATTTAACCAATTTAAATTCCTTTTCCCTCCAACAAAATATAATAAAATATTTCAAGCAGTTAGATCTAGACCTTGGTTAATAATATTTCATTAGTCGCCATTATCGAGGATAACTCAATATTTTGTTATAAATAGGAGGGTTTTCCATTCATTATTCACTTTGATCACTTTCATTGTCGCGCTTTGATTATTCTCATTACTATTATTATTTTCTTACTTCTTGAGGTCCCATAGAGTTTAACACATCCTGGGTTTTCTACACCATTGAGAGAGAGAAACTTTTGGATCTAAAGCATTGAGGACAGTCAAGAACCCATCCCTTTGAGGGGGACTGGTAACATCATTCTTTTTTCCCTTCCCAGGTTTTAATACATATAAAATTATTTATATCTTGTCTTGTTCATTGGATATTTGGAACAACTCTTATTTCTTTTTAATGTTTAACTGTTTTTACTGCATAGATCTGGGTTTTTGTTGTATTTGATTCAACTATATATTACATATCTAAGGAAGTTAAGCAGCCATATTTGTTGTTAGGGTTGTTTGACACACACAACTAAAGTGATATATTTTCATACACTTGCATTAAGAATTTATGCTAACACTATACATCATTGGTCTTGTCGGCATTGTGCTCAGATCTCGTGCAGAGATAGAGTTGTTAGTCAAGGCCTTGCTATGTGACAATGTTGGTTGATATGACGCTATACAGATGGGTTACCAATCCAACTCTTCTTATGATAAATTATTCGGATTGAGAATGACCAAGTACCATTATGAATACCTCCCTAGTTAAGAGGGAGTGTTGAATAGTGTAACTAGGTTCGGTCTTCATAATGACATTTGTGATTTTATGTAATTTATGAAAATAAGAAAAATAAAATTATTATTGTAATGCTTGTCTCATGGGTATCATGAGCAAGGAATTTTATTTTTAGTGATGGCTCCCATTTTGATCCTTTAGGATTTGTCATCTAGTCATAAAAGTCAAATTGGTTTTATGTCATGTATGAAGGACCCTTATTGGGCATGTTACACTTTTTTATGAGTCATTAAATGTATAGGAATGCCTTCCAAGACCAAACAAATTCTCCTCCTCAATTGCGCTTCAAAAAGGATAATGTAAAGTCTCCAAAAGTCATGTCAACTAATTATAATGGGAAACAACTATAAATATGGCAACACATCCACATTTTAGAGCAAGAATTTTGGTATAGGACTAAAGTCTGTAAGTGATGCAAAGATCGGCGAAAGGGTTAAGGAAGGAAACCTATAACCAACGAGTAAAAGAAGAAGAAGATTGAACCAATTTCAGATCTGTTTTGGGCTCTAGCTTGTCACACATTCAAAGTAAAAAGGAAGATTTTGTTGCAGAAATAATCGAGGGTATTACTGGAGGATTCATGATTGGCAAGGTCTCTTAAGAAGCCAAAGTCATCAAATTCAATGTATGTGAGGGAGTCTCCCCTCCAAGTGAAGTGATGACAAGGTGTATAAGTTAGTTATCATACTTCTCACTTGTTGCAGTTAGGGTCGAAATAAAGTGCAGGTCTCAAGTAGAAGGAAGTTGAGATTGAAGGGTAGTCGAGAAGAAGGAAGGAGTAGAAGTTTGACCAATATTGACTTGGTCACAAAGAGCAGTGGAAGGGAACTTGTGCCTTGGTCTTGGAGAGGAAAATAGGTAAAATTTCTTGGTATTGGTATTCGTCAATTGGAATCTCTATAAGAAGAAGAAGTTACTCAGGTTTTCCTCTCAAGAGTGAGAATTTTTGTCCCTTGTTCAGAACTTATATTATGTGTCTCTTGTCTCTTTAGATTTTATGCATTGGTATTTTTTTGATGAATAATAACTCTAATAAACTAATTAAAAGAAGATCCTACTCTAAAGAAGTAAAAATCACTCACAAGCAGTTACTAAAGAAATCACTTAATTTTTATGCTCTATATTTCTCAACACTTTTGATTCTTGTATATTGTAAAATAGAATAAAATTTATTATTGTTCTTTTTGTAGCATAGGTTTCATGCTCAAGGTATTTTATGTAGATTTCAAGCACCCACTGAGTGCTTCTAGGGTTTGTTCTAGGGTCAAGAAGTCAAAAGAGTCATTGTCATATGAAGAAGACCCCATCGAGCACATTGTAACTTGTAAAAATAATTATTTTTCGTATTTTAAAGTGTCAAAATAACCTACAAGATAAATTCAACTTGGAAGCTAAGAATTTGGCATCAATTATGGCATTTCGTCCCCCTTAGAAGCTTATATATAGGAGGGAACTCGGCCTCCTATGAACATCATTCATTTTATCATCATCAAATCAAAGAAGAAGTTGAATAAGGCTAGTGAAGAAGGAAGAAGGACGAAGGACAAGTGTTTGGGTTATTTCTCTCCCTCTCTTTACATGTGCGAAGGAAGGAGACTAGGTTTTTGTTGCTACAAGATCGAACTTTCAGAAATTGTAGAAAGAAGGTTAAACGAAGGTCTATTAGGTCATACTCAGGCCCTAGAAGAAGGAGAAACTTAGGGGAAGATCAAAGGAAGTCTTGGAAGCCCTAGATTTTCTCACTCGTGTAGAGGCAATAGTTGTTGCAAGAGCCGAAAATCTCATACATGCAGTAGAGGTCGAAGTTTTGTAGTTGGGGATCAAATTTGTGCAGTTGGAAGAGATTTGACTGGGTTTGACTTAGACATAGGAAGCACATCATCAAGAAAGTAGTACTTGGTCTTGGAAGGGTATTGATATTAGTCTAGAGGTCTTGGAATTTTTCATTTGAATAATATATAAGAAGAGAATAGATTTGTGGTTTTTCCTCTCAAGTAGAGAGGTTTTGGCTCTGGCTTGTAACCTATATCACATCTCCTTATGTATTGTTGATATTCTTGTTTTTGTAGTTGTTTGATGATAATAATAACATAATAATAATAGAAGAATCTAATAATTAAGAAAAGGTAAAATACATCACAAGCAATTGTCAAGATTAAGAGAAATTATCCTAATTGTAGCCCTATATATTTCTCAACATGGTATCAGAGCTAAGGTTCGCTAAGGATGTGATGAATATCACTACATCCTTGAAGAAGTCTTTGAAGCAGTTTTCCATGGTAGAAAGTCATCTCAAGAAAGGAATCAAGGCATTATGGAATATCCTATAATCCATCAAGAATATTATGACCAAGACTTCTACCAAAGACAAAGGATTATTATCCGCACTTACTAGCACATTTGAAGATGAGAATATTTGGGTAATCAACAATGGAGCATCAAGACATATGACAGGTGAGAACAAGAAACTAAATACCTTATCAAGAGGAAAATCTCCCTACTCTGTTGCGCTTGGTGACAAGAATAGCTATCATGTAAGATTAATTGGATCAACCTTGGTAGAGAATGGAGGAAATATTCATCTGAAAAACATCCTAATTGTTCCAGGTTTGCAAAAGAATCTACTTTCTATTTCATGTTTAGAAGATAAGAGAGATAGAGTTTCTTTTATATATGGAAAGTTTGTAGTATGGGATAAAAACTCTAGCATCAAAAATGAAAATGTAATTGGGATTTGTGAATACTCTACAGATTGTTGACTTTTCTCTCTCAAGCTCTAGTTCACATTGAAGTAAGGCCATGTGAACTTTGGCATAGAAGGTTTGGTCACCTTCACTAAAAAATATTACCAACTCTAAATCAAATGGTGAATGGCATCCCTGAACTCAAGGAGGATCATCAAGGAGTATGCAATGGATTTTGATTTGGTAAAAATGTCAAGAGACCATTTGGAAGCAGTGATTCAAGGGTCAAAAGAATTCATAGATCCCATTCATTCTGATGTTATGTCTACAAATTCTCTTGGAGGTAATCTATTATGTTACATTCATTGGTGACCACTCAAGGAAAACTTGGATCTATTTGTTGAAATGCAATGACGAAGTATTCAACAAGGTTCAAGAATTCAAAGCTGAAGTTGAGAACCATACAGAAACAAGGATAAAGATACTAATATCTGACAATGGAGGAGAATACACATTAAATGAACTCCTATCTTTCAGTAAGGAGGTTGGGATTAAGAGGGAGTTGATAGTCCCATATAATCCTGAACAAAATGGAGTTTTTTTACAAAATAATCAATCAATTGAGGAAAGTGTTAGAGCCATGAAACATGATCAAGACTTGCGAAAATTTCTATGGGGTGAAGGAACAAATACCATTGTATATGTTCAAAATCAAAACCCTCACAGATCACTAGACAACATGACTCCTAAGGAAGCATTCACTAAGAAGAAACCAAGTGTGTACCATCTCTAAATATTTGGTTGTCCTATCTATATTCACATTATGAATGATAAGAGAAAGAAGTTGGATCCTATAAGCATGAAGGGAATATTTTTTGGCTATAGTAATATTTTGGAAACTGGAGAGAAGTAAATAGATATGTGATATTTTATGAAAGAATTACATTCAAGAAATCAAAGGATCTCTTTATTGACTCTGATTATGAAGAATATCCAATAGTTGAAGAAGATTGCACAAGGGAGGAAGAGGATTTAAATCATGAAGAAATGGGTCCCAGTGAACCGGTACAAGAAGTCATCATCCCTGGAAGTAGAAAGAGACCTAATTGGTTAAAGTATGCTCTCCTATATGTATAAGGACATGGAGCTACCAAGGATACATTTAGAGAAAGTAAGAAGACTAAAATATATTTAGGATATGCAGATCATATGATGAAGTTAATAGAATAAGAACCATCCACCTCTGAAGAGGATTTCAAACATGAAAAATGGAAAGATGCTATGAATGAAGAATATAAATCAATAATAAAGAATGGAGTTTTGGAGATTGTACCTAGGCATGAATACAAATCTGTGGTAACTTCCAAGTGGATCTACAATATTAAACATGCAGCAGATGGAATTATTGATAAATATAAGGAAATATTTGTGGCCATGAGCTTCTCTTAACAAGAAGGAATCTATTACGAAGAGACATTTTCACTTACAACAAGGTATACAACTATACATTCGTTGGTCTCTTTGGAAACATTGATTCGATGGAACATCCATCAAATGGATGTAAAGACAACATTATTGGATGGTACTATCGATGAAGAAGTATATATAGAACAAACCTTGGGATTAGAAGTAAACAATAGAGAAACTCATGTCTATAGGTTGAAGAAGGCATTGTATGGCCTTAAGCAAGCACCAAGGTCATGGTATGCAAGGATGAATGCATACCTACAAATATTGGGATTCTCAAAGATTTATTCTAATCTGAATCTCTATATCAAGGTTGTCAAGGATGAAACTATAATCATTCTTCTATATGTGGATGATCTTCTCATGACCGGTATAGAAGGTCGTATTCAAGAGTGCAAGAAGCAACTAGCTGTAGAATTTGATATGAAGATATAGTTTTGATGCACTATTATTTGGGGTTAGAAGTTTGGAAAGGACTTGATGATATTTATCTAGGTCAAAGAAAGTATGTGATCAAGATGTTGAAAATTTTTGACGTGATGGATTTCAAACCTATGACAACCCTATGATCACAAACTTGAAGAGGCTAAGAAGTTTTAAATCAAGCCACGTGGATCAGACAAGCTATAGAAAATTGATTCGCTCACTGATGTATTTGGTAAATAATCGACCAAACATTTGTTTTGTAGTGAATATTCTTAGTCAGTTCCAGGTTGATCCCAAGAATAATCATTGGATGGCAGCCAATCATATAGTGAGATATTTGCAAGGAATAATCCATTATTTCTTGAAGTATGATAAAAGGAATGATGCCCACTTGATTGGATATACATATTCTGACTGGGGAGGAAGTGAGATGGATGGGAGAAGCACTACTAGAGGATGTTTTAGTTTTGGATCCTCCATGATATCCTGGATGAGCATAAAATAAGGATTGGCCTATTTGAGTAGTGTTGAGGCTGAATACATTGCAATCTGCGAAGTAAGCAGAGAAATTTTCTAGTTGATAAAGTTGTTATCCAACCTATTTTAAGGATTGATGGACCCTAATATGATACATTGTGACAACACCATTTGTATAAGGTTGTTTGAAGACCCAGAGTTCCATGGAAAAACAAAACATATAAATAAAAGGTATCACTACATAAGAAATCTGGTGCACGATGAAATGTTGCAGCTACGGTATATCTTCACTAATGAATAGGTAGCTGACATCTTGAAAAAATATATTCCTAATAAGAAGCTTGTGTATTTGAGAGACAAGCTTGGACTGGTTGATACATCCTCCCTAGTTGAGAGGGAGAGGTAGACACATCATTATTGGCTTCACTTCGTGAAGAAAGAATGGAGGATTGGGTAAGCATCTGGCTTTTGATACTATTTTAGGATGAGGTAAGGCATCCAAGATAAGAGTAGTCAAAGAGGAAATTCCTTGAGGATATGCCATTCCAAGATAGGAATTTTCCTAAAAGTACATACCCTGTGAACACCTGGGTGGGGTATATGCCTTGAAGAGAAAATGATGATAGTGTATATCAGTCATTGGTCTCACCAGCATTGTAATTTGATCATGTGGAGAGATAGAGTAGTTAGTCAAGGCATTTCTATGTGACAATGTTAGTTGGTATGGTGCAAAGATATGGCTTACCAATCTAACTCTTCTTATGAGATATCTTCATTTTGAGAATGTCCATGTACCATTATGAATACCTCCCTAGTTAAGAGGGAGTGTTGAATGTGTAACTAGGTTTGGTCTTCATAAATATGAAATGTAATTTGGATTCTTGTATACTATTGGGTCTCCAAAATGTCTTTAAAATGACATATTTTTTCACTTAATTCACACCTCATTTCACCTTTATCACCTTCATTCCATCACTTTTTCACTATATAACCCTACATCTCTATCATCATATGGGTTCATAATTGTATTTTCCTAAAGTTGTAGTTTTCAAGTGTTTATAGTGAATTAATGGTTAAAAATTAGAAAAAGTAAATATACTTGCTAATATCTAAAAGTGTCTTGAGTTTCATGACAAGTGTAGGTCATTTGGAACCTTCCAAGACACTCTTATGTGGCCTCCAAGGATCAATTTCGAATTCTCTTCAAGATTGGAAGAAGATTTGAGATAGGAATCAACCATATCTCATGGAGAAAAATCATGGATAAAGGGATATGTGTCTAATTGGTTGAGATTTTTAGGGATCTAGGGAGAGAATATTGGATCCTAGTTAATGAGGTAGCTTCTTATGTTTTTGTATAAATAGGAGAGCCTTCTCCTCTCAAACGCATGTGTAAAGTTTGGAGTTATGCTCATGATTTGAATAAATAATTGGATATGGCACCATACTCATGAGTGTTCTTTCACTTTGATTTAGTTTTTCTTGCATATGGAGCTTCTTCACTTGCCATCCTCATTCATCATTGGATTGGACACCTAAATGAGTGTGAGATTGTATCATAATTTCATTAATTTCCTTATGTTTAGTTTAGTTTTCATTTCATGCTTTTTTATTATTTCATTTATGTTCATTTGCATGCTTTCATAAGTTAAGTTTTCATATGCTCATTTAGTTTGTGTGCTCTTGCAGGTTTAGATAGATTGGTCACTTTGCTTTCATTGTAGTTAGTATTGTTTAGATTTCAATTCATGCTTTTCAATTCTTACAAGAAGTTTAGATTTTGAATTCATTAAGTGTGCCTAGATTAGATTTCCAATTCTATGCAAGTGTGTCATATTTTAGGTTTCTATTTATGCATGTGTGATATTTTAGATTTCCACTTATATATATGTGGTAGATTAGATTTCAATGTTTTCCTACATTAAAGTTTCCTGCTTTCCTAGATTAGATTTCCTATTTTTCATAGATTAAAGATTTATTTCTTTCATAGACTAGATTTTCTTTCATTAGCATAAATTTACTTTCATGTCATTAGATTAAGTTTTATTTTCAATCATGCAAGTAGATTAGTTTTCCCATTCATGCAAGTGTGTGTATATATCAGGTTTTCATTTCATGCAAGTAGATTAGATTTATTTTCATTCCTAGATTAAAAGATTCATTTTCAAGGTATTATGTGCACATTCATATTAGACAACTTTTGTGAATAGGATTTGAATTTTCCTTCATAGATTAAGTTTTTCATTTACGTGGATTGATTTCAGTTTCCTTATGTTTTCAGTTTTTCATCATTTGGTTTCGTAGTTAGATTAATCTAAATTGGAGGATAATTTCTAGCATATATAGTGCATGCACGCTTCGCAAGTTTTATGAAACCCCCAGGTTGACAATTAAATGATAGGTAATTAAATTTCCTCAACATATACTATAAA
Organism: Pinus albicaulis; assembly: GCA_034641835.2. NCBI lineage: Eukaryota > Viridiplantae > Streptophyta > Pinopsida > Pinales > Pinaceae > Pinus > Pinus albicaulis. The sequence goes on along the minus strand of CM076580.1, from coordinate 1,733,914,414 downwards.
ATTAAATTAAAATTTTTATTTTTATTTTTGTAGCATGGATTTCATGCTCAAGGTATTTTTTTAGAGTTCAAGCACCCATTGAGTGTTTCTATGGTTTTTCCTAGGGTCAAGAAGTCAAAAGAGTCAATGTCATTTGAAGAAGACACCATCGGGCACATTGTAACTTGTAAAAAAATTATTTAAAAGTGTTAAAATATCCTCCAAGACCAAGTCAACATGGTAGCTAAAATTCAGACTCAAGTAGGGAATTTCGTCCTCCTTGGAAGCCTATATATAGGAGGGAACTCGACCTCTTATCGACATCATTCATTCTCTCATAATCTAAGATAATGAGAAGAAGAAGGAGGCTAGCAAAGAAGGAATAAGGATGAAGGACAAGTATTTGGGTTAATTTTATCTTTCTTTTCACACGTGTGAAGGAAGGAGGCTAGGGTTTTTTTGTTGCAAGATCGAACCTTGAGAAATTGTGAAAAAAGGTTGAATGAAGTCTATTAGGTCATCCTAAATCCCTAGAATAAGGATAAACTCAAGAGAAGATCAAAGGAAACCTTGGAATCCCTAGATTTTCTCACTAATTTGGAGGTAGCAGCTGTTGCAGGGGCCAAAAATTTCAGACCTGCAATAGAGGCCGAAATTTTGTAGTTGGGGATCAAAGTTGTGCAGTTGGAAGAGACTTAACTGGGTTTGACTTGGACAAAGGAAGCACATCATCAAGAAGATAAGACTTGGTCTTGGAAGGGTATTTGTCTTGGTCTAGAGATCTTGGAATTCATCATTTGAATAATCTAAAAGAAGAAAAGATATTTGTGGTTTTTTCTCTCAAGTATAGAGGTTTTGGCCCTGGCTTGCAACCTATATCATGTGTTCTCGTGTATTGTTGATATTATTTTTTTGGTAGTTGTTTGATGATAAGAATAACATAATAATAATAGAAAAAACTAATAAGTATAAAAGGTAAAAATACATCACAAGCGATTATCAAGTTTAAGAGAAATTATCCTAATTGCAGCCTTATATATTTCTCAACATTTTACTTTCTTTTTAGCTACATCAACCTCTGAGGCATCGTTCCAGGCCTGACCCAAAGTGTGGAAAAGGGGAGGGGGAAGGTTAAATCCTTGTGGATCCAATGGAAAAATGTGAACCTAGATGGGAAATATGTGAAAAGGGGTCATAATTAATGTAGGGGAGTGATGTATGTGTTGTCGGGAAGTGGGACCATGCAACCAAAATTAGGATTTCCCATGTAGTGGCACTCCTAAATCTAGTAGCGAATAAGGAGATCGCATGGGACTAGGATATAATGTTAACCACCAAGTTTAACATAGGGAACAAGAGTACAAACCAGCCCATTCTTTTTGCCTAATCCCCCCCACTAATCCATGCCCAAAAGTATCCATGATAAGTAAAAAAAATTACCTAACTACATAATGAAATCCATAGCTTCGGGCTTGGAAGGTTCACCTTCAAACATACGATCATGACATATGGGGGAGGTTGCATAATGGCTAACTCCGGTGACAGAGATGATGGCATGTCAAGCTATCTGGTGGATGCAAGGGGTTGTTGGATGCCCACTGAGGACCATCCATGGGGGGATTTTCTCCTATGAGTTTCACCTACAGGTGGTGGGTAACAGGTTTTGCCTCAACATTCTACATATATCCCTACAATTTCCTTCCTGGTAGCAAAATAATATGTTAATCAGATAACCAAAAATAAAATTATACTTTCCTCATCATGATGACCTTCTCGCCAACATCCTCTTAATCCATATCCATATGAATCTCCCTGTATTCCCTAGGATTTAACTTGATTACCAAGTTAGAACTTTTCTTCCGTAAATTATACTTGATGTTAATCATTATTATTCATAAACTAGAGAAATTATTTAATTCTTTATTTATCCTTGAGTAATTCAAATTATTCCCTTTTAAACATCACATAATCATACAAATCATGCTACAAGATTCTACACATATGAATCTTATCCAAGAGTTACATTAAATGTGCATTCATATGCTTCTTATTCATCATCTAGCTATATGTATCTGCAACTTGACCCATTGCATTCATTCATCTTTTTAAGAGTATTTTTTCCATACTATATGAAATTTATACTAACCTTTTCATAATGCTTCTTCCAAGAACCTTCCCAAAATGATTCCTCTTACAGGATCATGATGATCCACCTTAGCAAGATGACTACCACTGACATAAAGTTATATAATGTTTGGATGAACAATATGCAAAATGGTCTATCTATCTTTAAATGCTAGAAGATTTCTACAAATAAAATCACTTAAGTAGATCTAAATATGTTACTCTCACATGCTTTTCTCTATGATGCTATACAAAAACAAGACTCTTCTAGAGTAAAAAACAATGCATGTTATTCTAAAAAAATACCAATCATTATAAAGAACCTAACAGACATGATGCATTTTTTAAAAGTAAATATCTTCCACATCTTTCTTCAGCTTCTTCTCAAGTTCTCCAATTTCCTCAACTATGTGAGTCTAGATTCTTTCCTTTATTTTTTGGTTCTACTCATTTTGGAAGTCCCCCTTAAAGTTTCCATACTCATTGCATTTAAATCATTGAACCTTGGGCATATATTTCTTCTTGGGCTTCCCAAAATTTCCTTTCTTTAGCTTCATGATTCTAATTATAAAGGCTTGAGACTATTCATCTAATCCAATGGCATCCTTTTCCTCGATCCTAGTTTCTTCCAAAATGCATTGAGCCCACAATTGATGAAAAATATTTGAGTATGTATTAAAGTAGATTCTTGTTACAAAGCTTCTCAATTTTGGTGGCAATGCATTTAGTACACATATGTTCATTTATGAATCATAAATTTCCTCTCGAAGCCACTACAGGTGATTTCTTAATTGAGAGATATTCATTATAAAGTATGCCATGTATTTATTCCTTTAATTTCTTAATTCTATACAGTTTATTCCTCAAAGACATATTTTGTCTTGATGTACTTACAAATCACAAATTCACTATCTTGTCATGCATAACTTTAGAGTTTTCAAATTTGCAAATGGATTCAACGATGATCCTTTGTGCCCTTACTTCTCCTTTTGTGTACTTTGCTAGTTCTTCATTATTATCTTTGCTAGGTTCAATAATTTCACTAGTAAAATATTCCATCACTTCATGTTCTTGTAAGTGTTAGGCCAACCCTTTTCTTCCATGCTAGGAAATTTGATGAACCAACGAGATTATTGCTTTCCTTGCGGAAAAAACCCATATGACTTGTAGATTCAGACATAGAGTAACAATATGATACTTACTTTATGATCAAGAGTCTTCCCTTTTTAGATGATGTCTCCAACTATCTTTAGGTTTCCAATATATTCAAATAGACTTCAATTATGGCTTCAAAAGTGATGATATCAAAATTCTCTGATGCTTCCTTTAGGGAGGTCTACCAATGAGCCTTCAACTAGATCATTTTCTCGAGAGAGAACCAAAACCTTCTTGTAGTCTTCCTCTTCAAGCTTTCTACTGATGAGACCCTTCTTATATATCAATATGTCTTCCTTTTCCCTTTAGCAAATCCTTCTTGTGTTCACAATATTATCCTTCCAACTACCTTCTTGTACACCTTACCTCTGATACCATGTTGGAAGAAAATGCAATGTGACAGCTATTAATTCAAATTTTCCTTAACCTTAATTTTTTATTTTGACCTTTATTATTATTCTTGTATTTCTTTATTAGATATTTTCATCAAAAAAATATCAAGAGAAAAATAGTAAAGATAGTGGACATAGAAGTTGGGCTCCAAGCCATGGAAAAACCCCTCCATGAGGAAAACCCAAAAAAATATTCTCTTCTTATAGAATATTCAAATGAGACAAAAAATACCCAAACCCTAGACCAAGTCCTTCTCCAAGTACCAAATCAGCCCCTCCAATAGAACCAACTTGTAGTTGCAACTTCAGCCACAGCTTCTTCCCTACAATTTCGGCCCCGTAGCTACTGCAGAAACCCTAATCCAAATTCTTTATGAGACCTTCCTTTGATCACAATAGATCCTCCCAAGTTCAAAAAGGTAAATGATATAATATTCTCTCTTCCATAAGCTTAATATTGTAACTCGATCTTCTGCAATTCGAACCTGCAGTTTCAGCCTCCGTTGTAGTTGAAGAAACCCTAGTTTTCGCACGTGAGAGAAAGAGAGAGAGCCCAAAAAAAAGTTTGGATTCTTGATTTCTTGGATTCCTTTTTCCTTCTAGACCTTCACTCCTCCTTCCTTGCCTTTCTTAGCCGCTATCGAACCTTTTCTTGGAATATCTAATTTGTTGATCAGTGCATAAAAATGAGGTCAAATCTGCTCCTTTATATAGCCTTTCCAAGGGGTCAAATCCCCTCCTTTAGGCCGACTTGTAGTTTGGATATTTCCAGGACTTTCCAGGCTCAAAATAAGTTCTTTTACAGTATTTATTTTTCCTAGAAGTCTTATAAACATTATGTTGACTCTCTTGACTCATGGCAATATATCCTATGACCTAAAATACCCTAGATAATGAAGAACATGCTTTGAGCTAGAAGACCATCAATAAAGAGCATGAAAACCATGCTTTAAAATAATAATTTTTTTTATTATTCTTTTGTTTGTTACATAAGATACATATTGAAATGAGTACAACAACAATTATGAAGACCGAAACTAGTTTGGTGGGGACACGAGGTAAGTGAATTAAATTCTAAACTTTAGAACTGTAACCAATAAAATCCAATAGTAAAAAAGTTTATTAAATAACAAAGATGCTTCAATTCCATGCCTTTAAAATTTGCTTTTCCCATACGATCATGGGTCTGGACCAGGGGCTTAACTCCACATGTTTAAACATCACGAACTTAGGGTTTATCCCTCGTTTCTCATTTTCGTCGCAAGGGTTTGTTGGAGAGGATAACTGGGCAAGGGTTTCGACCCTACCACCACCTGCAAACCTGCACAATCCTCTGCGATTATGAAGGGCTTATAACCCTACTATGGCCACCTACAAACCAATTCAGTCACCAAACTGTATGTGTCGACTTTTTGGTAATTTATGGGGTTTTTGTTTCCGTCAATTCTTCCTTTTTGTTTCTCGTCAACTGTCTGCAAGAACTTCTTTCGTGGTCTTGATACTATCCACTGTGAAACCAATAGGTGTTGGCTTTGTCTCCGAGCAACTCAACCTCTGCAACACCAGGTAAGTTGTTGTTCTAATTTTTGTGCATAGATTTTATCGTTTCCTTGCTAATCTACTTGCACCTTGGTTGACAGGTGTTGTCTGTGGTGGTTTTTCAGAAGTGGTCCTTCCTTTTTTAGTCGCATTGTCTCTCTTTAGGTAATTTTTTATCACTAGGCTCGTTCTTAGTTCTTATTTTTTTACCTTTGTTGTCTTTCTTTCATGCTTCCTTCTGACTTTCTAGTGTTTGCTCCTGGTTGCAGGGATAACTCGATGTTGTCTGCTGCTTGCCATCACAGTCCAGGGCCTCCCTTGTGTAACAGGGTAGGACCCTTCCTTTATGCGATTGTACTTTGTTTTTAATTGCTAGGAGTTCCACAAACCCTCAAAGGGTTTTGAAATTTCCTGCCTGTTATGGAATGTAATCTCTAGTTTCTTTTCATTGTCTTCTTTGCAATGATTGTTTGGTATCGTTTGTCGTATTGTGGATACACTTCGATTTTTAAGTAGGTTATAAACTCTAATGGTTATATAAATTTGTTTTGAAACCCTTATAGGTTCAGTCTTCGGTACTATCTTTAATTTGTATAAGCTATTACAGTGTTGCTTGCTTGAATTTGTAAATTTAATTTACAAACTCTTGAAATAAGGCTTATTCGACTATCAATTTCGTTGGCATACTTTTAAATGAAAATAATAAATGAACATAATTAAAATCCGTTATCAATGCATTTTAGATATACCTACACTTGTTTGTTTCCAGCGTATGGCTTTGTCCTACTTGTATATTTCTGGGTCCTGCAATTTCTGTTATTTGATAAATGCAGAGAAATAATTGTTCTTTAAATGAGAAGTTCAATAACATTTTCTTTATTTTTTCACACACACAGATTCACTTTCATAATACTCCCCTTCTCTCTACAAATGGCAGACCCTCTTTTGGTGGGGTTTGGGTAGGTTTATACCTTTCCAGAATCCCTCATGTAACTAAGAAACTGCCATTCAGTTTCCAGCTATCTATTAAAACTAATTCTTGCTCCTTAACTAATTTACCCTAACTATTTTTTAATTTGAAAGTTACAATAGCTGTGTTAACTTGCTTTTGAATTTTTTAAAACAAAACAAAAACATAAAAGTAAACTAAATAAAAGTTCAATTTATGCCCAGCAAAAAGTAGCCAACTTCTGGTTGTGGCTCTTCAGTTGGATGCTCCTGCATCAATCTCATGGGGTAAATTAAACTCATGGCTCTTGTCCATGAGCTCCTCAATAGAGTACCCGGCACTTTGAATCTGTGGAGCATCCAAGAAAGAACAGTCCTCAATAGGATGGTTCTTCCACTTTACCAGATACTGCAAGTATTCTTTTTTCTGCGTCTTCCTAGCTACCTGCGTGTCCAAAACCTATTCAATCTCCAAAGGTTGTGCCAAAGGAATCTACTTAATCCAAGGTTCCTCCTCATCTTGGGTATCCCGTGTTCGTCTTTTCGAATTGTCTTCCACATCAACAGCAACGTATGGGTACAGATCTGCCACATTAAAAATGGGCGAGATTCCTACACCCGGAGGTAACTGTAACTCATAAGCATTTGCAGAAAACTTCTGAAGGATTCTGCAAGGCCTATTTTTTTTCATCTTCAGTTTTTTGTACTCCCCTTTAGGAAACCTCTCTTTGTGTAAGTGTGCTAGTACCAAGTCCCCTACCTCGAATTGTACCTCACATATTTTCAGATCTGCATTATGTTTGTATTTTTGTCTGTTGTCTTGTAACTTATGTTTGACCTGTTCATGTAGATCGTTGATTGCATTTGCGAAATCTTCCCCATCAACACTCCTGCACTCCAACTGTCCCAAATCCCACAATTCAAATACTCTGCATGGGTACATTCCATATAGGATTTGAAAAGGGCTTCTGCCTGTGCTTCTGTTGGACGAGTCATTGTAGGAAAACTCTGCCTTTGCAAGTACACAATCCCACTACCTAGAATTTTCACCAACCAGACTCCTTAGCAGATTTCCCAAACTCTTGTTTACAAATTCATTTTTCCCATCGGGCTGTGGGTGATAAGCCGAACTGAAGTTTAGTTTTGTGTCTAACTTCTTCCACAACGTTCGCCATAAATGGCCCATGAACTTCACATCCATGTTTGAGATGATGGATTTCGGCAAGCCATGTAATCTGACTATCTCTAAAAAGAATGTGAAAAATCCTAGATCTGGATTCCTACTGCAAAAAATCTGAATTACTTCTTCTATTATGTTTCATAATTATTTCATTACAGTGAAATATCAAAGTAATTTCTGAAGCAGTCTACACAAATAATGTTGCGGAATAAATCTAAGTGCTGAAACAATCTGAACAAAATAAAATGAAAAACATCCACATGAGACACAGTTATTTTTGGAATAAGTCCCCAGAAAAACCCAACTTGGGAAAACCGATGCAGTAGATCTGAGGGTTTGTATTATTAAGTAGCATAATCTTGAATACAACTAAGGTGCCAACATCCGGTAAACCCTTCAGAGAAATCTAGACAACAAATATAATTGTGAGATATACCTCACTCTGCAAGTCTCCGACTAATCTAAAACAATGCTGGTGAAGCCCTCACTGCCTCTGCGTGATTTCCTACGCTGGAACTGCATAAGCCTGCGTGGGAAAGCTTGAGTAACTGCGTCACCTCTTTCTGCAACTAATCTAGTTGTTCTGAGACTGGATTTTGGCCCTCCTGGATCAAAAAACCCAGCCTCTAGCTATCTTCGAACTGACTCCAAGAGACGCTACGTTTCTTTTGCATGATTTTTTGCAGGGACTGCATCACCCCTTCATAAAATTGCGTTGTCTCTCTCTGCGTCACTGCTGCCTCTCTCTGAAATTCACTCCTAGTCCTCCTGACCAGTCTCTGCTTCTGCCCCTCTCTAGATCTGATCACAGAATCATAATCACTTAGCAAACCCTACCCTAGTGATTTGATTCTTGATCAAAATTTGTGTCTCCTCACACAAATTCGAAAATGCTCAATCGCTCAAGTGTCTTAAAATGTGTTTTCCATAGGCCCCTCACCCTTCTTCTTATATTCTTCTTTTGAACCTTCAACAACTACGATTAAAACATAATCAAGGGCTAAGATTAACTTGGAGGTGATCTATGACTTTATCTAGAAGATTCACACTTATTTTAATTAATATCCTTTAATTAATCAGTTTCCCTAAGTTTAGACTTAGGAAAACATTAAAAAATGATTCATTATTTTAATTAAACCATCTCTAAGTGGAATTTTCCAAAACCACTTCTGGGTTCTATGGAATATATGTGTCTTAGCCTATATACAAAGTTACAAGGCTAGAGCACATCTGATTCTACCATAAATCTACACTCCCTCTTAGCGGGGAAACTGCTCTAGCGAAACAACTCAATTTGCTGCTCTGACTTCTGGAACATCTGTTGTTTTGTTTTTTATGCTGCTCACCAAAGATGCACAAGAAAAATGTTGCAACTGTACTGTTGTTGACTTTGCATGTTGCTGCCAACTTCCATTGTACTGCAACTCCCTCTGAATTCTGCAACGATGCTATTGCACTACGTGAGAACTGCTCTGCACTACGTGAGCACTACTCTGCACTGTGCTACACCACTTGTGCATTGCGTTGTTGCTGCTCATTTGCTGATGCTACTCATATACTGTTATTGTTGCACTGCTACACTGTTGCTAATTGCAACATAAAAACATCCAAAATTGGACAAGTAAATCTGCAACTTGAAAATAAGATTGATTGTTGCTAGTTTTGCACTAGCTCTCTGAAAATAATGTGTTGTTGCTACTCTGCACTGCGTGAGAACTACACTGCACTGTGTTGCACCAGTGTGCATTGCGTTTTTTTTGCTCAACTATTGATGCTACTTCTCCCTCTCTATGTTGATCAGGCTCTCGTACTGCTAGCCATTGCACTGTCTTCTCATCTTCCCCTGCAACTGTCCATCCTGCTACTCTCTTTAGGCTGTCGTAGCTCACATGTGATCCTAGAGTTAGGGAATACTCAAGGATCTTGCCTCCTTGTAGATTTTGGATCTACAACTCCAATTCAACCCATTTCTTTCCTTTTAGAATATGAGCTAACATAGCACAATCTTTTTCTGCCTCAATCTTGGCAGCTCCTGCTTGTGGATCTTCCTTCTCATCTTTATCCTTTTTCTTAAGAGGACACTATGTGGCATAATGCCCCATTTCCCCACACCGGAAGCACTTGATCTTGGAAATATCTTTATTCTTCTGCTTTTGTTTCCCCTTTGATGCAAGGGCAGTGTTATCTTCTTCCTCCTTCTTGAATTTCGACCCACTGTTGCCATCCTCCAAATGAATTTTGAGGAGATCTCTCCTCAACTCTTCTTGTTGTAAGGCTGGCCACATCACTTCCCATCCTGGAAGTCTTTCTCTGCCTAGAATATTGTGGACAAAGACCTGGTAATCCTCTGAAATAGAGTTCAGAGTGAGCCTCACTAGCTCTGGGTCTCTAGGAGAAGATCCTACTACTGACAGTTGATCTCAGTTTTCCTGAATATGATACAAGAAGGAATCAAAATGCTATCCCTTCTTCATCCTGATATTACGCATCTTCTCTTCAAGGTAAATCTTCCACTGCTCGAAATATCCTTGGTATATATTTTCCAACCCTCCCCACATCTCTCTAGCAGTGGTTTTTGCTACTATGTGGGGTACGATATGATCCTGCACACCATCGAGGATCAATCGCTTGGCTCTTGCCATATTCTTCTTCAATTTCCTCAGGTGTGCTGCATCAAGAGGTTCTGCAACTGTGCTGTCTATGAGGGCTTTCAGATCATTCTCATCAAGGAGAAATTCTATCCTTGATTTCCAAATAACATAGTTGGAGGCACCCTCCAATCTATCTTGGTCACACAGTCCATTGCTGGCCATCTCCTCAACTTGTCAAAATCTTCCTTTAACACTCTGCTCAGCTACACTTATGCACTCCTTGAGGAGTAAGTCACTGCTTCTGTTGTTGCACGGGAAAAAGCTGAGTTTCTTTGAGTAAGAAACCCTTTGAGGTCAAGAAATCCCCAACTATGTTTTTCAGAAATTTTCTAATGCTTATGCACTAGCTCTTACTGTTGTGCAGTAGTTGCGTCCTTCAGCTACGCTGCCTCTTCTGCAACTGAAAAATCTTACCCCTTTGTCAACTCTCTCAAAGGGAGCCTTTTCTGCACTAGAATGCCTTCATGGCCTAGACAGCGTAATTTCTGGGAGGGTCTGTTTCTGCTTACGCAGATCCCAGACTCTTCAGTGTTGATCTGCTGGTTCACTTGTGTTTCACCTGCACTTCACCTTGAATAAGCTCTGATACCATGTGAAAAATCCTAGATATGGATTCCTACTGCAACAAATCTAAATTACTTCTTCTATTCTGTTTCATAATTATTTCATTACAGTGAAATATCAAAGTAATTTCTGAATCAGTCTACACAAATAATGTTGTGGAATAAATATAAGTGTTAAACAATCTGAACAAAATACAATGAAAAACATCCACATGAGACAGTTATTTTTGGACTAAGTCCCCAGAAAAACCCAACTTGGGAAGACCAGTGCAGTAGATATAAGAGTTTGTATTATTAAGCAGTAGAACCTTGAATACAACTACGGTGCCAACATCCGGAAAACCCTTCAGATAAATCTAGATAGAAAATATAATTATGAGATATACCTCACTCTACAAGTCTCTGGCTGATCTAAAACAGTGTTGGTGAAGCCCTCACTGCCTCTACATGATTTTCTACGCTGGAACTGCATAATCCTGCGTGGGCAAGCTTGAGGAACTGTGTCACCTCTTTCTGCAACTGATCTAGCTGATCTGAGACTATATTTTGGCCCTCTTGGCTCAGAAACCCCAGCCTCTATCTATCTCTGAACTGACTCCAAGAGACAATGCGCTGCTTCTACATGATTTCCTGCAGGGACTGCAACACCCCTTCAGAAAACTGCATTGTCTCTCTCTGCGTCACTGTTGCCTCTCTCTGAAATGCACTCCTAGTCCTTCTGACCAAACTCTGCTTCTGCCCCTCTCTGGATCTGATCACTGAATCACAATCACTTAGCAAACCCTGCCCTAGTGATTTTATTCTTGATCAAAAGTTGTGTCTCCTCACATAAATTCAAAAATTCTCAAAGGCTCAAATGTCTCAAAATATTTTTTCTATAAGCCCCTCACCCTCCTTCTTATATTCTTCTGTTTAACCTTCAACAACCAAGATTAAAACATAATCAAGGGCTAAGATTAACTTGGATATGATCCATGACTTTATTTAGAAGATTCACACTTAGTTTAATTAATACCCTTTAATTAACCAGTTTCCCTAAGTTTAGACTTAGGAAAACATTAAAAAACGGTTAATTATTTTAATTAAACCATCTCTAAGTGGAATTTTCCAAAACCATTTATGGGTTTTATGGAATACATGTGTCTTAGCCTATATACAAAGTTACAAGGCTAGAGCACATCTGATGCTACCATAAATCAACAAATAACAAGTGTGCTACATGTGTTGCATCACTTGTCTTCCTGCATGGGATGAAATGCGCCATCTTGGTGAAAAGATCCACCGCCACCATTATGGAATCATAACCCCGATGTGTCCTAGGTAGACCTAAGACAAAGTCCAGACTGACTGAGTCCCAAGGTCTGCCTAGAATGGGTAAAGGTGTTTACGGCCCTGCATTTTGGCTGCGTCCCTTTGCATGTTGACAAATCTAGCACCTGGTGACAAACCTCTGCACATTTTTTCTCATTCTCAACCAAAAATATGTAGGTTTTAACCCTGAACAGAAATTATCTACACACGAATCTTATAACATAAAATAAACAATAGCAAGAGCATAAAACTGCATAAAACAGATAAACACAGATATTTTCCCCTGGATCCCAAATCGGGACGACCAGCTTGATTTTTCATTATATTCCTTTTAGTGTTACAACACATATATATACATGCCGAAGCATACATAAACCCCAATCCATAAACCCTAGATTAGAACATAACCGTAGTTCCCTTGACCGGATCTACAAAAATACCAGGGGCCGAAAACCATCGTTCCCCAAAACCATGTGCAAAACCATGGACGCGGACTACCCACCGGAAATTAAGGACCAAAAAATTTTCGCCGGGGCGCTGCCCTGGACCCCAACAGGGGGGGCTACCGCCCCCCCCTGTCACCCCCCCACACATGCTTAGTCGTGGAAAGAATATAACACATACCCAACATTCTCCCACTTGTTGTTTTCTTTCCACAGGGGGCCACAAGAGAGCTTAGTCATTGGCCCAATTCTTCAACACCCATTGTTTCTCTACACCAAGAGAACTTCTGAGTGCTCACAGACTTTGTTAATGCATCTGCAACATTCTTCAAAGTGTCCACCTTTACCAGCAACACCCTTTTAGCCTCAACCATATCTCTAACAAAGTGGTATTGAACATCAATGTGCTTTGTATTTTAATGATAAGCAGGGTTCTTAGCCAAGAAAATTGACTTTGGCTATCACAGTCTATCCTTATAGCTTGCTGTACCAACCCCATACTTGAACACAATCTATGCAACCAAATTGCTTCCTTGCTTGCATGAGTGGCTGCTATGTATTCTGCCTCTGTAGTTGAAAGAGCCACTACAGACTGTCTTTTACTCATCCAACTGACTGCGCCTTCAAATAGGCTAAACACATACCCACTTGTAGATCTTCTTTGGTCCAGATCTCCAGCCCAGTCTGCATCAACAAAACCACAAATGTCCAACATTCTTTCCAATCCTGGTCTTCCCTGGTAGCACAAGCCATAATCACTAGTGCCACGTAAATATCTGAAAACCCGCTTCACTACTGTCCAATGCTCCTTCCCGGGGTTTGACATAAACCTGCTCAATACTCCCACTGCATGTGCAATGTCTGGTCTAGTACAGACCATTGCATACATCAGGCTACCCACTGCACTTGCATATGGAACACGGGACATATACTCCTCTTCTTCTTGTGTCTTGGAACACTGTTCAGCAGACAGCTTTACACCTACAGGAATAGGAACCTTCACTGGTTTACTATCCTGCATATTGAACCTCTGCAATATAGTCTCGACATACTTCCTCTGGTTTAACCAGAGCTTCCTCTTTGCCCGATCTCTCTTAATTTCCATGCCTAAAATATAGTTTGCAGCACCAAGATCCTTCATGTCGAATTTGGAGAACAGTTGGGTCTTCAAATCTTGGATAATTTCTTTGCCATTTCCAATCAACAACATATCATCCACATACAAGACCAAATAAATAACACGGTCACCAATTAATTTAAAATAAACACAGTGATCCTCCTTGCTTCTGGTGAAGCTAAGTCCCCATATATAGGTATCAAATTTCTGATACCACATCCTTGGTGACTGTTTTAACCCATACAGAGACTTCTTCAACCTGCATACCAGTTCTTTCTTACCCTTCACCATAAAGCCTTCAAGTTGCTTCATGTAGATCTCCTCTTCTAGATCCCCGTGAAGAAATGTTGTCTTCACATCCATCTGTTCTATCTCAAAATCAAATGCAGCAGCAACAGATAAGAGTAATCTAATAGAAGTAACTTTGGCAACAGGAGAAAAAATATCACCAAAATCAATTCCCGGCACCTGGGAATAACCTTTTGCTACCAACCGAGCTTTGTATTTTTCCACCTTGCCTTCTACATTCATCTTCTTCTTAAACATCCATTTTCTCCCAATGGGCTTCCTTCCAGCTGGAAACTCCACCAGATCCCATGCCTCATTTTTGTGCAAGGATGCCGTTTCATCAACCATGGCCTCCTTCCAGAGTTTTCCATCCTCTAAATCTACTGCCTCCCTGACAGTTCTGGGATCATCATCAGTTATAGTTATGAAAACCCAATGGTAGTGCGTATGGACCATACCTTTCTCAAGCAGGGCTTCGAACCGATCTTCTCAAAGCTCGGAGTTTGTGGCTCTTCATCTTCGAATTTTCTTCTCAGTTGTAGAGTCCGACCCATCCTCCTTAGCTCAAACTCTATCTTCTCAGTTCCTTTGGTACTTTTGTAGGACTTCATGCTTAAAACATCTTCAATTTCTCCGAACACCACATCTCTACGTACAAAACCTTCCTCTCTCTTTGCTTTTGGTTCCAAAGTTTCTAACATTTTAAACCATCTTTATACCCAATAAACATGCACCTTTCATATTTACTATCCAACTTGGTTCTTTTTTCCTTTGGAACATGTGTATATATGTGCATCACATCCAAATACCCTTAGATGTGAAAGAGAGAGTTCCCTACCACCCATACACCTATGTGGCCTTATCCTCCAACGTCATTAGCTGACTTATTAATTCAAGTAATATGGCCTCCACTCGCCAATTTTGTCCTAACCTGGTACCACTGAGCATGCTTCTTGCCTTTTCCATCAGTGTTCTATTCATTCTTTCTGCAACTCCATTTTGCTGAGGTGTATATGGAGTAGTCTTCTGCCGTGCTATACCACACTTCTTACAGAACTCTTCAAATTTCTTCTTGCAGAACTCCCCACCATTATCCATCCTCAACGCCTTTATCTTCTTCTCCGTCTGGTTTTCCACCAGAGCCTTAAATTCTTTAAATTTGTCAAAGACTTCAGATTTCTTCCTCAAGAAATATATCCATGTATTCCTTGAGAAGTCATCTAAGAATGAAACATAGTACACAGACTTTCCCAGTGATGGAACTGACACAGGCCCAAACACATCACTGTGCACAAGTTCTAATATCTTGTTTGCCCTCTTAGCACCAAAAGGAAAACTCACCCGATTCTGCTTTCCATATACACAATGTTCACAGAATTCCAAATCCGTGAGAACAATTACACATACCTCTATCACCAGGTTTTCCTTGAAGTTGTGGAAAAGGAAAGTATACCCGAGGTGGCCACAAACCAACCCAACCTTCAGATGCGCATCTAGCCACCGCATCCGGGAGAGGGTCAAGATGATTTATCCTTGCTCAAAGTTTTAA
This sequence comes from Pinus albicaulis, assembly GCA_034641835.2. NCBI lineage: Eukaryota > Viridiplantae > Streptophyta > Pinopsida > Pinales > Pinaceae > Pinus > Pinus albicaulis. Next base: position 1,733,899,175 of record CM076580.1, on the reverse strand, counting down.
AGAACTATAAACCAAGAGTTTGTTTGAATGGTGGAATCTGCCAACTAAGGGCAAGGTTGAAGATTTTCAGTCCATTGGGCTATGGAGTCAAAGGATGGCTTTACTGGATTTCTATTCTACACACAAGATGGCTTTACAGGGAAAGATAGCCAAACAGAGAACAATCCTTAAAATTTAAAGTGGATGGAATGGGTTTGAAGGGATGAAAGGCAGTTAAGAATCTTTCACCATGTTCAAAAGAAAGAAATGAGATGATTACAAATAAAGAGCAGTGAAGAATTCTTTACTATAGTAACCAAAATGTTTAAATTAGCGAAGCAAGAGCAATTAAGAATTCGTTGCTTATAACCAATTTAGAGGAAAACATTAAGAATAATCACAACTGAAATCAGAGTACAATTAAGTAAATTCTGATTTATTCTTTTATGTCAATTATTCAGAAATGGACACGATGATAATATAAACAGATATAAAACTTAAGACATAAGATAGAAAGACTTATTGAACTGCAGTCCGACACATGAATCCTGCAAAAAGTCCTGAGCTTCAAATTGTCATCCAGCAAGCCACAAATAAATTTCTCCCAAACGCTTTTATTCCAAAAACATCAATGTCACAGCCAAGCAGTAGAATCCACCCTCAATACTCTCTTTGTTGATCTGTTGTTATGGTACCTGTAGTGACCTATGTTGTAGATGTTTGCATGATAGCCTGTTTTTCTTTTAATGCCTGTTCCAACTCTTTCTTTGTTTCACTCATTTGCTCAGTCATTTTCAAGAGAAACTCCATCATTTCTTCCTGTGAATTTTCCTTCAAAACCTCTTGAGTCTGGGGATGCCTTGAGGCTGGCAATTTCAGCTGCTTTCTCAGTGCAGCAATATCATCATCTTTCTTTTTAATTAGTGCCTCAATGCTTTTGATATCTTTGGGATTGTGACCCAAACTGATGATTATGTCTTCCAGAGACTTTATTCTATTATCTTTTGCCTGAGAAGAGGCCTTCTCAATTTGCAACTGGGTGTTTGTATTATTTAAAGAATCTTGCAGCCTAAGGGCTGCTATGGCCTTATCAGTAAGGGTGGAATATACCATTTCCCCAGTTTGTTTATGCAACTCTATCTGGTCCAAGGGATGAATGTCTTTTGCTAGGACCTCAAAATTGGTCCTAATATAATCAGATGCTGTCATGGGTTTTGGCACCTTGGATTTGAAATGGCTCATCATCATTTTGCCTTGTTGAATGTCAAATGCTGACATTAATCTTTCCTGATTATGTGGAGCCATTTTCAGATATTGATCATATACCTTCATTCTCAATGGATCATTCTTTGCCTTTATATTAATGAAAGTTCTTTTTATATCACCTGTATCTGTTTTTGGTGGCTTAAAAGAAGATACTTCAGTACTCAACTGTTTTTGCAATGCTTTTCCTTTGTGTCCTGTGTGTGTTTCACTAACTGTGCCAGTTAGTTGACTATCTTCTCTTTCATCATCAATTATTTCATCTATAGTTTCCACTTCTGGGAGTGGATTGAGTTTCTGCTTTTTATCTTGATGTAGCTCTGAAGATTCTTTGGGAGGAGTAGGATCTGGAACCTGCCTTTTCTTGCCTCTTTCTATATTAGATGGAATCTGTAATTCTGAAACCTCAGGATGATTAACTTGAACAGGGGAAACCTGTGTTTGATCTGGTGCTTTGGAGGTTTGAGGCTTTTCTGTCATAATGAAAGTTTCAATGACCTGTACCTCAGGTTCTTTCCCTTTACCTTTGGATTCAACTGCAATTGGTGAACTAATTTCCTGTAATCCCTTTTGAAGATTTCCTGCTGAAGAAGTGCCAATATGAGGTACCTGCACTTGCCCAAAAGATTCTAAGTTAAATTTTTTCTCAAGGTCTTTCATAATTTTGTTCATGTTGTCTTCTTCATTATCTTGCTCAACTAGTGTTCCTTCCACCCACTCATCTTGATTAGCATATTGTTCTATTTCAGGAATCTTGTTGTGAAAGTATGGGGATGATTTGTTCTTCATTCTTTTTTCACAGATAAAACCAAATGGATCATAAGGAACCCAACGAAAACTTCTTTGTAACTTGCAACAGTTTTGTAGTATATCATCTGCTTCTCGCTCAGCGTCCCTAGAGTTGCATATGAAGGGACCTAATTGACTTTTGATCCTGAGTTGGGCTTTCTTTTTTACACTACAAAAATGAATCATATCAGAATTATTCATTTGCCTGAAATATTCTAAGGAAAAGAGTCTCATGGGCACATATTTTGGCAACTTGAATGGGTGCAATTCACATCCATATATTCTAATGACTGAATGATTTTGGTATAAATACCAGTCCCCAACTTTATATGTCTTTGAAAGCTGCAAAGTCTTCTTAATCTCATTACTGAGCCTTGGAGGGGGAATTCCAGTCAACAAGGTAGTTGCAGGACATACAAAAAGATCAATGAACTCAGCATAGGAATAGGGAGAATCATAGGAAGAGTGAGTTATGGCAGACCAAAATATAATTGATCTAGGGTTTCCCTTTGCATCAAGCTTTTTAACAGGAAAAGGGAACTTCTCTGATTGATAATAGATGATGAGATGGTAAATGACTGAGGAATATTTAAACACTTTCTCATTATCTAGCTTCATGAACTGGTCATGGATTTTATTGGCAATAAAAGATGCAAAGTCATATTTCACTGCAGGAGGTTGCCCAGGAGTAAAGATAGATAGTAACACCAGGTTTATTTCATCAACATATTCACTTGTATTGAAACCCATGACAAAGGATATCATATTCAGGATGAGTTTGCCTAGATTATTAAAGTAAGCAAAACCATAGGGAGGAGGCCCCTTAGGTTGATGTTCAGGTAACATAAAAGTATGGCAAATGCATTTCAATTTTTCTGGGAACAGTTGGGTAGACTTTTCAAGTAGTTCTTCCATGGACAAAGGAGTAAGATCTTGATCAGGTTCAAAATGGAGCATTGTATTGATAGCTCGAGGAGTGATGGGGAAAAGGATACTCTGGTCAGGAGACAACACTGCCCTTTGAGTTGAATCATAGTTGGAGTGACAGTAGTGGATAATTTCTGGGAAAATATAGACTGAGGGAATAAGATATCTCGGGAAATTGGATTCCCACAATCCAATGACATCCAGACCCTTCGAATAATCGTCTCTGCAGCGACAATAACTTAGAAGAGGACTTTCATCGAAACTTAAGTCTTTAATTTGGAAGTCTTTATCTACTAATGGTAAGTATTCTAACTCTCTGTGAGGGGCATTCAATGGGGTTACATTCAGGGCTGCCGGAGCTTCCATTTTGGTTCTTGTGTATTCAAAATGGAAGTTTCTGGGTTTTCTTCACAGACCGAGCGCAATTTTGATTCTGGGAGCTTCGATTTTACTTGCAGGAACTAGAATAGACTGACATTAACCCTTTTTCAGACTCTGGCATGAATTTTAACACAGGAAAGTGGATTTTTTTCAAAGAGTTTCAGCAAGAATTTGAATAAATACCTATTCAATGGAGAAATTTGAATTTTACAGGTACTGGTTAATGGCGGATGGATACTTGGGCACTGGTTTAGCAATGGCGTTCGGCAATTTGGTCGGCAGCGTCTCAAACAGCGGAATTTTCAAATTTTTCAGAGGAGAACGCAGTCGTTTTCAGCAGTGAAAATGACAAAAAAAACACGATTTTTTGTTTTATTTACAAGTCAACGGGGATTTTGATTTTTTCGAGGATGACGTCATCCGGTACGGGAGGACGCGTCACCGGGACCGGGCGGTAAGCGGTAATTTCCGCACCGCTCTTTGGGAGATGGTGGTATTCAGCGCGGGGGCAACGATTCCATTGATCAACTGACACGTGGTCGGAGGACTATTCCAAAACCACCACGCCCCCGCTCGTTAACTTCCAGACGCAAGATGGCCAGCGGAACGATCCTGGGCCGTTGATCTTCGGGAGGGCGATCTGACGGTGGAGGGGACGTGGAATTGGCAGAGTATTAACGTGCGGGCCCGACGGGGTTTTAAAACATGATTAACTTAATTAAATATCCCGGGGGGCGTTTGATTGGTGGAATGAATGGTTATTAATTAATCCTGGTGATTAATTAATCCCATAGTTTATTCACGGTTGCGGGAGGGTTAAGGGTTTAACTATGGTTAAAGTGTCGGGCGGAAATACAAAGGCTAAGGGAATGGGTCACGGAGGTTTGGGGGATTTTTGAAGTTTTAGTTTAAATTAAAACTTCAGTTTTATTTATTTTCCTTTCAAACATATAAAACTATATGTTTAAACCTTTTCCGATATTTCTTATTATATGGTAATAAATAAATGTTATTTATCAACCATAGGGGTAGGGAATAACTTATATGGGTATTTTTAGCCAAAGGGTTTTTATTGGGGGTTTTTATTTAACAAAGGGGATTACATAAACTTTGGCCAAAACTTATAATAAAAGGGGTTTTTGGGATATTTATGTAAAAAGGAGTTAAGTACTATAGGATAAGGTCTTTTTACTAGGGATTTAATAAATAAATCGGAAGTTAATATGACAAAGGACAAGGTAAACTCAAAATACTCAACTATAACTAAGAAAGTGAAGATTTCTGAAGTAAATTGTATCATCTCAACTTCAACACTTAAACCTAGAATAGTAAGTAATTTTGAGGGTTTATTATGGAAATTTACATGATTTTCCTAAGTAAAATAGGATTTTACTTAGGAAAAGGATAAAAGTGAATGATTATAATGATAAATAACTTCAAGTACTTAGGTCTCTTTGATCATTAGGCCGAGGGTCCGGTCCCTCCAAAATTCAAGGAAATGCCTTGAGCCCCTTTAATCTCCAAATACCTTAGCACTTTGGGGAAATTAGTAAAAATCTTAGGGAGAAAGTGATGTGGGAAGTTAATGATTTTGACTTTGCTTTCTGTGAATTTTCCAGTGCATTTTCTGCTTCAGTACTTGTGAAGAAGGTAAAAGATTAAACATATTTAGCACCATCATTCATCACATAAAACTTTGCAACATCATCTACCTACCCTATCTACTTGACACTACCATTTTCTCTTCTTTATTAGGGTGCACTTAGACTGGCAAACCCTTATCAATCTTATTTTCTTTTACATGGCAAATCTATCTAATTATACCCTTATTACATCCAAGGGCTCAGATTAAACTGTTGAGCACCTTTTATTAACTCTACCTATCTACTTATCTGCCAAGATTAAACTGTTTGGCTAGATATTTATTCTCTATTCTACAACATGAAATTGAAACATGAATGAGTCAAGTTTAAACAGTTTGACTCTTCATAAATTGTGGCAAAAGTTTGACAAGCTGCACACAATTGTTTTATTACAAAAATGAAATAGTAGTGGCATTTGGATTTGCACACTTTCCTTGGTCTATTTTAGTTTGGGGTTCATTTCTTTCACTTTTTTGACCATTTTATTTTTCTTACCCTTTGACTTTTCTTTTAGGGTATACCCTCTTTACATTTTTTAAATTTTTTTGATTTTTTGGTTTTTCAAGAATATGGAACACCTTTGCTCAAGAAAAAGGTTTGAACATATTATAGAGTTCATTCAAGACAATCATGAAAAATGACACCTATTGGTATAGGAGTCTAACACCTTCTACCATACCATCTCTATGCAGTATCTGAAAGCCCTTCTCTCCAATATGTCCAAGCCTTTGATGCCATAGCATGGTCTTTTCTCCAGAGACAGCTAGGCTTTCTGTCCCACTTTCAGGAACCATAGAACCGTTACACCCATCAATAACAGTGCTACCTTGTAGCTTGTACAGAGCTCCAGTCCGAACTCCCCGCATTAATACCAGTGCTCCCCGAACCATCTTGCAGGCATCTTTCTCGAACACTGTTTTTACACCTGCATCATCCATCTTGCTTAAAGAAATCAGATTTCTGGCCAATGCAGGAATATGCAGAACACTAGGAAGTGTTCTAATCCTTCCACCTTGTAGCTTCAGCTTTACCTTTCCACGTCCGATGATTTTGGCCTTCCTATCATCCCCTAGGAAGACATCACCATCATATTTCTCATACTCGCAGAACCACTCCTTATGGGGAGTGAAGTGAAAGGATGCACCTGAGTCAATCAACCATGACTCATGATCTACATGTGTATTTGAAGAAGAAGCCAAATACACATCCCCACCTTCACCCGAGGTGGTTTTTGCCTCTGCAGAAGGAGCATCATCAGATCCCTTTCCTTTCTCAGGAGCTTTAGATCTGCAGTCCTTTTTGTAGTGCCCTTCCTTTCTGCATTTCCAGCACACCTTTACAAACTTTCCAGGAGATTTAGATCTCCCTCTAGATTTGGATCTCCCACTCGAAACCTTATTCTTTTTTTTTTTTCTGGGACCTTCCTCGTATAGATAAGGCATCTCCATTCTGACCCTCCATATTTCTCCGTCTCATTTCCTCCAACAGCAAGGTTGAGACAATGTCATCAAAATTCAAGGTAGTTGTATTGGTACCTATTGCAATAACCAGACTGTCCCATGAGTCTGGTAGAGAACACAACAAACTGATGCACTTATCTTCATCTGAGATTTTAATATCAACAAATGATAGCTGACTTACCACAGTATTGAAGGCGTTCAGATGCTCTGTCACCAAGTCTCCATCCTTCATCCTCGGGTTATACAACTTTTTCCGCAGGAACAACTTATTCACCAGAGACTTAGATTGGTACAAGGTCCCAAGTTTTTCCCACAAATTCTTCGTCGTAGCTTCCCCAGATACATTCAACAATACTGAATCTGAGACACACAACCGTATTGTGCTCTTAGCCTTCCGATCCAGTTTCTTCCAGTCTTCATCTGACATTCCCGTTGGTTTAGTACCTGGATCTACCGCGATCCACTAATCTTTATCCACCAGCAGATCCTCCATCTTGAGCTTCCACAACTCAAAAATCTGACCATTAAATTTCTCGATCTCTATCTTTCCGCCGCTCGCCATCTTCTTTCATCGCAAGAATCGATCCCGTAGATCTCCCACTGAACAGGGTCTACCTCAGGCCCGAAATAAAAACCCTCAGCAGCAAAGGCGTCCCCTTGAAGCCAAAACAGCTCTGATACCAAGTGTAGGTTTTAACCCTAAATAGAAATTATCTACACACGAATATTATAACAAAAAATAAATAATAGCGAGAGCATAAAACAGATAAACACAGATATTTTCCCCTGGATCCCAAATCGGGACAACCAGCTTGATTTTTCATTATATTACTTTTAGTGTTACAACACATATATATACATGTCGAAGCATACATAAACCCCAATCCATAAACCCTGGATTAGAACATAATCATAGTTCCCTTGACCGGATCTACAAAAATACCAGGGGCCGAAAACCATCGTTCCCCAAAACCATGTGCAAAACCATGCACAAAACCATGGACGCGGACTTAGTCATGGAAATAATATAACACATACACAACAAAATAGAAGTGGCTCAGCTGATCCAAAGTCTTATCTATGCCAAAATGTCCGGCCAAACCTCCACTGTGCTTCTCCTGAATCAGGTTCTCCCGCATGGAACACTCCGAAACACACAACTGTCCTCCCTTGAACAACAATCCCTCCTGCATGTTATAGTCCAACAATGGGCTATTATCTCTCAACAGTGGATTTTGGAAAGCTTCATAAGCTTACTTAAAGTCTGCATCCATCTCATACAAGTCCTTAAGATGATCAAATCCCAACACTTGTACTGTGATTTCCTATTGTAATAAACTTCTCCTACTTAATGAATCAGGCACCTTGTTGGCCTAGGCACTAATGTGCTTTAAAAAAAATGTAAATCTTTGCAAGTACTCCACCTATTTCACATGCTTATGGTTCAGTTTGTGTTCATGCATAATATATTGCAGTGCAGAATTTTCTGAAAACAAAACAAATTCATTAGCCAGCAACTAATGTCTCCAATGCTTCAATTCTTGGAAGACTGCATAAAACTCCTTGTCATATGATGTATACTTTTTCCTACTCTCATTTAACTTCTCGTTGAAGTATGCTACTGGCTTATCTTCTTGGCTGAGAACTACATCCCACTGGCATCACAACGAACTTGGAAAATTTTGTTGAAATCTGGCAGTTTTAGGTCTGGTTTTTCAGTGATCTTCTTCTTCAAAAGCTGAAAACTCCTTTCAGTCGATTTAGTCCAATGAAAAGGCTGATTTTCCTTCTTGATGGTATCTACCATAGATTCACAAATACCACTGAAATTCTTAATAAACTTCCAATAAAAACTTGCCAGTCCATGAAAACTTCGTACCTCAAACAGGCTTTTGGGAGATGGCCAGCTTACTATGGCTGCAATATTCTCTGGGTCCATCTTCAATTCATTCTCAGAGATTAAAAAGCCTAAATAAATCAACTCTTTCTTAAAAAAGAACATTTTTTAAGGTTTATCAGCAATTTATTTTGCAGCAATGTTTCTAGCACATACCTGACATGTCGAAAATGTTCCTCCTTGGTCTTGCTAAAAATGAGTATATCATCTAGATATACTATCACCAATTTGCCAATTAATTCTTTCAACATCTCATTCATCAAATGCATGAAACTACTAGATGAATTGCTCAGTCCAAATGGCATGACCAGTCATTCATACAAGCCTTCATTGGTCTTGAATGTTGTCTTCCACTTGTCACCTTCTCTAATCCGGATCTGGTGATAACCACTTTTCAAATCTATTTTTGAAAAGTATGTTGCTCCACTCATAAAATCCATCATATCATCCATTTGAGGTAAGGGAAACCAATACCTGGTGGCGATCTTATTTATCGCCCTAGAATCGATGCACGTCCACCATTCACCTCCTTTCTTGGGAGCTAAAATAGTCGGAACAGCACAAGGACTCAAACTCTCTTGAATCAACCCTTTGTCCAATAACTCTTGTAATTGTTTTATGATCTCCTCATTGTCCTTTAGACTCATCTGGTAAGCAGCTTTTTTCGGAAAACTGGCTCCTGGTATGAAATCAATATGGTGACTAATGCTCCGCTTTGGTGGCAATCATCTACCACTATGTCACTGAATTCTTGTAACATGTCCTGTATCTCCACAGGAAAATTGGTAATTTCAGTATGCATTAATACTACCCTTGGCCTCCGTACAACTGCATAGTTTACTTCATTTTTTTCAACCTATCACAGAAACTCCTTTCCGCCTATCAGCAGTGCATTTTCTCCACTAGTTTCTACAGCATTTTCCTCCTTCATAGGAAGAAGCGTGTGCTTTATCTCATCCTTCACAAACTTGTAACAATTTTTCTCCCCGTCATGGAAAAATTTCCTATCATATTTCCATGGTCTGCCCAACAGAATATGGCACACATCCATAGGCATAACATCGCAAGTCACCCAGTCCTTGTAATTTCCAATATGAAACTCCTCCTCACGCTACTCATAAACTAGAAGTTGGTGCCCCTTTTGCAACCAATACACCTTGTATGGAGTTAGGTGCTTCAGCTTCTTCAAGCCCAATTTTTCTACCATCTCAGTGGCTACCAGGTTATCAGTACTCTTGCAGTCTATAATTAGTTTGCAGCATTTCCCATGCGACTTGCATACAATCCGAAACAATGCTTTCCGTTGTGTTATGTCAGTCATTTCTTTGGTTGGTTTCAGTAAAATATTTTTCAAAACTAAGGCCTCACGTGTTTCAGGCACATTCTCCACCTCTTGTGGCAATGCCTCTGCTACGTCTAGTTGAGCAACATATGCTCCCCGTTGTCCATCCTGCTCACCTTCAGGACATTCAAAAGACCTGTGCCCCCACTTGTGACACTTGTAACACTGGTAGGCATTTCCTCTGCCTCTGCCATTACCTCTTCCATGATGTTATGGCCTTCGAACTCTGGTGCTACCTTCTCTCTCAATCTGTACCAAAGTCTTTGAACTGCTACCTTCTTCACTATTGTTGGCATTTTTACCTCTGCCAAAGGATTGTCCCCTTCCTCTACCAGAACCACATCCTCTATTTGCATTCTGCTTCCTAGAAATATTTTCTTCCACCTTCAAAGCACATTGATATGCCTCCTCTATAGTTTTAAGGGAAAGAATATTGATCTCATCTAAGATTTCCATCCATAGACCATTCACAAATATTGTTGTCTTCTCAGGGGCATATTCAACATACCCAACCCTCAAGTTCACTTTATAGAACTCATATGTGTACTCCTTTACAGTCATCATTCTTTGTCTCAGATTCTGTACTTGTCTGTAAAGGGAAATTTGGTAATCTTTAGGTGGGAACTTTATTTTCATCTTTGCAATCATCTTGTCCCATCTCTTGATCAAAGGATTGTTCACTCTCCTCCTTTTTGCTTGCACATTGTACCACCACAGTGTTGTGTGTCGTTTCAAGTTCGTGACATAAAACCTGATTTTCCTATCCTCACTAACTGTTGGAAATACTGATAGGGGGGGTGAATCAATATTTCTTTCAATTAGAGCATTAGTTAATCTTAAATTAATATCAGTTTTTTTACAATGATAGCAGCAAACAAAAGGAACACAAATGCACATAGTTTTTAAGGTGGAAACCCACTTTGAGATGAAAACCACCTAATGATTTTCTAATAATTCTTTAATATTCAACTCCAATTGAAAATTAATATTCAACTCCAATTGAAAATAAAGCTCCAACTTCCTAGAATCTAGAAAAGAATTATTCTCCAGCTCCCACTGGATGGATGCTCCAATGCTCGAGATTATTCAGTAGTCAACTGAATGGATGCCCCAACACCTAATGAGCTACAGCTCACCCTAGCACCACCCTACCACCCTATAGAAAAATAAAAGAAGAATGGACTCCTGTACCAGGGAAAACGATCCACTTTACAATGATACAGAATGATGTAGAAGAAGAAGATACACTAGACCATAACCCCAACTATGACACAACCACCTAATTATGATCCTATACCTCCCGACACTGCCTCTTCAACTCTTGGCAGATAGACACTAGTACAATTTTTACATGAATAATGTATTTACAATGACTTAGTACAATGATACCTTTACAGTGACAGTATGCAGTGTTGCCCACTTGAAGACATTATGTGATGAACTTCTTGATGTTGTTCTGCACCTTGGTTGCTTCTCTTGTCATGCTACCCTCTGCTGCACCTTGCTTTGCTTTGTTGCCCTAGAAATTTTGGTCCTTTGCAGCCCTTGACAACACATGATCTAGCTTTTTCTTTCCTTCTAAGAGCTTGATATTGAATCTGGTGTATCTTTGTTATTTTAGATCGCAAATATGTGATTTTAGGTCCTATACTATTCCTATGAGTCATCTTTCCAATGCCTTAGGTCTGACCCAATTTGGATTCTTCAAGGGAGAGTTATGCCCAATATCTCACAATTCCCTAATTATGGACTGTTTCAGTAGAGAAAACTTGTAGGGTGTGCCATGTGTCACTTTTTCTTCATTCAGCTTTCAAATTGATAGAGAAAAAACTATAGTCTGTGCACTATCTGCCACTTTTTACAGAATTCCAATCCAATATTCATGGAGAGAGTTATGATGATTTTCCCAAGGTCACTTCTTTGAGATGAATTTCAGAAGCCTGCAAAAACACCGACTTTCACAGATCATATCTCTGAAAATATTGTGCACCTTGATCTAAAATTTTCACAGGAGCTTCCTCTAGAATTCAGCTTCGCCTCATGAAAATTTCAGCTTTTGAACCTTTGTATAAAAAAAGTTAGAGCGAAAATTCCATGATGACCTGTTTCAAATAGCGAAATCCCTTGCATAAGAAGGATATGAGGATCACAATTTATATAAATGCTTAGGTTGAGAGGGGCTTCAACAAGTGAACGTGGGAGGGATTTTAGGAGCTTAGAAAATATTAATTATGACTTTTCAATGACCCATTCCACAACCCCATGGGGTTTTAGCCCACTAACAGTGGTTACAAACTTCAAACATGAATATCTCTCCAACCGTGAAGAATTACGTGGCATGCCATATATCAATGGAAACATCTCGACAAAAAGAAACCATAAAAATCATTCTTGACCCAAAATATAGTAATTTGATAGGTCAAAATTCCCATGCAATATTGGGGTAGCCCCTGGTGCTGCTTTGGTTGACATCAATGACAACCGTTGATCAACGATCTCCCCCTTTGGAATTGATGGCAACACAAGTACTCCCCCTGCGATCATGACACCTCTTCCTACAACATTCTCTCCCCCTTTGACATCAATGGCAAAGGGTTACTCCCCCTGGCACACAACCATCTTGCAGATATGCACACACTTCCACTCCCCCTGACACACAACCATCCTGCAGTCCTGTACACACTTCCACTCCCCCTTTATATTTTGAATAAGGAAAATCTAATGAGAACTTGGGAGAATCCCAAGCTTCTAGCGAAGATATTCCAATGCTTCACAAGTACTCTCACGATCATCGACGCTTCCTTCCCAATCTGCATCTGTAAAGGCATGAATAATGAGATTGTTACCCTTGGGATACCATAAGCCATATCTTGTTGTTCCCTTAAGACATTGAAGAATTCTTTTGATGGCAATAATATGTGATTCTTTTGGTGCTGCTTGGAATCTTGCTACTTGTCCATCTGCTTGCATAACATCTGGCCGAGAGGGTGTTAAATATAGAAGACTACCAATCATAGATCTGTACAACCTTTGATCCACATCCTCAAATGAGTCATCTATGCTCAATTTGCAACCTGTTCCCATCGGCGTAAGGATGGGTTTGCAATATTCCATTTTGAATTTCTTGAGCATTTCCTTGATGTACTTGGCTTGACATATAAATATTCTTTTCTCTTGCTGAGATATTTGAAGCCCTAAGAAGCATGTCAACTCACCAAATAAAGACATCTCGAAATCAATTTGCATCTTTGTATCAAACTTCTTACTTACTCGATCATCATTGCTACCAAATATTATATCATCCTCTTTAGCTAATAGACATCCTTTAGTTGCTTCATCCATAATATATATGTCATTTGGAGCTTGACTTGTTGTAGCCACAATTTCACCATACCTCCCTTTCCTGATTTCACATTTTGTGGAGTTGAATAGTATTGTGTGTCCTTGATCACACATTTGTCCAACACTGAGCAGATTGTGATTCATGTTTTCAACCAATAGAACATTGTTGGCTATAACATCTTTGCTTCCGAGAGTGACAGTACCTGATCCTATAACATTTGAAGATCCATCATTTCCAAAGGATGTGGTTCCATCCTTCTTCTCTTTCAGAGATACAAATTTCCTTCTATTTACAGTCATATGCGTTGAGCAACCGCTATCAACATATCACACATCTTTGTTGTTTTGAGCCTTGAGAGCAAGAGCACAATTATCAGTCTTGTTCTTCTTCCATGTTTGTTCGTTTTGTGGCTTCGAAGATTCTTCTGGAGGATTTTCAAGTCTACAATCTCTAGCTATGTGTCCAAAGTTTCAACATTTGTAACATTCAATATTATTTCTTAAATATTCAGATCTATTGATGTTTCGCTGAGCCCTGGGAGGTTCATATTTGATAGATCTCCTAGAATTGTATTCATTCCTGGGGTACGTGCGACATTCTACAGCTTTATGCCCAAATTTTCCACATGATAACAGTAGCCATAAAAAATATGTTGGTACCTGGATGGAAATCTTCGTCGAGGAATTGTCTTCCAAGGCTGTTCTGCGAATCTTGTCCAATGAAGTCTACATGCATGTCATATCTCATAGGTTCATTGTATTTTTTTGTAGAAGGTCCCGCTTCTTCTTCTTTGTAACTGATGCCAGTTCTGTCATTGTAAGATCATTGATTATTGATGAGTTCTTCCAATGCGCTTGAGCTGTTGGCATAGTTTTGATAGTTTTTCCTTTCTTCACTTCCTTACGCAACGAGACTACTTCGGCTTCTAATTCTTCCCTTTCTTGGTTGCTTTCTACCAACTTCTTTTGAAGTGACTCTTCAATGCATTTGTGTTCTTAAAATTCAAATTTGAGACCTTGAACTTGTTCTTCTAGAGTATTGGAATGGATCTTTTCTTCCTTGAGCTCTTTTATAAGCTTGATTGCTTCCTTAGAAAATTCATCTATGGTCAATCCTTCTTTTTCTTTGTTTGATACCTCTTGTTTATTGTGCTTGGCCATAAACAAGACTCTCTCATTGGCTTCTTCTTCATTGTCATTGTCTTCATCGGATGATGAGCTATCTTCTTTAGAGAGAAAGTTCCTTTTGGATCCTTGCTTGTTGAATTTCCTAAAGCCTTTCTTTCCTTTTGAGTTGCCATCACTTCTGTTTAGAAATTTTGCTGTGAAATTCCCAACCTCACCACAACCAAAACATATCAATGGAATTTTACCTTTGAATTTTCCCTTACCAATTTTTAGTTTTCTCGTAAAGTAAGCATATTCTTCATTTGAAATACCTTCTCCATCAACTTCCTTTTCTTCACACTTGCAGGTGCATGTCTTTTCAATTGAAGGTTGTTTTTCCTTATTGGTTTTCTTAGATGCAATGAATGCAGTTTCTAGATGCGAAGTACCCTCTTCTCCATCAAGTCTCATTTCATATGCCATGAGAACTCCGTGTAATTCCTCTTTGTTGAGTTTGTCCAGATTTGCACTATATTCTAAGACTGATACCTTTGGGTTCAATCTCCCTGGTAACGTTCTAAGAATATTTCGTATAATAGTCTTCTCGTCAACTGGCTCTCCCAATCCTTCCAGAGTATTGGTTATTTCATCAACATATTGGAAGTATGTAGCAATGTTTCAATCTTCTTTCATTCTAAGCTGCTCAAATTTTTCTCTATAGATTTGAAGCTTTGCTTCTTTGACATTTGAGTCACCTGCATATATATTCTCAAGCTTGTCCCATACATTTTTGGCGGTTTTACAACCCAACACCTTATGATACACATTCAATAAGTCCACCGATAATAATATTCTTGCTTTTGCATCATTTAATAAATTTTTAATTACCATTCGTTGATGTAAATCCATTTTTGGGAATGGGGCAAGTCCTATACATATCATAACCTTGCGCCAAGAGATAGACCTCCATTCTTGCTTTCCATAGTGCATAATTATTTTCATTGAAAATAGGTACACCATTCTTGGTATGCTCCATGACCTCCTTCCAGTTGTTAAACTGCTATTGAAGGAACCAAGCTCTGATACCAATTGTTGGAAACACTGAGAGGGGGGTGAATCAGCATTTCTTTCAATTAGAGCATTAGTTAATATTCAATTAATATCATTGTTTGTACAATGATAGCAGCAAACAAAAGGAACACAAATGCACACAGTTTTTAAGGTGGAAACCCACTCTGGGACAAAAACCACCTAATGATTTTCTAATAATTATTTAATTTTCAACTCCAATTGAAAATAAAGCTCCAACTTCCTAGAATCTAGAAAAGCATTCTTCTCCAACTCCCACTGGATGGACGCTCCAATGCCCGAGATTCTTCAGTAGTCAATTGAACAGATGCCCCAACACCCAATGAGCTACAGCTCACCCTAGCACCACCCTACCACCCTATAAAAGAATAAAAGAAGAATGGACTCATGTACCAGGGAAAATGGTCCACTTTACAATGATATAGAATGATGTAGAAGAAGAAGATACACTAGACCATAACCCCAAATATGACACAACCACCTAATGATGATCCTAGACCTCCCAACACTGCCTCTTCAACTCTTGGCAGATAGACACTAGTACAATTTTTACAATAATGTATTTACAAT
The DNA here is from genome assembly GCA_034641835.2 of Pinus albicaulis. Taxonomy (NCBI): domain Eukaryota; kingdom Viridiplantae; phylum Streptophyta; class Pinopsida; order Pinales; family Pinaceae; genus Pinus; species Pinus albicaulis. Next base: position 1,733,883,386 of record CM076580.1, on the reverse strand, counting down.
GACATAGTACAATGATACCTTTACAGTGACAGTATGCAATGCTGCCCACTTGAAGACTTTATGTGATGAAATTCTTGATGCTGTTATACACCTTGTTTTCTGCTCTTTTCATGCTACCCTCTGCTACACCTTGCTTTGCTTTGCTGCCCTAGAAAGTCTGGTCCTTTGCAGCCCTTGACAACACATGATCTAGCTTTTTCTTGCCTTCTAGGAGCTCGATATTGAATATGGTGCATCTTTGTTATTTCAAATCCCCAATATGTTATTTTCAGTCCTACAGTAGTCCTCTGAGTCATCTTTCCAATGCCATAGTTCTGACCCAATTCGGATTCTTCAAGGGAGATTTATGCCCAATCCCTCACAATGCCCTAATTATGGACTGTTTTAGTAGAGCGAACTTGTACGGCATGCCATGTGTCATTGTTTCTTCATTAAGCTCTCAAATTGATAGAGAAAAAGCTACAGTCTTTGCACTATCTGCCACTTTTTACATAATTCTAATCCGATACTCAGAGAGAGAGTTATGACAATTTTCCCAAGGTCACTTCTTTGAGATGAATTTTAGGAGCCTGCACAAACACTGAATTTCACAGATCATATCTCCGAAAATATTGCACACATTGATCTGAAATTTTCATAGGAGCTTTCTCAGGATTTCAGCTTCGCCTTTTAAAAATTTCAGCTTCTGAACCTTCGTAGAAAAAAATTTAGAGTGAAAATGCCACGATGACCTATTTCAAATAGTGAAATCCCTTGCATAAGGAGGATATGAGGATCACAATTTATATAAATGCTTAGGTTGAGAGAGGCTTCAACAAGTGAACGTGGGAGGGATTTTAGGAGCTTAAAAAATATTAATTATGACTTTTTAATGACCCATTCCACAAACCCATGGGGTTTTAGCCCACTAACTGGGGTTACAAACTTCAAACATGAATATCTCTCAAACCGTGAAGAATTACGTGACGTGCCATATATCAACGGAAACATATCGACAAGAAGAAACCATCAAAAGAATTCTTGACCAAGAATATAGTAATTTGGTAGGTCAAAATTCCCATGCAATAATGGGGTAACCCCTGGTGCTGTTTGGGTTGACATCAATGACAACCGTTGATCAACGCTAACTTCCTCATACTCGAAGTATTTATCTAACTCACTTATCCAGTCCAACAATGCTTCTGTGGACAAATTGTCATCATAATTAGAGAGTTTTGGTCTTGGCTTGCTATTAGCCATCAAAACTAATTTCAGCAGTTTGATTTCTGGTGTCTCGTCCTCTGACCCATCTATCAGTGCCATTGTCTCACCTTCACTGTCATCCCCACCTTCAGGATCCCTACGCCTTCCTGCTTCCACTACTGCCAAACGTGCTGACAGAATTCTAATTTCTTCTCGCAATCCTTCATCTACTACTCCCCTTGCATCTTTTCCCCAACCTTTTCTTCCTACTTCCATTTTCCACTTAGGAAGAAATATTTTCTCTGATACCACAATTGGTGGGGACACAAGTTAAGTGAATTAAATTATAAACTTTAGAACTGTAACCAATACAATCCAATAGAAAAAAAAATTATTAAATAACAAATATGCTTCAATTCCACTCCTTTACAATGTACTTAGCCCATACAATCATGGGTCCGGACTAGGGGCTTAACTCCACACGTTTAAACGTCACGAACTTAGGGTTTATCCCTCATTTCTCATTTTCGTCACAAGGGTTTGTTGGAGAGGAGAACTGGGCAAGGGTTGCAACCCTACCTCCACCTGCTAACCTACACAATCCTTTGGGATTATGAAGGGCTTACGACCCTACTATGGTTGCCTACAAACTGATTCAGTCACCAAACTATCTGCGTCAACTTTTTGGTAATTGTTGGGGTTTTTGTTTCTATCAATTCTTCCTTTCTGTTTCTCATCGACTGTCTGCAAGAATTTCTTTCGTGGTCTTGATACTATCCACTGTGCAACCAATAGGTGTTGGCTTCATCTCCGGGCAGCTCGACCTCTACAACACTAGGTAAGTTGTTGTTCTAATTTATGTGCATAGTTTTTATCGTTTCCTTGCTAATATGTTTGCACCTTGGTCGATAGGTGTTGTCTGCGATGGTTTTGCGGAAGTGGTCCTTCCTTTTTTGGTCGCATTGTCTCTCTTCAAGTAAGCCATTATCACTAGGCTCATTCACAATTCTTCTTTTTTGACCTTTTCTGTCTTGCTCTCATGCTGCCTTCTGACTATCTGTGTGTTTGCTCCTGGTTGCAGGGGTAACTCGATGTTGTCTGCTGCTTTTCGTCATGGCCCAGGGCCTCCCTTGTGTAATAGGGTAGGACCCTTCCTTTATGCAATTTTAATTTGTTTTATTTTCGAGGAGTTCTTCAAACCCTCAAAGGGTTTCAAAATTTCATGGTTGTTATGGAACATAATCTCTTGTTTCTTTTCACTATCTTATTTGCAACGATTGTTTGGTATCATTTGTCGTATTGTGGATACACTTCGATTTTTAAGCAATGTATAAATCCTAATGGTTATATAAATTTGTTTTGAAACCCTTCCAGGTTCAGTCTTCGGTACTATGTTTAATTTTTATAAGCTATTACAGTGTTGCTTGCTTGAATTTGTAAATTTAATTTATAGACTCCTGAAATAAGGCTTATTCGACCATGAATTTCATTGGCGGACTTTTAAATGAAAATAATAAATTAACAAAATTAAAATATGTTATCAATGCATTTTAGATATACTTGCACTTGTTTGCTTCCAGCGTAGTTACATTTCCAACACAAGGTCGAAGGACGTGAAACCGATGGACATTTTGACCAGTGTACAGTAAGCCCATAACGCAGAGAAAAGTATGTGGTGCTAATTTATTTTATGTTGGTTCATCATTCCTTGTGACATGGTCTTAAGGACTTTGTTAACTGTTTATAGCTTCCCATTAGGCTAAGGGTAGTATGGTGAGGAACACTCATGAGTGAACCCAAGGAGTGATGAGAGTTCCTAAAATACCTCATTTTTGAAGTGTTTTTCATGGTCAGACACTAACTCCTTGGGAACCCAAACTGTGTGATGACCTGGTTAAAGAAGAAATGTACCACAATGTTGGTAGTGTTGTTGAATGTGGGCATAAGTTTCACCCACTTGGTGAATTATTTGATGGTGACTACTATGTACTGATGGTCATTTTGGGATGGTAAATTACAAGTCATGAATTCAATGCCCCATTTTCCAAAGTGGAAGTAGAGGGTGTAATATTTGTTTCATTTAGGAGGAATGATCAATTGTATGTTTTATAAGGTGTCCTTCAAAACCAAGGAACACATACAAGTGTTGAATGCTAAGGTGAGTGGCATCAACCATCAGGCCTATGAGAACGTCGTATTTGGCTTGATTATTAGTGGTTGGCCTGATGCAAAGTCTGCTTGCATGGAACAAGGTTTGATTGGGAGAGTATATGGCCCAGGATGTTGATGCCATATTTTTCTTCCACCAAGAAGTTCCATTGGAAAAACCGAGGAAGTATGCTATTAGGTTATCCATATGCGAAGCAATGACAAGGTATCGATCAAAGAGAATTTAAGTGAAGTTGTCAACACATAAGAAGCATAAAATATATTTTATAACAACATCTAGGGGAAAATAAACATTTCAATCATGGATAAATTTTGTTTGAGATAGATCCCATTGATGGGGTCCTTGAGACATGTGTCATCGAGCTCTGTGAGGATGTATGCCCCTTTAAGGAGGAAAATGATGTATGGCCCTTCCATAATGTTTTGAACTTTACTAGGCCTAAGGTTTCATTAGTGACATCATACCAAAGGACTAAGTCTCCCTTGTGAAATAAATAAGGTTGTAATTTATAGTTGAAAGTTGCTTTATACCTTTTCTTTGTGACCATATTAAGATATAGGGAATCACGCTAATATTCAACGATGTGCTCCAATTGAATGAGACATTTCTCTATGGGAGTCGTATCAAGTAGAAGCTTGACATTGGTGGTAGAATTTATTTGCATCCGTGAACAAGGTTGACTGGCATGAAACCAATGGATGTGTTGACTGACGTACAAGACACCCATAAGGCAGGCAAAAGCATGTAGTTCTAATTTGATTTATGTTGGTTCATCATTCATTGTAACATAGCCTTAAGGAATTTCTTAACAACTTCTAGTCTCCCATTTGAATGAGGGTAATATGATGAGGAAAGCTCATGAGTGAACCCAAGGAGTGGTGAGAGTTCCTGAAATACCTCATTTTCGAAGTGTTTGTTGTGGTCAAACACTAACTCCTTAGGAACCCAAATTGTGTGATTACCTCGTTAAAGAAGAAATGTGCCATAGTGACAAGTGTGTTTTTGAATGTGGGCATAGCTTCTTCCCACTTGGTGAAGGAGTCGACATCAACTACTATGTACTTATGTCCATTTTGGGATGGTAGATTACAAGTCATGAAGTCCATGACCTATTTACGAATGTGGCCTACTGTAATGAGAGGGTGCGGCATAGTTGGAGAGGCTCGTGTTTTATGGGCATATATTAGGCACTTAGTGCAACATTTGACTACTTGAAAGTAGTGATGAAAAAGGGTGGGACAGAAAAAACCAACGCAAATAATTTACTAGGTAGTTGGCATCCCTTAGAGGTGTCCTCCGCAAGCTCCATTATGGCAATAATTTAAGACCTGTTCCACTTCTTCTAAAATGAGGCTTCAATGAAGAAAAGAATCAGCTCCTCTCCAACAGACTATGTATCTTATAAAGAGATAGTGAGGAGTGTGGTGGAAAATCCGTCATTGATCACCTTACGAGAGATGTAGGTTAAACTTTTGGGTTCTCAAGTAGAGGAGGATGTTTCATACCAAGGGTCATCTAATGAGATGATGAATAGGTGTATGTCAGGGAAATTTTTGTTTATTGGTGGATCCTTGGTATCTGTTCATAGGTTAGTGTTGAAATTTGCGAGTATTAGGGCCTTCTTGCTTTTGGGAGAGGAAAATTTGAGGTCAAACTCCTATAGAATGACTATCCATCATGTGTATTTGTGATTCATCATTCTACAAGAAAGTATCGCATGGGGTTTGAACTTGCGACTATTTTGGTAGTCTTGAGTATGATATTATGTTGTAAATTTTTTAGTATGCGCACTAATGCAAGGGAATTTTTTTCATCTAGCTCATAGTTAAGAGTAGTTCTTGACAAGTTTTTGTTGGCATAGTAGATCATGTTTTCTCGATTATCGTCATCTTCTTGGACTAGCACCCTATAGATGGCTACCTAGAAAACTTATACGTAGAGTGTGTAGCCTTTTTTGTAGTCGGGAGGACTGATTAATGTTGTGTTTGATAAGGCATCCTTTGAAGCATTGAAAATTTGTTGTGCTTGGTCATCCCATTGGAAAGGAATATCCTAAAGCAAAAAGTGGAGGAACATGTGAGCATGAGTAGCATAGTGCGTGACAAAGCATCGAAGAAATTGGCCTTGCCTTGAAGACTTTGCAATTGGCGCATATTTTTGGGTGGGGGGGTTTCCCGAATGGCTTGGACCTTAAGGGGGTCCACCATAATCCCTTGCTAGGAAAAAACGAGTCCAAGTAAGCATCCAAAAAAGACACAAAATATGCACTTGAGAGGGTTCAATCAAATTTTGTATTATCTATATCATGGTAATATGGTGTGGAAAACATTGAGGTGTTGCGAGCATTGTTTGGAACGAGTACTGAGGTCATCAAAATAGGCATGGATAATATGGGCCAGACCATGAAAAATATAATTCATGTCTCGTTGGAAGGTGGTTCTAGCATATCTAAGTTCGAAAGGCATCACTCGATAAAATCATCCCAAGGGTAGTGAAGGTAGTTTTGTACTGATGCAAATGGTGGATCTAAATATGATTGTAGCCTGAGAAGTAGTCCATGAAAGAAATTTTGCACTCCCATCACATCTATCAATGAATAGGTCAATGAATTATGTGGGGAATTTATCATTCAAGCATGCTTTATTCAAATCCTGAAAATTAGTACAAATTTGAATAGTTCTCTATTTCTTCATGACACGAACTAGGTTAGAAACCCATGTAAGAAAAAGGGTAAATGAACCCTACTTTGTGCAACTTATCAATTTCAACTTTGATAGTCATGGCTTTTGACAAGTACAGCTAATGTTGCTTCTTTCGAACAGGAGAATCATTGGGGCATGTGTCAATGTGGCATTATACAATGGTAATACGTAGGCTAGGATTTTTTGTTAAAATATGAAAGTTCTATGCAAAAGTTTAAAAATTCTTTGTAGAAACTTGAAATTTCTATGCATAAAACTGAATGTACTTGTATAAAATTGGATGTACTGTGCATAAAACTGAATGGAACTTAATATAATTTGCAGAAAGTTGAATGTACTTTGCAGAAAATTGAATGTACTTTCAAGAAATTTGAATTTAGTTTGCAAAAAAATGAATTTACTTTGCATAAAACTAAATTTAATATGTTGTTACAATTACTTAGCACTACAAGGAAAAGACCCTCTAGTGGAGGTTATAAAATAGGTTTTTAGTGTTATAAAATTGGCCAAAATTATCAAAAAAACATTTGCTACAACATTCGTGTTAGGTAAACTTGACTCAGGATAGAGTCAATGTTGACTAGGGTAAATAGTAGTGGTTTTGGGGCACATGGTATTGTGCACCCATGGTTTTCAGCCCATGGTATTTCATGTAATGGAGCCTATAAAAGGCTGGGAAGACTTCATTTTAATGCAGGCCTAGAGGTGAGCGGTGAAGGCTCACTTGGCCGGATTGGCCAGGGTTTTTGGCCAATGGTTAATGAAATTTTATTGGTTGAGTTTTGCCCCAGATTTGGGATTTTCCCAGATAAACATATATTTTTATGTTAATGATTTGTTGTTGGCTCTTTTCATGGTTATTATTCCTCTCGGTAAATATTTTATTTTTGCGGTAAATTCTAACAACTGGTATCGGAGCCATGGTCCAGGTTTTGGCTTTAGAGGGACGCCTTTGTGGACTCTCTAATGAGAGTGGGTTGAAAATGGATTTTTCGTTAAATATTGTGTCTCGGTAAGAATTTATATTCTTCGGTTGTTTACAGATCTAATCATCGAATTTGTGGAGGCCAACTCGCAAGACTCCGGAGCTTTCGAGACTTTGGAGGGCTATACTTATATTTCACGCGGCAGGTTGCATATCTGTGATTTGGAGCTGAATGAGTGGGAGAGGTCGGTCATTTGTGTCAAAAGGAGTGATGACATTTGCTAAGTCGCTAGGTGTGTTTAAGGAGATCGGAATAGTTTTGAACCCGGCTAAGCAGTTTCCACAATGTGAATGGATGTATTGTGAATGATCTGCAATGTTTGCATCAGAGAAATTGGAAGATGCATTGAAAAAATGGATTTCGAAGCTAGAAAGCAGGCTTATTTTGAGGCAGTGAAGGAAATTAAGACAGAAAATTAAATTCAGATATAGTATGAATCTGGATCTGGATTCTTCTCACTGAAGGTGAGTTCGAAGCATACATCGAAAAAGTTTCCCATGGTGAATATCTAAAGCTTTAGATTAGTAGGGAACAGATTTGAGAAGGGCTTCTCTTGAAATTCAGATCTACGCCAAAGAAATCGATGTCAGGCTTGAGCTGCATAGATTTGAGATCCCAGAAACAGTTCAATGGCCATGGCATTCTCGATGAAGCACTCTCAAATTAGAGACAGCGTGGAGCATGTTGTTGTCATCTATTGTGTGATGCCACTGACTATCTGATGGTTGGTTGAATCACATGGTTGCTACCTGCACTGAAGTGAAGCCCTGACATGGTGGTTGGGACGCACTGTAATCAAAAAAAAAATTTTTGCATGTTGAGGAAGTCGTGAAGGGACTTGCAGCATGAATTTTGGCAACAACATGGAGATGTGTTTTACAGCGAGATCCAAGAGGATTCAAATCTTGGGATGTCCTGCAGTTTAAGTAGCTACTCTAATGAAAGGGTCACAAGCGTGTATGAGTTATGTATTTACCTGTAGAAGCCGACGTGCTATGGAAAAATCCATGAAGCATTGTGAGCAGGTAGAGCCCTACGATGAGGCGTTGTTGGCGAAGTTGAGATCTAAGTGTTGTGCAGAAAACAGTTGGACATCATCGTCAATGAAAATGACGATGATGTTCTAGCAGGAGTCTTATATTCTTTTACAGTTGGATCCCAGCAAACATATGCCAACGGTAATCTGATAGAGATGAAGTCACTACATTTTGAAAATGGAAGCCATCGAATTTTGCTGCGCTAGGAGAGAAAAGTCTGTCAAAATGAGAGAGGGTATGTGCACGTGGATTAATTAATTGATGAACCATGTATCTGAAGAGAACTCCTAGAGGACTGGCGGTTATAGAGGCTGGTGACCCATGTAATCTGGTAGATGGGTTCTTTTTATATGGACATTGATTTCATATGTACAAAGACAGTAACAATGAAACAAACAAAAAAAAATTATTATTATAATGGAGTTAATTTATTACATGTAAATGGGCATACTACTGTAAGACCTGGTATGGCATGCGTACCCCTGGGTAATCACTGGTAAAGTTTGGGTTAGACCTAGGTGATAGGGGGGATGTCAAGTTAACAATTACCATGGGTAAGAATTTGAGGGGGGAAGAGCTAGAGTGAGCGGGGTTGTCTCACTTAGCAGTTTTTGACTGGATTTATTCAATAATCCCCAAGTCAAGTTTAAGGGGGGAATTGTTAGGTAAACTTGACTCAGGAGAGAGTCAATGTTAGCTAGGGTAAATATTAGTGGTTTTGGGGCACATGGTATTGTGCACCCATGGTTTTCAACCCATGGTATTGCATGTAATGGAGCCTATAAAAGGCTAGGAAGTCTTCATTGTAATGCAGGCCTGGAGGTGAGCAGTGAAGGCTCACTTGGCCGGATTGGCCAGGGTTTTTGGCCAATGGTTAATGAAATTTCATTGGTTGGGTTTTGCCCCGGATTTGGGGTTTTCCCGGATAAACATATCTGTTTATGTTAATGATTTGTTGTTGGCTCTTTTCATGGTTATTATTCCTCTTGGTAAATATTTTATTTTTTTGGTAAATTCTAACAATCTCTTTTCGTTAACAAAGGTTTTGGAAGAGCTTCTAACGGAATTTCAACACAACTTAAAAAAACTAGGTGGTCGAAGGTTGTTACAGATGTTTTTCTCATCGGTGCGTGAATTAGTTGTCAACGCATCAGTGCATTGTACCGTGAACTCACCAGTACTATAAACCTACCAAGCACTGGGACGGAAAAAAAAATTCGGATGCCCTAGGGCATTTAGCAATGGCTCGGAGCATGTCAGCCAGACAGTCGCACCAGGCCAGTGGAAGGTGCATGCACCGGGTCATTAAGGTGTAAAACCGCACTGGAACCTGTAGCTGATACAACGCACTGGGCTGTCAAGTTAGAAAAATGCACTGGTGCATTAAAGGAAAACCACACCGGTGCATGCAACGCTTATCGAACCGCCCAGGTGGTAGTCGTCAATAAAACGCACCAGGCATTCTAACTGGTATTGGTATTTGTGCGATGCCCATAGGTTGTAGAAACGCACCCATGTGCATTATCATATAAATGCACTGGTGTATAGTAACTAACATGCACTAGTGCACGATAACTAACATGCATAGGTGTTCATTTTGTATTTTTTATAGACATCGACCTGTGACAGTGCAATTATTGTGAATTTTTTAAATTCATTATTCATCAAAAGTCGACATATCTCTTATAACAATATTAATATCAATTAAATTTTTATTAGTGCATTTGAATGTGATGTTTGGATTAATTTGTTATATCATATCATCATATTTCAGATCTCTTCATTATAATACTTAATCATCCATATATTTAATCAGTGGTGTACCATTTCACAACAAAAATGGAGAACGCAATAGAGTAAATTAAAACATATATATATATATAAGACATCCTTTGTCATACCAAATGGGACAGTTGTTGGTATCCCTCTATCTTTCAATTGGGACACTATGTCCATTACATTAAACAAAATGTCTGATTTCACAGACAAATATTTCAAAAAATACAACACCTTGCTTTGATATCCAAACATATTGATCATCATTCTTCGCTGGAATTGTTGTCATTGCTCGAGATACTTCCATGACTTGGTTTATTTTGAGGAATGTTTTGTTTATGGTGTTAATTTTTTTTTCTTCTTCTTCAACTTCCATCTACAAACATAAAAATAAATTGTAATGAGTGTATATACATTGGTGAGAATAATTCAAATTGAAATATTAAATAATATTCATCAATGTAAATCGAAAAGAAATGTACCATAGCAAGAATTGACTCATGAACTATACACATTCTTTCAAAACTAAATTTCATGCCATATTTCAACAATTCATTTGTTGGCACAATTCCATACTTTGTTTCCTGCAAGTTTTATATCCCATAAAAAATCATATATTTAATATAAAATATTTTTTGTTCTATTAATTATAGATGAAGCTATGTAAAACAAGATAGATTCTTACAAATTCCATAATTAATTTTTGATATGCCAACATATACTGACAACTCATATTTAACCTAGTGTTAATCAATTTGTATGATGGTTCTTCTTTGTATGTTAGCACATGTTTGAAGACATTCAAGGATGATTGTTGTAAAACAACTTAAAATATACAAAAATGAAATCTAGTTAAGTTGTTATAAGGAAGTAACAATTACTCACAAACATAGATATCAACCCTTTTCTTCCTTGTCGTCCTATTTCATGTGCTGAATGGGTTCCATTTTCTTTTATTTTTTGCAAGAAAATATTTGAAAATTAATATGTAATATTAAATTGTTTATTTATTGTACCTAATCGAAAAATTCAATGATTACAATTACATTTTAAGCATGTTTTTGTTGAGATGGCTCCTCGTGCAATGCAATTATGTCCATTTCTCTTACCATCTCCTTGTACACATTTTTGGACGTTCCTACTGGCATATTTCTGATATCAGCTCATTCACCCTTTGATATTTTCATAATCTTCCTGAAAATGTAACATGACAATAAACTATTTAATTTTTATATTGATATATGAAAAGTAAGTATAACAAAAGTGGTATTTATAAATTATTACTTTCTAGTAATATATACATATAATTCTAGAAAAACATTTAAAGGAATATTACTTTTTCATTCCTTCTTTTTTGTTGCTATAATTTTTTGCTATTAAAAGTCTGACATGTCTCATTGACCAATTCTCTCGAAACTCGTCTTGTAGTTTAGATAAAATTTGGTTGTTGGAATCATTGGATTTATTTTTGTATTATAAGTGGAAATAATATCTATACATTCATTCCACTAGATCCTTCAAAGTTTTGTAAAAGTTTTTCCCCCTTTCGTTAACCTCCAACATCACTCTAGATGAACTAAAGAGCAATTCATTTTCATTTGCATGTTCTATTTTTTCTTTTCTTAGAACAACATTCATTTTCTTCGTTGATGGTACCTGTAGAATATTAAACATATGTGAATTAATAGATTTTTTGAAACATGTTATCTAATATTTGTAAGTATATTATTAATGAAAATTAAAAAAATAAACTCATATTGGATCAATAGTATTTTTTCATACACCTGATTCATCCTTCTACAATTTTTCCATCAAGATTTTACACTCTTCTGGTCTTAGATCATAAATAATCTTATGGAGCTTCGTCATTTTGTGGCTCTACATGATACACAGTAACAATACATATTAGTTAAACTTATATATAGTTCAAAAATAATAATTTTTGTAAAGAATTTACAAAAAACTTACCATTTTTTTCTTTTCTCGATGTGCTATCAGTATTTTTGTTACTTGATCTCTTGTCAGCCATTTCTTTATCACTATGAAACTTGTACCATACCATTCATTAATATATTTTATAAATAAATCACAAAATTTTCAGGTAAAAAAAAAATCAAGAAAACGATGAGTCTTTCAAGAAGTACGCACCGAAAGCGGTGCAACATGTTCTTATAAACGCACCACAAAAATATTAGAATCATCGTACGGTGCTCTTTGTCAACAAGGAGACCTGGTGCATTATATATTAACCGGTGCACTGATTAACACAGAAAAAATAATAAAAAACCTCTAGTGTTAGTTTTTGTAGCATAAGATATCGTGGAGGAGGCGGTGCGACATGTTCTTATAAACGCACCGAGAAAACAGTAAAAACATTGTACGGTGCTCTCTGTCAACAAGGAGACCCAGTGCGTTATATGTTAACCGGTGCACTGATTAACACAAACATAAATTAATAAAAACTGTTTTAACAAAAAGTATGTGTATGGTGCGCTATAGTAAAATAGTGCACCGGTGCGCTATTTTACACAGGGCACACTGATTAAGAAAAAATTGTTTTTAAAAAATCATGCAAGGGCCGACATGGATTAGGATCTGACTCTGCGATTCATCTCACGGATTAAATTTCATACACCTATATATATAGCAATACAAACCCTATAAATCTAAACTGAAAACAAGAAGCAAGGGTTTAACGTAAGAATGGAAAATATTTTTTCTTTTTTTCTTTTTTCTTTTTTATTTTTTCTTTTTTTTTTCTTTTTTTTTCTGAAAATGCATAGTAAAATATAAAAATTTTACTATGCATGTATTAAATCCAACAGAAACTGTAAAAAAAAAAACAATAATTACAATAAAATTTAACATTTTTACTATACTACAGGGTTTGAATCACCAGATGTTTCAAATTTTGATTCTCTGAATAATGTTGTTGTTCGAAAGTATTTCACTGCTCCACAATGCTCTCGTGCTCTCTTGCTCCAATTATGTCTCTTGTGCAAATCCCTCCCTGAAATTTTTCGCAAAAATAATGAAATAATGAATATCTTTTACTATTTAAAGAATTTTTTATGAAATTAGATTTCCGAAAATAATTTGTTGCCCGTTTTTCAATTTACCGCTTTTTTTCTCTTTAAAGAAATAAAGTTGCATTTTTTTTTATTTGCGGATATTCGGTGCATTTGTTATCTAACTGCACCGGTGCGTCAATTAATAACACAGCATCGGTGCGCAATAACTAAAACACACCAGTGTGGTTAATGGTACATTAACACTGATAACAATAGGTCCATTTTTAAGGCATCGAAATTACTTTTAGGTATGTACACCAAAATTTATTGTTGATTTTGCTCAAATGTAGGGAGAAAATATCATAATTATATCAAATGGACAATTCTTTAAAATCTAACTCGTTGTGTTAATGTTAAAATCATTTCACTTGATAATTTTCAATTATGTTGATCTCGAAAACAATGGCGTATTATATAAAGTTCTTTTTTATATAATGTCAATTCCTAAAATAATACAACTACTTGATTGCTTTAAATGTGTGTGAATAACATCTTCAAAATATATGTTATTTTTGGTATGTAAGATCATAATAAAATAATGATAATTCTAAACATGAATTTATTTGCATTATTTTCTAAACTTTATTATGTTACAAAAATTCATATTATTCTAGATTTGTTATTTACTTACGGTACTAATGGTTCAAAATTGACAATTAATCTACAATTTTACAAATTTACAAATTTATAAATTTTAATAAAATTGAATGATGACAATACATACAATTACAATTTTACAATTTTACGAAACAATTACAATTTTACAAATATTATACATAAAATTACAATTTTACAATTTTACATACAATTACAATTATAATTACAAATTTTACAATTTTACATACAATTACAATTACAACTACAATTTTACATAGAATTACAATTACAGTTACAATTACAATTTTACAATTTCACATACAGTTACAATTACAACTACAATTTTACCTCCCTTTTATCCAAGGAACGACTAATAAGATCGCCAGGATACGAAGGAAACATAGTGTTCCTTCAACCTTCAAGCCCCTCCGCACGATTCGGAATTCGCTCAGATCTGTTAAGGACCCAATTTTCCCTAAGGAGGGTAAGGGTGTTTACTTGATTCCGTGCTCTTGTGGGACCCCTTATATTGGTGAAACTGGTCGATCTATCAGTCAAAGAATTCATGAACATGTTGCTGACCTAAAGCATAATAGATCTCGCTCCTCTACCTTAGTAGAGCATGCTGAAAAGACAAAGCATCACATTTGCATTGAAGATGTTGAGGTCATTGCGAAGGTGGACCATTTCCACCACCGAAAGTTTAGGGAGGCCCTTGAGATTGAAAAGAGGCCTGTTAACCTTAATAGAGATGATGGGTGGACTGTGAGCAGGTGCTTGATCCCTGCCCTTCATTCGTAGCTTTTTGATTTTTGCCCTTCTATTTGTCTGAGGTTCGTCGTTTTCTCCCCTCTCATCATGTTTTTCTTTTCTCCTTTCTGTTATTCTTTATTATGTAATTAATTATTATTTTAGCATAGTTATGTTTATTATTTGTTATTAAAAAAATAAATAAAATAAAAATAAAGGAATTAGTTTAGTTTCAAATTATTTATTGAATTATGTTCAAATAATGTATATTTAGTTATTTTATTTTATTATTATTATTTTTATTTTTATTTTTATTTTTATTTTTTACTTTTTTCTTTTCCTAATATTTTTATTTTTTTTTTATTTTATTTTATATATATATATATATATATATATATATATATATATATATATATATATATATATATATATATTTCTTTTTTCTCTTTTTTTTCTTTTTTTTTCTTAATTTTTAAAAAAAAATATTTTATTGTTTATTTTTATTGATTTATTTTTATTTTTATTTTATTTTATTTTATGTTTTTTATTTATTTATTTATTTATTTATTGGTCAAACTAGCCGTTATTTTTATTTATTTTTATTTTTAGTTTTTAGTTTTTCATATTTTATTTTTTATTTTATTTTATTTATAGTTTTATTTTTATTTTTATTTTGTTATTGTTATTTTTTATTTTTATGGTCAAACTAGCCGTTATTGTACAACGGCTATTTGGAGCTTCTTTATCTATTTAAGCTGAGTCCTAGATCAGATTTCGTATCTTGTCCTGATGATGAACCATACTGGCTGGTTCGAAACGCGTCGACAAAAATTTCTCCATTGTGATTTTCACCGAAAGATTTGATACATAATTTACATACAATTACAATTACAATCACAATGCATACAATTACAATTATATTTTTAGAATTTTACAAATTTACAAATTTTACAATTTTAATAAAATTGAATCATGGCATGAAAACATACAATTACAATTTTACAATTTTACATACAATTACAATTTTACAATTTTACATACAATTAGAATTAGAATTAGAATTAGAATTTATAGAATTACAATTACAATTACAATTTTCCAATTTCACATACAATTACAATTTTACAATTTTACATACAATTACAATTAAAAGTACAATTACAATCACGATGCATAAAATTACAATTACATTTTAATAAAATTGAATCATGACATGAATACATACAATTACAATTACAATTTTACCATTTCACAATACAATTACGTACAATTACAATTACAATTTTACAAATATTTTACATACATTACAATTACAATTTTACATACAATTAAAATTCAAATTTTAATTACTATCACGACATAATATTTAATAAATATCATGAATTAATATTAAAAATAAACGTCACAATCATGATAACCATCGTACAAACATCATATTAGACTAAAATACACATTCAAATTAGCTAACATCATCTAATCATCGTGATCATGATCATCTAACAAAACACAAGCATTGTATAACCATCATCATAACACAAATATCAAATATACATCTCAAGTCAAATAACTGCTATCACATACATATCTATTTGCAAGCACATTAAATGAACATATCTAACATGACCTAACAATATACACATCATGATGAACACCAACATGTAAATTAAGTACATCAACAAACATAAAATAACTGCATATAAATGTCAAATATCGGGTGGTACATCAATACTAGCACTAGTTGAGGCATGCTCAGTCGATGGAGCAGTCTCATTCTCAGATAGACAGAGTGCCTACTCCAGAGGTGCCTGCTGATGAGTCGATGGTGCAGTCTGCTCAGGAACTGCCTTCTAATGACTCGTCGATGGAGCAGCCTGCTCAGACATGGATGGTGCGACCTATGATGATGGACCTGCCTCCTCATATGGACCCGACCTACTCAGCATCAGGGGCCTGCTCGAGACTAGGTGTCTTCTGAGATGGTGCAGACTGCTCAGACGATGCCCGCTGATCAAGACTATATGTTCGCTGCTCATCATGATCTTCGTCATGAGGTGAAGGAGGAGGAGGTGGAGTACTAGAATTATGATCACTACCCTCATGATCATGATCATCAGATGAGGTGCTTCTCTGTTGTGCATCTCCACGACGCCTACACCTCCTAGCCTACACCAGTGCTCTGGAAGCTCCAAAGATATGACGCATGAGGGTCAACATATCGCGGGGCATGACTCCCCAAATCCGTGTGAGCCTACGATCATCCGGAATCTCTCTGATCGTAATCGTGTGGACTCCCTCATCAACTAGCAGTCGACAAAGTTGGTCACCCAACTCCATCCTAAATCTGGTGTCCGGCCTATGCCTCTGCCTCGTGGGTATATTTACCCGATCAGGATTAGGTTTGTCACCTTGATCCTCTGCCTCTGCCATCTCCTCATCAACATCTACACCTGGATCATTCGGAGGGGGTGGAATCTCATGCCCAAATAATGTCCCAATATCTACAAAATATATAGTACACAACAATATTAATTAGACATTTACATTAAACAATTTAATAAAACAAATTAATTAATGTGTTAGAATAAATTTGATAATTATAATTAATTAATTAAGACAATAAAATGAAACTATATTAATTTAAATAAATCACTAATATTACCTCTCGCGTCCGGTGACTCATCCTATGAAGAGGATGTTGTTACATCCTCACCAATCCAAACCGGCATACGGACATGGCACCAAAACGAAGGAGTGATCATCAACACTGGATAGAAACTCCAGTGCATTAGGAGATATCCTGGCAGGAAAGTTAGACTGGCCCCTCTTGGGCATCATCTGCCCCCACATCTGCATTCATACATGCAGCATTGGCCTACGAGGCCGCTGAAAACCTCTCATTCATCTCTGGAAACCTCTCAAAAAATAAACAAAATAACTCTGAAGCAAAAGGGAAGCTCAACCTCCCATGTGCCTGTGAACGACATCTATCTAATGATGTACAAAAATGTCGCAAAAAAATCGCAGACCATCTCACAAGTCATGGCACCTACAATAAAGAATCAACATAAAATAAAATCGGGCAACTAATGCATTGCCCGTCACTGGTATAGTGTGCAATGGTCATCAACAGTAGTGAGAGGCACCTCACCTCTTCTGCACCAAACAAATTAATATGTAATTGACCACTGGACACCTGAAAATCTGCAGGAGAAGCTATATCATCCCTAATGTATCTTTGGGAACTAGGGCAAATCCTTCCCTCTCCTAGATAGGCCAGTAATAAAATATATTTCCTCCTTAGTGGGTGCATACCACTAGTCAGGACAAACCCGAAAAGCCTGTCGGTGGGCATTTCACCTGAAGATGACTTGTCTCAATAACCCATTGTGGCCCTTTAGGGATGTAGCCTCCTCATAGAACTTAAGGAGACCTACCTCCCTTAGGAGCAACTGGGTGGTTGCCATAATAGGGTGAGGGTACATAAGTCTCTCCCTCTTTGATGTCTCCCACAAGTGAATCACGTTATACTGGTCCTCCATATGTTCTTGTTGTTCCCTTTGCTCTCTTATGATTCACATATTAAATACATTTTTTTAATTAAATGAGCCATGTATATATATATATATATTAAAAAAAAAGCAGTCGGTGCGCCCAAAAAAACAGTCACGCGTCAGTATTGGTGCATACGTTTTATCGTGCACCGCTCTCGGTGCGCATGGAAATTTGTTGCGCACCACAAAACATAAAATGTACTTTTTTCTGCGATGCGTTGACGAAACTATCCGCCTCGGGGCGGAAAGTTAGGTCAACGCACCGCCAAACAATAATTCATGGTCAACGGTGTGGTCGTTTAAATGACCACACTGTTAACTATTTACTAGTGTCGAGAGGGCAATACGTTGACCAAACTAAGTGCCCCGGGGCGAATATTTAGGCCAACACATCGCCCTCCTGACATCAGTACATGGTCAACGGTGCAGTCATGTAAACGACCGCATCGTTGACTATGTATTGATGTCAGGAGGGTGGTGCACTGGCCTAACTATCCGCCTCAGGGCGCATAGTTTGATCAATGCACCACCCTCCCAACACTGGTACATAGTCAACGGTGTCGTCATTTAAACAACTGCACCATCATGTAAGTTTTTATAAATAAATAAAAAGCACAGTGCATGTTTTTTGATACCACACCGGAACCCAGTGCGGTTTTTGTTATCATCGTTCGTGGTGCGGCCTGTAAATTTACAAGCAGCACCACGAACGGTGTGAGTCAAACGACTCAAGCGCACCACACAGAAAAAATAAATAAATAAATAAATAAAGTATATATATATATATATATATATATATATATATATATTAAAAAAATAAAAATAAAGAAATAAATGGTAAATTTTAAGGTTTTCTACAATTATAATTTGCTAAAATGTTTAGTTATTTAGAAACAAGTAAAATACCTGTACATTTGCGCATCGAGGAGGCAAATTTGCTGAGGAATTGGAGAAACAAAATTTTCACACCATTTTCGAAAATTCAAACTCCACAAGGTGGGCAATGGATGGCAACAGTGTCTGCAATGGGAGCACTGATGGTAGGGTGTCTCACACAAGAGAAATTCACACCAGTGCTTGAGAGGTATGGAGCACTGAAGAAGTGAAAATGTGGTTTTTTTGGCCGGTAAATATTTTTTATTTAACCATGTTTCAGTGCACAGGTTTTTGAGATGCACCGAGCGGTGCGGGAGTTTTTGAGACACATCAGGCCTGTTTATGCGTAGCACACTGGTGCACTATATTAATTAGACCCACCGGGTAGGTTTGTACGAAGAGCACGGTGTCTCGGTGTGCCAATTTTTAGTACGCACTGCTGCGTTGTGAGTTAAACACACCGGTGCGGTTTATGATAAGAAAAGCACCGGACAAAAAACATTTGCAAAAACCTCCACCCGCCAACCTCCTCTAGAGACCTCCACTACAAACTAATATCTGAGATATTTTTATAAGGGGTTCCTCAAAAACATCCACTAGAAGGTCTTTTCCTTGTCGTGCAGAATGCATATTTCTTCTTCACATCTTTTCAGATCAACAATTGTAGATAAAACATAAACTTAAGGATTATATGAAGATAGCCAAGCACAAATATGAGACACTAAGAGTTAGGTCCAATGACTAAGGAAAAACCCACAAGGGAAAACCTAAATTATTCTTCTTCTATTAGACTACTTCTATTATAGTACAGAGAGAGATAGAGAATGAGAATGAATAAAGTCACCAATGTTTGATCAATTTGCAGTTGAAGTTTTATTGATATTTGCTTGAATATATCCTCCTTCTCTTGATTAGATCTTTTCCTACACCCTCGCTCCATCTATTTCCTTTCTCTTACTATTCACTTTCTCTCACACTTCTCTTGCACACACTCAACTCTAGCTCTCCTTCTTCATAATAAACATGTTACTCTCAACTCTCGCTTTCTCTTGCTTAAATAGATGAGAAAGGAGAGGAGTTACAAAATGAATTCATTACTTCATACAATAATAAGAGAATTGAATTCCATGAGGGAGGATTTACTTAGGAGAAGTGTTACTTATCGCAAAAATAGAGAGAGAGGTACACTTGTCTCAAGGAGTTGCAATTTGAATTAGGGAGAGAGAGAATTACACTTAGACATGAGAGAACATTTGGTGAGAGTTAAAAATTTAATCAAATGAGGGAGTCACACTTTTTCCATACATTGAAATAGTGAGGGAGAGTTACATTCTCTTAAGTGTGGAGTTACTATTTTATTCCAAGAGAGAGGTTCAATTTTCCAAGTAAGATATTTTCAATTTAATTTACTTATTTCATGAGAGAATTCATTTCTATTAATCGATTAAAGGTGAAAGACTTTAGAATAATCTATAAATAATAGTATCATAATAATAACAATAATCCTAGTAAGGATAAAATTATTAATTATTGACTTGTATAATCATGATTGATTTGATTTTAAAGAGGATTCCATATGTTGAGATCATCCTTGATCATTTAGACAAGAATCAAACAAGTCACACAAACAAGAATCAAACAAAACCAAGTTTCAAGTGGTGGAACACTTGCATCTTAGACAAGTCTCACTACACTTATTAGCCATATAGGTGGCTCTTCCCACGTCCCAGACTGTGGGTCGGATGTATACTAAGACCTACTCTTCTGGTGCACACTACACAAGAGTTCCCTCATCATCAAGAGCTTTCTAGCATCATTCCCTAATCATGTGAGCTCTAATAGGGTGAAACGCAACTCAATGTTATCAATCAGATGTGACCACCTCTCGGAAGGGTTACGTCCATAAGTCCAAGATGCTCTCTAAAAACCAATAACTTCCCTTTCGATAAAGGCTTGGAAAGAATGTCAGCTATTTGATCATCAGTGGAGATGTGATGGAGCCTCACTGCTCCTCTTTGCACCATATCCTAGATATAGTGATACTTGATCTCAATATGCTTGGGCTTGTTATGAAACACAGGATTTTATGTAAGACGAATCTCACTCTTATTGTCACAATATATAACTTTTGTGTTTGGAACTTGCTCAAATAGTTCCCCAAAAGGATTTCTCAGTCAAATTTCCTCAAAGTTAGCCATGCTAGCAGCAATGTACTCAGCTTCAGTTGTACTTAGTGCAACAGACTTATGCTTTATACTCTTCCAAGAGATCATGTCAGATCCCAAGCTAAAGTAACACCCAAAAGTGATCTTTCTATCAGCAAAATTACCTGCTCAATCGGCATCAATATATCCAATATATCCATGAAGTCTTACATTTTTAGCAGTATATTTCAATCCTAGATGTATAGTTCCATGCAAGTATATGAGTACATGTTTTGCAGAAATCCAATGGGCATGAAAGGGATAAATCATATGCTGACTTAAAGTGTTTACAACAAATCATATATCAGGCCTAGTGTTTACCAAAAACATCAAAGCACCAATGAGTTGTTTATACTTTGTGGGATTAGCTAGACTAGGTCCTGCAACTTTGCCACATAATTTCTTAGAGTTCATTTTCATAGGAGTATGCATGGACTTACATTATAAATAGAAAATATTTCAAGAAGCTTAACAACATATTTTCCTGAGAAAGATAAATTTCACGAGGTCTTTGCCAAACCTCTAGACCCAAAAGTTAATGCATCAAACCAAGGTATTTAATTGCAAATTAAGAAGCTGACTCCCTCTTACACTGAAGGATAAGAGGTTCTCCTCCTGTCGAGAATAAATCATCAACATACAATACCAAAATCAAAGATATACCTTGGATTGTCTTGAAGTAGAGGTTTGGGTATGCATTGCTTCCTGTGAAACCAAGCTTTATCAAGTAGTTATCATTGTGAGAATAAAAAGCACTTGGAGCTTGCTTCAACCCATATAAGGCTTTCTTCGGACTGCATACATGAGTTTCCCTGCCATGTTCTTAAAATCCTTGTGGTTATTCCACAAATACATATTTCTTGAGGAATCCATGCAATAAATAAGTTTTCACGTCCATTTGGTGAAGATTCCATCCCTGGCTAACAGCTAAGGCAAAAACATATCGAATAGTAGTATATTAAGCTACAGGTGCAAAAATCTCATCATAATATATTCCCTCTTTCTAAGAGAATCCTCTAGCTACAAATCTAGCCTTATATTTTTCAATACTACCATTTGCACCATGTTTAATCTTAAACAACCATTTGGAGGTGCGAACATATTTACCTTGAGGTCTAGGAACCACTTCCCAGACATCATTTTAGATGATGGACTTGTATTCTTTAGTCATGGAATATTTCCAGACTTTTTCTGTTACAGCTTCTTCAAAGGAGCATGGTTTTGCCTAAATGATGTTACTTAAGGCAGCAACATGCCCTTGAAACTGAGTTGGCTTCTTACTTTCTCTTAATGTTCCTCTTGGGGCATCATGTTGTTCAGCCTCTTGAAAAGTATCTCCAGCCATAGTGGTCTCTTTCTGGTAGGGGGATCATGTGGTGGAGGATCTAGAGGATACTTGGAACCAATTGGATTATCAGCAAGCTCCTTCTCAGGTTCCGATTCAAACTCAGATGCAGGTTCTTTTTCATTAATAGCTTGTCTTTCAGCAATGGCAGGAGGAGGAAAGTCTCTTGATTTTCTAAGAGTTGCATCTTCATCAAATGTTATGTCTCTGTTAAACTCAATAGTTCTTTGAACTAGTACATAAATTTTATAAGCTTTTGAATTATCACTATAACCAACAAACATACATTTCTTAAGGCCGAAGCTTCCAATTTGTTCCTTTTCTCTTTCGGCACATGGAAGTAAACAAGATAACCAAAGATTCTCAAGTGACTCACCTTAGGTATTTTACCAATGAAGACTTCTTAAGGAGTCTTATTGTTTAAGGCATGATGAGGAGTTATTTTTTGCACCAGCATCTCCCCACAAAAACTTCGGTAGTTTTTTATCATGCAACATGCCTCGGACTGCTTCCATAATGGTTCTATTCTTCCTCTCAGCCACACCATTTTGTTGTGGATTGTAGGATACAATGGTTTCTTTCTTTATTCCGACGTATTTGCAAATATTATTAAACTCTCCCCCATTATCAAATCGGAAAGCTTTGATCAAATTTCCCGTTTGTTTTTCAATCAAAGCCATAAAATCTCTAAACATGTCAAATTCTTCCCCTTTATTTTTCAAAAATAATATTCATGTCTTGCAATAAAAATCATAAAAAACAAATCTTGAAATACAAATATTCACCAAGAGAATTAATAGGCATAGGTCCACATAAATGAGAATGTATGAGCTGAATTACTTGACTAGTTTTTGTTCTACTTGAAGGGAATGGTCCCTTTATATGCTTTCCACTTGCACATCCTGGGAAAATTCCTTCATGATCCATTCTAATCTCGGGCATTCCAGAAAATATCTTCCTTACATGAGGTAAGGCTTTGTAGTGTAGGTGAGAAAAGCTTTTGTGCCATAGCTTACACTGAAGATCGGTATCATGGACCAATGCATGAATGGTTTTACCATTGACTTTGTAAATCCCTTTACATCTTGATCCAAGAGTGAAGGTTTCTCTCATACTTGACTTTAAAGGCCAAGTTATAAATTTTACATTAATAAAAACAATTTCCATTCATTTATCTTCTAGAGCATATATCAATGCAAGATTCTTTTTCAAACCAGGTACATACAAAACTTCTTGCAGAAAAATAGATTTGCCTTCGTCTAACTAAAATGAAATTGATCCATAACCTTTAACTTGGTGAGTAGAATTATCTCCAAGGATAGCATTTAAATTAGTCTCCCTCTCGACTAGATTAGAGAGTGCCTCTTTATAACCAGTAAAACGTTTGGAAGCACCACTATCAACTAATCATTTATCAAATGAATATGTAGAAGAAGAACTAGAAAGAGCAGAAACAAGAAAATATTTTGATTGAATTTCAGCTACATTATTTCTATATCTTGGATTTCTTGTTTTCTTAGGATGCCCTTTTCTTTTCTTTTAAGAATATTTTTTTCTATAATCAGATTTTTTTTAATCTAGGAGCTCTTCTTCTTTCTTTACAGTCACGAGAAAAATGACCATGTTTTTTACAATTAAAGCATCTAACTTTTGACATGTCTAGATTCTCTTTATTTGATTTGAATGCATATTTATTTTTATTATATTTCTTTCTCTTGTCATAGGCTAAAAATGCAGTAGGTTCTCCTTCTTCATGATGTGAAATTATCCCTTTGGAGATAATTCTAGCCTCTTCTTGGATGCACTTTCCCAAGCGCTCATCAAATGTGGGTGTTAGCACAAGGAGTCACTCCTTGACTGCAAAAGGAGTAAGCCTTACACATCATAGTTCATTTCAAAATTTAAAGGGTTTTTTGAGTGGTGGGATGGCTTCTCAAAGATTTTGAAATTATTTTTATATTCTTTAAGACTTTCATGCATTTGGCTAGTTGTGGCAAGTATAAATTGTATGGGCAAATTGATAGTATAGGGATCAGAGTGTAACAAATGAAGAAGATGGATAGTTGGTAACTATTCTAGCAAATATTCATATCCTAAACTAGTCACACAGCTATTATGATGGCTCTTTACACAAACTCTGTTTATGAAAAGTAAACAACATTTAGAAAGTATATTGCATGCCTAAATGATTCCACAAATCCTTTATGAAATCCTCACTAACATGTTCTACAACACATATGATTTGTAGAAAGCTGAAAGCAGATGCTTTACTATTAAATCCTTTAACAGTTTCTCACTCACGCCTTACTAATTGTTGCAACTCATAATTAGAATAAATTAACAAAGAAAGAAGACACACCATACATTATATGGTTCTTGAGTCACAAAATCCTCCAGCATGAAGTAAAAAAGGCTTTTCTTTATTATATTCATTCTTCGGGTAGACCAACATCCAACCTGGAAATGGTATATATATAAAGAGAGGCACCAAATCCATCTCTTCGAAAAAGAAGGATACACTACTCCTAACATTACATAGGTTCCATAGGAAATTACAACCATATCCCATCGAAATATAACTGAAAGGACAGAAGTAGAAGAAATAAGAGAAAAAATATGGGTTGAACTGTTAAGTGTGCTGTCAGGCTGCCCCTTTTTCTGCTTATTTGTCTCGTTATGACTTTGGTCCTTAAATAACCATGTATTTTCATTTAATATGACCTCCAACAACATCATAACCACTTATCACCATCACTTGTTATATCTATTTGGTTATGAGTCTTTATCCTTCCTAAACTGGCTCGGAAATTTTGTTGACAGTTGTCAAAATTCAGTTAAAACAGGCGTTACCAGAAATTTTGGTAAAAACCTGTAACTACGCAAAAACTGGAATGCTAGCGGAATTTCCGGTAGCGCTCTTTTTATTTTTCAAAAATGCATAGAAAATGCTGAAAAACCTATGCAGATTTATATTCTTTGACATCTGAGCAGTTGTTTAAAATTGTAATTGATAAGCAAAAAGTTGTTTGTATCAAAAAACCTTTTTACCTTCCATCCATGTAAGCTATAGCTTCAGCAAGCTTGTCCAAGTCTGTCTTGCTGTCAGCAGCTGATCTTGATCTGGTTGTTCTTGTGGCTGCTTCTTTAACAATGGTCTTCTCCTCCTTAGAACCCTTTTGGATCTTTCTTCTTTTTTAGGGTTCTCAGTGCTGCTCTGAAGGGGTTTTGTTTTTTTCTTTCTTCTTGGATTCCTATGTCTTTAACCCTTCAGATCTTCCTTCTATATCAATGACCTCTTTCATTAAACTTGGATTTTGTGGAGCCTTAGACTTAAGCCTAAACTTATTGTTGTCTCTAGTATGTCTTTTTCTGGTACCAACAATAGGTTTGGCTTCTTCTTTCTTCTTCTGGCTACTAATCTCATACCCTGCATCTTTGAGGAGTTCTTCATCAGACTTTGTGCGCTGATAATATTCTTGCATTTTCTATTGAATACCTGCTTCTATAATTTCCGGTAGCATCTGTGATTTAGATTTCTCTGCAGTTGCAGACCTTCCTCTTCGAGCTCTGGTGTAGACATTAGGAAAAAGAGGAACGGGGGGCAGCATTTTCATAGACTTGGTTTTATAAACTGAGGAGATCTCTCCTCTCTCCAAATTTCTCTCAGCCTTTACTGAAGAAACCTTTTCTTTCCTGCTCTTGGCCTTATGGATGTTAACCCTTTTTTCCTTCCTCTTGGTTCTTTTTGCAGGCTAAGGGCGTTTTTGTGAGGATGGAGGTGTAGGTGCAGGTTGGCCTGCCCTATAAAACAATAAATGGTCCCATGTCTGATTTATTTCCCATGTCTGATTTATTTTCCTTAACTCTTATTCAACTAACATCTTGATGAGAGCTTGATGATACAAGTTGTATTCTGAAGCAGCAGTGTGAGTTTGGATCCTTGCTGACATATTTTTTAGACTCTTCAGCAAAAATTATGGCAAATTGAGGGTCTTCATACCTGCAACATGAAAAAGAAATCTCATATGATAAAGAAACACAATTGTAGACCTCCTTTCACAAGTGAGGTAAATCTTGATGAGTTTAACAGCTTCTGCCCATTCATTTTTGAGGTCGCTGCTTGGAATTCCTTTGCCCCAGTTGAAATCTCTATGTACATCCTTGAGGAAATTGTTGAGGTCTCCTCCAGTGATAACCTAACCTTTAAACCACCTCTCTCCTTCTTGTGGAAGATTGAATGCCTCAACAATTGAGTTTGTTGAAGCCTGTAATGTAAGACCATAGATTGTGGCTTCATTTCCATTGAATGAGTTTGCAAACTCTTGAGCTACTCCTAAGTGAGAGATTCCTAGTCTAGTGCACAAAGAATGCTACCCTTCTTGGACAAACAATCTTCTCACCTTCGAAGTTGCATCCACTAGGTCATCACCCTATGGTTCAATTTGTTTTATCTTCCCTCATCTTTTAGTCATCTTCAGAAATTAATAACTCTGTCTCTGAAAACTGATTGGTGGTAGAGCTAGAAGAGCTTCACCTAACAAGTGTTTCTTGTGTCTTCCTCTGAAATCCTATCTAAAATCTATACTCCTCCTCAAACTGCAACTCTATTAAACTCGATCTCCAACAGCTAGGCTCACAACTGATAAAGCTCCTTATTTTTCGGTGGGTTTAAAACAGCAACAATGGTTCATCACCCCATCCAATAGATTTCCATGATGGAAAATATACTTGACCATAGCATGCTATAGGTGGCTTGAAGCAAGCAAATCTGTGACTAGCAGTCACCTCCGCTGCATGCTGGTTTATTGGCCTAAATTTTCGGCAGTGTCTCTATGCGACCAACCAAATGGTCATTGCATTAAGTCTGATGATCCACGATCTTCTCCACTCGAAAAACACGTACCTTGGCATGAGATTAAACTAACTCGGCTGACAGACAGGACAGGATTAACGGTTAGCTTTATTACTGCGGGCTTGACACCTAGACACTACACGTATACCATGAATTAACTTGAACATAACTAACTTCATACCACTCCTATCACATGATATAAATCATTTAAAAAATATTTGAAACATATTTACACCATAACACGTGGCTTGACAAAAATCGAATGCACTTTTTCTTTTTCTTTTTTAAAACAAGGGAAGTTACCGAAATTTCTGATAGCATCGGAATAAAAGAAAAACAGACAGAAACAGGAATACAACAGACTGTCTGAAAAGGCTAAAACAGGCGCTACCGGAAATTTCGGTAGCGACAATTTTTTTTTTGAAATTTATAAAATCTAATCCTAAAAACAAAAAATTTAAAATGGACTCGTGGCTTAGCAAATAACTATGCTAACAGTGGGAATAGTGTTGATTTTTTTGATGGTGGTGATAAAAGTATCCCAAACCAGAGAAAGTCCTCCAAGCGCAATCAACACCATTTCTTTGTCAGGTACAACTTCACCAATTGTTGACAGTTGATTCTTGATTTTAGACATTCTTAGGAAGTATGCTTGAATCGTCTCTCCTCTCTTCATCTTGATGTCCTTCAACTGATTCTTCAAGGGATAATCTAGTTCAAGTTACCATTAGTGGAAATTTCAGGCTAAAAGTGGTCTCATAAGGAAAAATAATAAAATAATAATTAAAAGAATAAAATAAGAGTTATGAATTTTGTAGGGAAAAGAAGAAAATTACATTTTTTAATTGTATTTTTGGCTTATCTCCCTATAGGTTTACTTAAATGTCAAGTGTAGACACTCTTTGGATGCAGAATTAAATTCTGCATCCAACGAGTACCCATTATGCATACTTTTGAGAAAACCCACATTGATAAAAATTGAAGATACATTAAAAAAGTGTGTTCGACATATTTTTTAATGTATCTTCAATTTGTATCAATGTGGGTCTTCTCAAAAGTATGCATAATGGGTACTCGTTGGATGAAAAAATTAATTATGTATCCAACGAGTGTCTACACTTGAAATTTGAATGAATCTATAAGGAGATAAGCCAAAAATATTATTAAAAATTTATTTTTTCCTTTTTTCCCTCCAAAATATTTACATGTATCTCTTTTTAAATTTAAGGGATTTTGTTTGGTTTACGTACTAAGACATGGAAATTATGTGAAAATTTCATGGGCACTTTTAGGCTAAAATTTCCTCTAATGTAATTGTAAACATACCAATTAGTTTTTCATACATTTATTTAGCTTTCTTCAAACCATAAACATAAGTAATGAGATGATCACTAAGAGAATCAAAGACAATTTTTGTAGCTTTAATTTCACCATTTTTATATTTGGATTTGACATCAACACTCGCATTCTCTGGTGGATCATATATTGTGTCCTCAACATTCTCCAGAACTTCGTGTTCTTCAAGAGTGATAACTACCATTGCTTTCCATGGACCAAAGTTTGAAGCATCATTCAGCTTCTCCTCTATCTTGAAGTAGGATGAAGTCATCTTAATCGGAAAAATTTGGCAGTAGGTGGGGTCTCTTAAGGTGATTTCTAATATCCTTGGACTTGTCTTCATTGAGGCTTCGATACCATGTTAAAATCTGAAAGTTCTATGCAGATATTTGAAAATTCTTTGTAAAAAATTGAAAGCTATTTGCAGAAAACCGAATGTACTTGCACAAAATTAATTGTAATTTGCAGAAAACTGAATGGAACTAAATGTACTTTGCAAAAAACTAAATATACTATGTTGTTACAATTACTTAGAATGCAGATATTGTCTTCACAACTTTTTAGATCAGCAATAGTAGATAGAAAATAGACTTAAAGATCATATGAAGACAACCAAGCACAAATATGAGACATTGAGAGTTACGTCCAATGACAAGGGAAAAACCCACCAGGGGAAAAACCAAAATGATTCTTCTTCTATTAGATTTCCTTAGTTATTTAGCAGAGTACAGAGAGAGAGAGAATGAGAATGAATAAAGTCACCAATGTTTGATCAACTTGCAGCTGTAGTGCACTTGATCTTTGCTTGAAGATCTCCTCTTATCTTGATTAGATCTTTCCCTACACACTTGCTCCAATTCTTCCCTTGCTCTTAATATTAACTTTCTCTCACACTTCTCTTGTACACACTCAACTCTAGCTCTCCTTCTTCAGAATGAACATGTTACTATCAACTCTCACTTTCTCTTACTCAAATAGATGAGAAATGAGAGGAGTTACAAAATGAATTCATTCTTTGAGCCAATAATAGGAGAATTTAATTCCATGAGGGAGGAGTTAATTGAGGAGAAGTGTAATTTATCCCAAGAATAGAGAGAGAGATACACTTGTCTTGAAGAGTTACAATTTGAATTAGGGAAAGAGAGAGTTACACTTAGACATGAGAGAATATTTCGTGAGAGTTTAAAATCAAATTGAATGAGGGAGTTACAAGTGCATTTAATGAGGAGTTATACTTTTTCCATACATTGAATTAGTGAGGGAGAGTTACATTATCTTAAGTGTGGAGTTACTGTTTTATTCCGAGAGAGAGGTTCAATTTTCCAAGTAAGAGATTCTCAATTTAATTTACTTGTTTCATGAGAGAATTAGTTTTTATTAATCCATTAAAGGTGAATGACTTTAGACTATTTTATAAATAATAGTATCATAATAATAATAATACTAGTAAGGATAAAAATATTAACTCTTGATTAGTTTAATCATGATTGATTTGATTTTAAAGAGGATTCCATATGTCGAAATCAACCTTGATCATTTAGACATTACTTTCTATTTTTGGAAATTCATTTCCAAATTGGGATGTGACTTATTAGTTTTGAAAAGTCATATTAGAATTGTTAGAAATGAAATTTTATTATAGGTGGTTCAAACATAACTGAAAGATATGGTTTCTTCTAGGAGAAATTCATCCCTAAGCTATCAAATTTTCACAATTTCTACATGTGACCAAGCAAAAATATCGTGGTACTCCTAGAATAGGGCCTTATAGGTGACAACTTCTTCACAAGAGAAAATTGCCCCCAATGTTAATTCTTTAATGACGTCGGGCTTTGTTGAAATATCAACCTTTATTCTTTGAGATATGTTGGTCATATTACCTTCTTCGAAGGTGTCTAGTGCAAGAATGGGGTTTTTAAACTAGTCGACATGACATAAAAGAATGAATTCCTTCGTTTACACTACAAAAACATTATTCGTAGATGGTATTGAGGGTGTAAATTCTTCTTTGGGTAAAAACAAGTGATGGTCCATGGAATTCCAAGGACACTCTGGTGTTGTCATGACCTCGAGGATATCCTTATTCGAATGGAAAATACTTGAGAAAGGTTGTGGTGTCAACGGCGAGTCATGAGGCAATGGTTGGCGCATGGAAGTACTATTGGACTGTTGGATTGTTGGTACTATTGGACTGTTGGAATAAGGAATTAATGAGTAATAGAGAGGTTCTTAAAACTTTTTATGGATAAGTATTTAATTATTTCCTCTACTATTAGTTACTTGTGAGAGCATTCATACACAATACAAGTGAACAACAAGATAAGGCATTCACATGTAAAAGCAATCCATCACATGAGCAGCATACACATATTGATACAGGTATTTTTTACGTGGAAACCCAAAGGGAGAAAACCACCAATATGTTTATTGTTATGATGTAAATTAAGCACCAAGTTAATTACATCAATTTTTTTGTGAGCACCCACTCACAGGAGGCACCAATCCCCTTAAGATAGCAAGCACCTACTTTCCAAGTGGCACAAACCTCTTATGAATGCAGGCCACCACCTGCTCTATACAATTTTCAAACTGAAAACAAGGGCAAATATAAATACAGAGAAATAAAAATCTGATCCATTACATTTCTCCTCTGCACTATGCTCCTTGCTTCTCCTTAAGCTCTTAATCACGACTCTCTACATCTCTCTGCCTCAATTCAACACTTGGGCCATTTTCTCAACTTTCACACACTCTGCTCCACTCTCTTCAGCTCACACAACAACATTGTATTCCCTACTTTGCTCAATTGTGATACTCTGTTTTTTTCCTCTACTATGTTAGGAATGATGCTCTCTCTATTGACCATTCTCCTTCCATTCACGCTGCCCAATATTATTCTTGCATGATTTTCCATGTTTTTGTTGCATCAAACTGCCTAATCTCTTCGGCCACATTAAACATTGGGAATGGCCTCCTCGGAATTTCCATGCTAAGAAATAAATCCACAGAGCTTGAAAAGTACTTTGACATGGCTTCTCTATTCTTCATTTAATTCAATAAGGCATGTCAAGGGATCATAGGTAGATTGTTTCAGCTTCGAGACATACCCAACACTCTTTTCTGAAAATTGTGGTCCTTGTTGCCCTTGACTCAATGATCTTTACAATTTCCATTTATTCCAATGACCAACTATCCGAAACGCATTTACTCTTAGTTGTCTACCCATTCATGCTTCATACATTTTGTATTGCAATATCGGAGCCCAAACATTTCGTAACTTTTACACCAAGTGAAGAAACGTAAGAAACATCAAAAGAAGAGGATATACACTAGGAACTGACCTTAGAGAAAGAATAAATTTAATATGAACATATATTGTAATGCATTGGCAAGAATTACCACTCCTCAAACTCTTAATATAGAAGGACATGTTAATAAGAAAAAGGTAATAGTGTTGATTGATTCAAGTAGTACCCATAATTTTATTTATTATAAGTTAGCCAAGGAATTGAATTGCTTCCTATATCCAGCACCAGAGTGTCAAGTGATGGTTGCAAATGGAGGAACTATAAATTTCTCTGGAAATTGCCTTAATATCAAACTATGGGGGAATATGTATTGAATAGCCCCATGCTTTCCATTCCAATAGTTGGTATTAATGTTGTACTAGGAGTTCAATGATTACAATCTTTGGGTACGATAGATTTTAATTTTCAAGAATTTTTCTTGAAAAATGTTTGGGAAGGAAAGGAATTTGAATTAAGGGGTTTCGCAGGGAAACTAGGAAAGATAACTAGCTTTAATGGCATGACAAAGCTTCTAAAGAAAGAACAATGAGGCGCAATTGCACAATTATGCTCACTAGAGTTTCAAACATCAAAATCATCTTTAAGAGAAACTTCTAATGTTCAAGTAGTGGAAGATCACATCGAGCATCAACAACCAGTTCTCCAACTCTCAAAGGATAACCTAGCTTTGGGGAAGAATCGAATGAAACAACAGAAAGATCAACATCGCAACGAAGGAATTTTTGATGTAGGCGACTGGGTATTTTTACGGCTACAACCATACAAACAAATGTCCCTCAAGCAAGCTAAGAAGGATAATAAATTATCGCCAAAGTCCTATTGTCCTTACACGGTGTTGCAAAAGATTGGTACTATGGAATACAACTTGGAGATTCATGCAACTTCCCGAGTGCACCCAATTTTCCATGTTTCATTCTTAAAGAAGGTTATAGGTGACAAATTCCCAGTTCAAACAATATTTCTAAAACTTGACAAGGAAGGAAAAATCATATTGGAACCCGAAGAAGTCACGGAAAAAGAAATCCATATCTAAAAAATTGATCAATTTGAGAGTATCTCATCAAGTGGAAGAACTTACCCATTGAAGATTCCACATGGGAGGATGAGAATTTTATACAAAAGCATCCAGACCTAATCAAGTGTTGAGGACAACACTTTTTTGAAGGAGAGGGGCATGTTAGGTCCCTATAATACTAGTGTATCCCCTTATTGTTATTGTAGTCCCCGTATTGTTATTATTGTGCCTCACGGAATCCCACTATTGTTATTTTTGTGCCCTTATATTATTATTGTTATGTAGGCTTTAATTATATTGTGACCCCTCAGACTTCTATATATAGAAAGTAGGTTTTGTCATTTTTATCATCCAAGAATTTTTCATTTATGTAATGTAAATGAAGTTTCCCTCTCAAATAGGTTGATTTCTAAGTCATTGATCTGTCTTTTCTTCTATTTGTGAGTTAGTTTCATAAAAAACACATCCTGAGTAGCATAGTATCATTATGAGATTTTATTACTTCATTCTCATCCTTTTTGTGCCTACTCAATGCTTCTAGTTCATAAAACTTCTACTTCAATGCTCTAATGATCTCTTGATTTCTAGGAGAAGGAGTATTAACCTCTTGCTCAGGTGGATCAAACATCGGAGTATTATCATGTAGAGCATCATCATGAAATTTTAGATCTAGGGAATAATTTACCTTTTGTTGCACCTCTTTATCCAAATTTTCAAAATAGTTATAAGCTTGTTGTTGGATTAAGTCGACTTTTGGAGTTCTCCTTGAAGGATTCTGATAATCTAAAGGTGCTTTCATCACCTCTATTTCTACCCTATTGGTCTCATCAACGATCCATGGTCTCTAGTGGCTTGTGACTTGATTGCTTGCTCATGCTTCTGATGATTCTCTTACTCTTTCTTGGTTGTTGTTTTGGTTCCATTATCTTTTGAGTACATTTCCTTCTACTGCTCTATTGATCCAAGTGGATATTTGTGGCCACCTGCCTATTCTACTTGGGGCCCCACCATTATCTCTTTTAGTTTTTCAGTTTCACCACGACTTACTATTTTTAGCAGATTTTTGGGTCCTGAACTTTGGAGCCGTTTTGAGGCCCTAAATGACGTTTTTTGGGAAAATTGGGAGCATCATGGGTACACGGACCAATGTTGCTCAGATCAAAAGTTGTATTCCTCGGATAGATCTTTCTAACGAGGTATGGTGTGCGTCAAACGGATATTGTATGCCAAAGTTACGTCCCCTGGAAGTTGAAACACCAATTTACCCAAACGAGGCCCATAGTTTTGGCGCTTCATCTCCTAGGGTTAGGGTTTTGGATGTTTAGGGTTTTCCATTGTTTATAAATAATAACTAGGCCCTCGAGCCTCATTGTAACACAGTTCAGAGGCGTGTAGCCGCAACATCTCTTCTCAGAGATAAGCTGCCAGCGCTCTAGCTAGTTTATTTCCATTATGTCTGTAAGTAAATTTCAGTTCTTTGATATTAATGAAATGAAGTGTTATTTCTGCAACATCTTTGTATTCATGGTTATATGTGTATTCTGTTGCGTTCATGCATAAATATAGATCAGTGGTATCATATCGGTCTAATTTTTCTCAATCCTTCTTTGCATGTCCCCAATGAGATCGAGGTATAAGGAGTTAGGGCTCGATCTGGTGGAACCTTTGCAAGATCAGCCTCGCAAACCCTGACAGCCACCCTTGGGGGACGGAAAGAAAGATGAGGGAGCAGGAGATCCTATTAAAATATTGCTTGAGGAGGCCCTCGAAATAAAAAGGAACATGATGATGGATAACTTTGCCCAGATCCTTCAATGACTGCCCACCGGCGGCACATCTGCATCCAGCAGCCACTCGGGAGGCGCGACTCCCTTTAAGGTACAAGTAAACTTTGACATTCCCATATTTGAGGGTCAAATAGATGCAGATGTCATAGATAGATGGTTGAATCTATTAGAAGGATATTTCTCGGTTCATAACTTTTCTAACCGGGAGAAGATTATTTTTTCACTCCTCAAAGCTACCCCCCATGTCAAGGATTTGTGGGAAACCTACTATGAGAAAAAGGACGTGACAGAACCCTCTCTGTTCTCATCCATACCCACTTGGAATTATTTCTGAGATTCCATCAAGGAATAATACTATCCCATGGGGAGCTATGAGGACAAGTACATACAATGGACCACGTTGCGACAACAAAGGGATCAAGATGTGCATGAGCTGACTAATCTGTTCCATACCCTGCACACAAAGTTGGGTATCAAATTCGAAGAAACATTTTGGTGTTAAAGTATCGTATTTGTACGGATAAATTCGAAGGAGGAAATGGAGTTCCTCGACATCTCCTCGATTGGTACGACATATCTTAGGTATCTTTGCCCGAATTGACGAAATTCAAACAGAAGAAGCGAGACTTTGGATCTGCGAATCAAAAGCAAGGGAAAGGTGCCCCCAAACCGCGGAACAAAGGAAAAAGCCAAGGCATGGCAGCCCAAGATAACCTGTTAAAACCACAAGAAAAGAAAAAACATCGCGAAGCCAAAGAAGGACACGGGAAAGTGGTGTGAGTTCCATAAGAGCTCCACTCACAACACAAGTGAGTGTTGGGCCAAGCAGTCGCTGATGGCCGAGATGAGGACTTCTGAGTCAGATGCATGCTCTAAATCTGAACCAGAACCTGACAAGGGGAATGAAAAATGGAAACAGATTATTGATGTGGAGCCCAACGCCACTATTGCCACTACGAAGATCCAGAAGGAGGAACCAGAAGATTCAGAGGAGGAGGACTGTCTCTTCCACTCCCAGATGTGGGTAAAGGGTTCCCCACTACAATTCATTGTCGACAATGGGAGACAAAAGAAACTCATTTTAGTAGATGTCATGAAGCAGTTGGGCTTGCCGACCACACCACACCCACATCCATACACCATCGGGTGGCTTCACCAAGGACGAGATCTCTGCGTCAACCAACAGTGTCACCTTCCCTATAGCATCAAGCCCTTCACGGATGAGGTATTATGTGAAATTTCTCCTCTTAATGTTTCTGATGTATTATTAGGCCAACCATACTTGTGGAAGCGACATGATGTGTATGATTCCCGGCCTCGTGCTGTTATTGTTACGTTTGGAAATAAACTTTACAGGATACCAGAGGTACCACCACCTACCGCTATCTCTTTGGTTACTGCAAAACAATGCAGTAAGCTCATTTCCCAAACCAGGAAATTTGTTTTCCTGATGATCCGCCCCCAAGGCAAGAAGAATATTGTGGCCACGACCTCCAGACAGGGCTCCTCTGCACAACAACAACAAATGGACAAGGTTTTGAAGGAGTACGGGGACATCTTCACCTCACCCATAAGGGTTCCTCTACACTGCCAGGTCAAGCACCCCATTGATCTAAACCCAGGTGCGCCACTACCCAATGGACTGATGTATCAGCACTCTATTCTGGAGAATAATGAAATCAAGAGGCAGATTCAGGAGCTACTGCAAAAAGGTCACATTTGGCCAAGTTCATCACTCTGTGGGAACCCGATCGTGTTGCTATAGAAGAAGGATGGGACTTGGAGACTATGTATTAACTATTGGGCGCTTAACAAGATCACTGTCCGGAATAGGTACTCGATCCCACGGATTAATGACCTTCTGGACCAACTCAAAGGGGAAAAATATTTTAGCGAGATTGACTTGAAGTCTGGGTAGCACCAGGTACCAATCAAACCCTCTGATATGTGGAAGATTTCCTTCAAAGCCAAGGAGGGCATTTTTTAATGGTTGGTCATGACTTTCAGGTTGACGAATGTTCCTGCAACCTTCATGAGGTTTATGGAAGACATTTTTCAACCATTCACTGACTCATTTGTAGTGGTGTACTTGTATGACATTTTGATCTTCGGCCAGACTTGGGAAGAGCACCTCCACCACATCTGACAAGTCCTCCAAACACTGCATCAACACAAGTTGTGTGCCAATTTGGAGAAGTGCACTTTTGGCATGACCCAGGTTCAATATCTGGGATACATTATTGATGAAAGGGGGGTTCATGTGGATCCAACCAAGATCCAAGTCATTCAGGATTGGCCAGCTCCAACCACTCTAACAGAGCTTCGCAGCTTTCTGGGTCTTGCTAATTTCTACCACAGGTTCGTGTTGGGATTCTCTCATATCACTTGGCCCTTGAGTCAAGTCACCAAGGGAGGAGCAAAATAAAATTTCTTTTGGTCGGAATCTCAATAGAAGGCATTCATAGAATTGAAACATCGCCTCTATTCTGCAACAATTTCATTTTAACATCAAGTACAAGAAGGGTAGCACCAATAATGTTGCAGACTGCCTCAGCCAACCATTGAACATGGCGCTAACTACCATTCTCATCTCTTGTGGGCACGAGACTTATGATTGGTTGCTTCTCTATGAGAGCGATCCAAAATTTGGCCACACATAAAAGGCACTCTTGGGGAGTACGCAAGTTCCAAATTTTCACCTCCAAGATGCACTGTTATGTCACCTAGGACATCTTTGTTTTCCTTCAAGAAAGTGTGCCAAGATGATATGCGAAGCACACTACAGTGAAGTCGTTGGTCATTTCAGGGTCGAGAAAACAGTGGCAGTACTGCAGAAGTATTTCTATTGGCCGAACCTTCGACAGGATGTCAGGGAGTACATCAGATCCTACACTGCTTGCACCATTGCCAAACTGACTATCAAGAAGCAAGGCCTCTATACTCTGCTACCTACCCCTAGTCGACCTTGGGAATCCATCTCCATGGATTACATGTCGGGCCTTCCTTCTAGTAAGCATGGAAATGACTGTGTTTTCGTGGTCATCAACATATTCTCGAAGATGGCAATTATGGAGGCTTACAAGAAGAATATCACAGCAGAAGCCACTGCTAAAATCTTCTTTGAACAAGTGTGGGTGCACTTTGGGATCCCACAGTCTATCATATCATATCAGGATAGCAAGTTCCTCATAACATTTTGGTCCAGCCTCTGGTCAATGCTAGACACCAAGATCACCAAGTCCACAGCTTTCAATCCCAAACTAATGGCCAGACAGAGGTCGTCAATAGGATGATTGTACACATTCTGCGCATGTACAATTCAAAGCATCCACACACATGGGATGAGAGCCTCCCCTATGTAAAACATAGTTATAACCGGGCTCTCTATAGCTCAACTTGCGACAACTCCTTTCAGGTGGGCTTGGGATTCCAGCCACTATGTCCCATTGACGTAGCCATGCCATTTGCAGCTACTCAGGCCGATTCGGCTCATGTCCAGTCTGAAGCTGACAAATCAAACAACTTCATCGAGCACATTCAACACATCCGCCAACAGGTTCATGACATATTTGACAGAGCCAATTCTAAGTACAAGCAATGACATGATCAACATCGAGTGCCACACAACTTCTAGGTGGGCGACAAAGTGTGGCTACATTTGCAAAAGGAGCGCCTCACTGGACCCCACCGCAAGCTTTTCCCACTCTGATATGGGACATACACCATCACCAAGGCTATAGGGAATAATGCCTTCGAGCTCAGTATTCCACCATTCCTTGGTTTGCACCTAGTATTCAATGTGGACCACCTTCGTCCCTACTTCCCACCTCTACTGGACACCTCAGACATTGTAGAACAACTCACACCAACAGAGTTAAACCTAGACTGCATGGAACAGGCCACCACAGATTGTATCATGGACATTCCAATCAAGAACACTCGCCAACAGAAGATCCAATTGCATCGGGTTATCAAAGTTGGCCAACTCCTGCACCAAGGCAAGTGGTTCACCAGGGACCAAGTTCAGCAGAAGTTTCCTCATCTCATGGAGGAACTCAACGCAATGGGGACCATTTCTTCCTAAGGGGGAAGGAATGATCTAGGCGTATATTGGTGGCCACCCGCCTATTCCACTTGGGGCCCCACCATTGTCTCTTTCAGTTTTTCAGTTTCAGCATGACTTACTATTTTTAGCATTTTTTCGAGTCCTGAACTTCTGGAGCCGTTTTAAGGCCCTCAACGACATTTTTTGGGAAGACCGGGAGCAACATGGGTCCATGGACCCATGTTCCTCACATCAAAATTTGTAGTCATCGAATAGATATTTCTAACAACGTATGGTGCACGTCAAACGGAGATCGTATGCCAAAGTTACGTCCCCGAGAAGTTGAAACACCAATTTACCCAAACGGGGCCCATAGTTTTGGCACTTCATCTCCTAGGTTAGGGTTTTAGATGTTTAGGGTTTTCCATTGTTTCTAAATAATAAATAGGCCCTCGAACCTCATTGTAGCACAGTTCATAGGCCTATAGCCGCCACATCTCTTCTTAGAGATAAGCTACCACCGCCCTAGCTAGTTTATTTCCATTCTGTTTGTAAGCAAATTTCAGTTCTTTGATATTAATGAAATGAAGTGTTATTTCCGCTGCATATTTGTATTTATGGTTATATGTGTATTCTGTTGTGTTCATGCATAAATCTAGATCATCTATTCTTGATACTTTTCTTTGTTTTCTGTTTGTTCTTCTTCACTGCTAGATTTCTTTCTTCTAAAGTTTTTCAATTCATTTTTCTCTTGGTTTTTATTTTGTAACTTCCTCTTTGGTATGTATTTGGAGGATTTTTCATGATTCATTAATTATCTGAGCGAAATATTATCCTCTACATCCTTAAGATTCAAAACCTTTGTCCTTTTTGTAGCTTTGGTGACCATATATTCATCTTCCTTTGCTTCAGGCTCAAGGTTAGGGCTTATAGAAACCCTCCTGTGACTTCTCTTTTATTTCTCAAACTCTTCTTCTTATACAACCTCCAAAAATATTTTTTTTCAAAAAAAAATTGCCAATTATCACCATTGGTTCTTAATTGTGCTTCTACAAGTATTTTTATTAACCCATGATGATATAGTGCTCGATTAATGTTCCTAGAATCCATTTGAATGTTGAAAGCCAATTTTTTCAAACTCCACATAAGATATTAAGGAAGATTAAGTTCTTTTTCTTTAATAAAATGCAATAGAAGTCTAGCATGGTAGAATAATAAGACCCAGTATCTCCCTTCACAAGTAAGAAATTTTTGCAAGAATAACAGTAGATTCCGCCATTTTTACATTTTTGCAGACACGGGAATGCCTTTCTTGAAAGCTGAAAGGTCCATACCTGGATTGTGAAGAAAGGATTCCAGTATTCATTCCTCAATATTTGGTTTTTAAACTAGATTTCACCATACCATGGAATTTTTTTCACCTCTGCAATTGATCTGAATGGAATGTATTAGTTTTTATGTGCTAAGTATCTGAACAGTAATTAAATTGTGTGCATAAGGTTCTCCGAAGTTTGCAGGTGAAACAAATGATTTTAACTTAGTTAAACAGATTTCTATGTGAGGTTAAAGCATATAAATTGCTTATAAAACACTGTATAGTGGTAAATAATAGAGAATTAAACATCACATGTAACAGTACTCAGCAAATTTGATGAAGCAATTCACCCCTCCTGGGCTACATCTGCTGGTCCAGCTCCCAATGGCATGTCCCTCATATATTATTGCTCAAAAATGGTAAGTACATGTGAATAAAATCCTCAAATGGTTGTTCTCTCTGTAAAAATAGCTTCAGAATGTTGGAATTAGTCAGGAATGAATATTCATTTGCAGAAAATAGAGAATGGATGCTCAATACACTGAAAACACCCTAGTGGCCCTGGTGGCTCCTTGACCTCTCCTGAAGCTAAACCTACACAAGATGACCTTTGATGGCTCTGAAACCTATTCCAATGTGTTCATAACGTCAATAATACCAAAAATTGACTATCCATGCATCAAAATTGGCTGAAAATCTAGCAAGTTATGGCCAAAATAGTAAACTGCCTGATATCCCTTAAAAAACTCCACTAAATGTGGAGATACTCCAGTTAAGCCGACTAAAAATAGTAATGGCGCTAATTCTAGGGGACGCGCTCCATAATTGGCGACGGTTAATTCTGGCATTAAATGTCATGTCGGTAGTGGCCACATGGGGCTCCGCCAAAATCGTCAGATTAAATGTTGCCCAAACCGTTGTCGTTTTCGCCGTGAAAGATGGTCACATGACCCTTGATGACCGCATGGATAAGGTTGATACATAACCGCCAGGAGTTAAGCACCTGGTTGTGGCGGGAGGTTCTATCAAGCAGGGGCTGGCCCCCTTGCCACTGGCAATAAAAACATATAACGTTTAAATTCAAACTATCTTCGTTACATGGTAAGAACCTCAGCACAGCCCGATCGGGCGCTCCTGCATGTGGACGAGAGGTCCGGGGTTCCATTCTCGCTAGCTCCAATATTTCCATACGCCTCATGACCTATGGCCTATGGCCACGTGGCACCCACTGATAGGCCAAAAAAACT
Organism: Pinus albicaulis; assembly: GCA_034641835.2. NCBI lineage: Eukaryota > Viridiplantae > Streptophyta > Pinopsida > Pinales > Pinaceae > Pinus > Pinus albicaulis. The sequence continues at coordinate 1,733,842,232 of CM076580.1, read as the reverse complement.
TTAATATAATTTTTTTTGCCAAATATATATTTTTTTCCAAAATTTCTATATAAAGTCAAAATGAGTCAAAGGTCCAGTTTTGGAGTTTATTTGGCTTTTCAAACCTTCATAAATTCTGCATACGAACTCTATTTTGCGTACTGTTTATGGCGCCATAATCTAAACGACAATACCTTTCCGGTCACTCAGGTTGTAAACATTTTTTAGCACTTTCATTTTTTAGCATTTTTGAACTATGGACATGATCTCTTGCTCAGCAATGAAATACTCTATTATCTTCAACCTTATATCTCCAATTTCGGCCTCCACTCCATCAAAGGCCTAGGAAAATGATCTGGTGACCTAAATTTCATACCCACTAATTTTTTCAAAGAACCTAAGCCATCCTAATTTCTACAGTTGTTCTCGTACTTGAGGATAAACGCTGAGAAAATTAACCCCAATTGGTTCATAATAGACAAGAACTCCCATCATTGTGGATAAGAATTTTCACTTCTCAATTATCTCTTTCGACAAGGTTTCAATGGAAAATTGAGCTACATAATGGGTGAAATTCAACAATGGTAGGGTTATAATGACATGGCAGTGGTAATGCTGAAATAAAACTCTCTTTTTCAATTCATAATGACCCATGATTTACCTGGATTGTATCCATTAAAATCTTCATAATTTGTGGGAATTGAATCACTTGCATATGATATGAGGAATTATCGATATGATAGAATGACATTTGGGAGTACGAAGTGATGGGATGTATAATATGATTACTCATTTAAAAAAATGAAACTGATTCACTCAATAAATCCATTGACTCAAAAATCTATAATTCACTTTAATGAAATTGATTCACTATTTTTATAGTTCCTTCTTAATGAATACCTTTATTTGTATCTTGATTTTTCTTCCTTGCAAGTCCATGATGTATCTTGGAGGAAACTGGCTACGAAATGTGGAATTAGCTACAGAATGTTGACAACTCTACAATTTTGTCTTTAATCTTGTTTTTTGTTGCTTTAGTTCTTGTTGATGTTGAATGTTGACAATGGATGATAAAGCTAGTGATCTTTGGAAGTTCGCTTTAAAAGAGAAAAAAAGTCTTCAAAGAAATTTATTTGAACATGAAAATATTATTTTTCAAAGAAAGAGGAGGACAAAGGAAAATGCAAAGAAAGAAGGGAAATGAGAAAATTTAAGTTGCCAAGGATTCCTTGGTTTTCAACTAAGATTTTCTATATAGTAATTCCAGCAATGCTAGTTTTCAAAACTATGCTTTTTATTTTGTTTATTCTCTTTTTTATTCTTTTCCTCTATTTTTTTCTTCTTTTATCTCTCTTTGTATCTCTCTCTTTCTAAAGAAAAAGAAATTACACTTCTTTTGGTGGTAAGGGAGGAGAATCTACTTTTCCTAACATCCTCAGATCAAAATTTTCTTGCAAGTTTTTAACAAACTCTTATTTTGTCAAATGCTTATGATATAACTTCAATATGTTCCCATTGACAAGGAATGTGATCCCTTCTTCATCAATAGTCCTAATTCTAACTACCCCATTATCAAAAATAATTTCTATTTCATATGGACCAAGCCAATGTGTTTGAAATTTCCCTTGAACTTTAAAACTTGGAATCAAGAGAAGAGCCCAATCACTTGGCTTGAAATTTTTTATCTTGATGAATTTGTCATACCATCTTGTCCTATGATGTTGGATTATGTTTGTTCTTTGTATGGCATCTTGTCGGATATCATCTAGCTTGTTCAATTGTTCCATCCTCTACTTTTGGGCTTCATAGAGTTCAAGCCTCAACTTTGTTGTTGTCTTGAAGGTTTCCACTTAGAATTCAATTGGAAGAAAAACTTACTTCCCATAGACAAGCTCACAAGGAGTATGTCTAGTAGTATTTCTCCACGTGGTATGGTATTCCCAGAGTGATTCTAGAAGTCTATATGCCCAATCCCTTCTATGAAAATGTACAATCTTGGTCAGTATAGCTTCAAGTACTTTGTTGGTGGATTCCATTTTCCCATTGGCTTGTGGATGGTATGGAGTAGATTTGTGGTTTTTGATATTGCATTGCTCCATAATATTATAGACCAACATAGATGTAAATTGAGCACCCTGATTTGTTACAATTTCTCTTGGAATGCCAAATCGAGTGAAAATATCCTCAAAAAGAAATGTAACTACAACATTTTTAGTAGCAAAAGTAAGTGGCTTAGCTTCTACCCATTCTGTAACATAATCTGTGTAAACAAGAAAGTACCTCTTTTGTCTAGATGGAGGGTTAATGGATCCAACAAAATATAGAGCCCATTTTTCAAAAGGCTTTATTAGTACATGCGGTTGTAGAGGCATCTTGTCTGATTGAATAGGTCTCCCCATTCTTTGGCATCTGTCACATCTTTTGACATATTCCTTGGCATCCTTGAAAATGGAAATCCAATAATATCGTAAAAGAAAAACTTTATATCCAGTTCTTCAATTAGCAAAGTGTCCTCCACATGGTCCATCATGATAGGATTTAATATCTTAGGTACTTCATCTTCTCGAACACACCCTCGGATGATCAAATCAGGTCTAGTTCGGTACAATTCCCCTTCTATATAAGAATAGGGTGCACTGGATTTGATGACTTTCTACTTTTCTTTGGTTGATAATTGAGAAGGAAATTTCCCTGTAGCTAAATAGTTAGCAATATATGCAAACCAAGGAGTTCTAGTAGATACTGTAAAAAGATATTTGTCAGGAAAATTATATATTACACGTGTATCATTATTATCATTCTGCATCCTAGAAAGGAAATTAGCAATTGTTTTTTCTTTTCCTAACCTATCTAAAATGGTAATATTGAATTCTTATAATCATAAAATCCATCTAGTGATCCTGCCATTAGTAATTGTTTTGTTCATTAAATACCTAATAACATAACGATCTGTATGAATCAAAGTCTCATAACTAGTGATATAATGTCTAAACTTATTAATGGCATGAACAACATCTAAAGGCTACTTTTTTGTGACTATGTAATTTAACTCTGCAGGAATCAAATTTTTACTCATGTAATAAATAAAATAAGGATTCAAGTATTTTTGTCCCAATACAATTCCCAAAGTTGTTTTTGAAGCATCAGTTGAAATATGAAGTGGCAGAGACCAATTTGGTCCTCTTAGAATTGGTGCTCCATAATTTTTTTGTTTCAATGATTTAAAATATTTTTGGTAGTAAGAATTCCAAACAAATTCACAATCTTTTGTAAGAAGTTTGAAAAGTGGTGAAGCTATTTTTGTGAAGTTTTCTATAAACCTTATATTGTAACTTGTGAAACCGAGGAAACTTTCTAATATCTCTTTGGCATGTTGGTACTGCAATTTTGGAAATGGCTTCAACCTTTGATGTATCCACCTTGATTCTAGCACCTGAAATATGATGGCCCAAAACCATTCCTTCATTAAACATCATAAAAAAAATTCATGACTTAATGAAAGATTTGCTTATTTGCATCTAATACGAACTTTTTCTAATTTTTCCATAGCTTCCTCAAAAGTATTCCTATAAAAAGTAAAGTCATCCATATAAACTTCCACGCAATCATAAATAAAGTCAGAAAATATACCTAATACTGCTCTTTGGAATGTAGTAGGTGCTTTGCATAAACCAAAAGGAAGTACCTTATAAGCATAAATACCCCATGGACATGTAAAATTTGTTTTGTCTTGGTTTTCTTGTGATACTTGTATTAATACATTTCATGTCAATATATTCCCATGCAAATGTAGAGGAATGTTTTTGCGACATCTTTATCAATTGTTTCTTTTGAAATTCTTCCAAAATATTATTAATGCTTAATGTTTTTCCTGGATAAATTTCAATCAAAGAATTACCAAAATTTTCCATAGAATTAAATGATACCTTGGACTATCTAGATGAAAAAAAATCAAAATTACATTGTTTTTGAAAACTTTGATATAGCATGTGCACACGGTAAGTTTTCTCACGATATGAAGAAGAATCATGATTTTTCATTAAATTTACTAATTGACCCTCTTCATCATTTTGTGAAATAGTTAACACTGGTTGAATATTTTCAAAGTCTTCATCTTCATCATCTTCAACCCAAACTTCATTTTCTACTTTAGTTATTGTTTTTACAGGTGGATATAATGTGAATTTATTAGTAGAAATTCCATTAGAAAAGAACATATCACCAGATCTAAAACTTATGAATGCATCATTTGTGGCTAACCATGGTCTACCAAGGATCAATGGGTGCACTCATAGATTATTTTTGGGTGTTAATATCATAAAGTCAACAGGATACTCCCACTAATTTAAGGATACCGATACATCTTCTAATATACCATTAGGTTTGATAACATATCTATATGCTAATTGCATTAAACTTGCGGTATATTGAATACTAATTAACCTTAATTGATCCATAGTATTCTTACTCATGATATTGATAGTTTCACCTAAATCAATCAAAGTGTTGGAATTTCAATACCATTGATGTGGACTTTTACAATGGAGCTACCTAGAACTAAATATTTTTCAATGTTTGGTTTCCCCATCATAATATCTACTTTTTTTCCTACCAATTGAATCTTTTTACTATCTTTTCTTTTTCTTCCTAGTTTCTTGATACACGACTCCTCTATTGTTTTTGCAAAAATGGGTATTTCCTTCATAGCTTGAAGCAAAGGAATTTTGATGCAAATATTTTTCAATTCATCTAACATGTTATAATCAAGAAAAAATATTTTCCTTTCTATTACTTTATAAATTTGGAGTCTCTCAGGAAATGGAGGATTTTATAAGGAAAAAGAAGGTTGTTTAGCTATAAGAATTGTAGGAGTTGATTTTATTTGGTTGTCATCTAATTTTGTAGGAATATCCTCCTTTGGAGGAGTATTTTCTTAATAAGGAGATGCCTCATTTTTAGGAATTTTATCCTCCTTATATTATTTGATGACAACTAGTGGTGTTTTATTTTGCAAGACTCGACCAATATAAGTTGGACATCATTTAGATCTAGAGGAACTATCATACACGCTTGAAAATTTTGACCCTTCACATTATAGATGGGTTGTTAAGGTATTTTAGTATTCGGATTGTGGAGTGGTTGTGCATGTAGCTGGTTACATTTTTGAGGAAATGGAGTGGATGGTAATGTAAGGGGTTGACTTGAAGTCAATTCTGGTTGAATAGGTTATGGTGGTTGGGGAGTATAGTAACATTGAGGTTAGTATTGAGGGTATGGCTAGTGGAATTTTGAGGATACTGGGGATTCCTACAATAAGAACCTTGCCATCCTTGCGACCAAGATGGGTTTTGTGGTTGAGGTGGCCAAGTCTGCCATGGTAAGGGTGTATTCCAATCACTTTGTGGTTGTGCATAAGATTGATATTGTACATTGAGACCATGTGCCATGCCCATTTTCTGAGGCTGCCAAGGTGGAGCAACATAGCAAAGTGGTTCAGTTTAAATTTTCACAACTTCTTCTTAGAAAATAACTTTATTTCTAGGTATTGAAGGGCACTCCTATGTAGCATGATTTTCTGCACATATAACACATATTTCAACACTATCAAGATGACATTCTCATAATGCATGTTTTTTCCTACATCTAGGAAATAAAATAGACAATGCAACATTTTCATATTTTTGGTTGTTTTGTATCCTTAACATATCTAGTTGTTCACTAAGATTTTCAAGAATACTAGGTTTAAATCTATAAAGAAAATTACCTGATTCTACTCTACTTGTCATTCCAGATGCAGATTTGCTTACCCTTGACATGATTGGATCTCTTGGATTCTTGTCATATTTTGATTTTCCTCTTGAAATGTGTTTGCATAGCTCACAAATTTCTTGAAATGACAATTGAGAAACATCTCCTTTACCCATAAGGTTAAGAAGATCATTCCATTCATCAATTATGGATTTTAGAAAAAGATTTCTTAATGTGTCTTCTTCTAAATTATGCAATTTAGCTCTTTTGACATTGTAAACAAATATCTCTACCAAATATTTGAGGCTTTCATCCTCTTTTTGGGTCATCTTAAAAAATTCATCCTAAAAGTAACAATGTATGCAATAATATTTGTATTTATATAAAAATATTCTTTTCATATCATCCCATGTTCTTATAGAATGTGTTCATATACCCATGAACCATTTAAGAACCCCATATTTTTAGAGTAGAAGGAAATAATTTCATTTTTTCAATATCAAGTAAATAGTCATATTATCTGCACAAAACCTCAAATGGAAAAAAGAATTATTTCTTTATCATTAGTTCTTAGCCCATGGAAATTAGGGAGGATAGATCGAGAAATATTTTTCATGGTAGCGGTTGATCCGAAATTATGCGAGAATGCAATAAAATACAAATAAACATCAACACAGAGATGTAGCAGGAATAACACTTCATTAATATCAAATACTGGAAAATGCTTACAGATAGAATGGAAAATAAACTAGCTTGGGCGATGGTAGCTTATCTCTGAGAAGAGATGTGGCAGCTACATGCCTCTTAACTATGTTACAATGAGGATCAAGGGATTTTTTATTATTGAAAAATAAGAGAAAATCGTAAACAACCAAAACCCTAAACCAAGGATATGTAACACCAAGATTTTATGGGCCTAGGTTGGGTTAGTTGGGAAGCCAAATTCCCATGGGCGTAACTTGATCATACTATCTCTGTTTGGCGCGTATGTGTTGGGTGCAGGAATTACACTTAAGCAAACTCCTCAACACTTAATTTGTCAACCCGGGGGATCCGTAAACTTAGAGATGAAGCACGGGAAATGTTAGAGATGGTATGAATCTTCCTAATATAAATCCCTACTTTCTTTAAAGGAAAGATTGCAGAATCAAATTAAAAAGAGAAAAAGGCAACTTGAACCATCAAAATAATCTAAGACTGGAACAAGGAAGAATGCATTTGGAAGAGGGAATTAAAGATAAAAGGCAATCACTCTAGCTAATTATTGTTTAAATACTGAGTGTGTGTTTTTGTTTAGCAGAGACACTTAGTAGTCTCATCAGATGGGCCCTTAAACCTGCTCCTTTGGAGATTTCCTTCTTGCCCTAATCTGTCTTGCACTTTCGCAGTCTGCTTGCACTAGTGCAGGAACAGAGATTTATGCAGAAGGTATAAATGGTGTCTTTACTAAAGGCTTTTTACTTCATGCAATGGATTGAACTTTTCCAGGTTCAAAGCACTCAGATCCCGTGGCAAGAAACTAGTTCTTGCACCAGATCATAGCTTCCTGCACTTAGCATTTAATTCTTAAAATGAGTGCTTAATTATTGCAAGTGCTATTATACTGTTAAATCAAATTTCACACATAAAAAGTGAATGTTTATGATCTTAACATAGTGCAGGAATAAAGAAACAATCAATATACATTTATCCTATCATAAGCATTTAATGAAAGAAAGAAGATTGCGGGAAGTAGACTAAGAAGGCTTGCTGCATCACACCAACATGCACTGGTGCAGGTTCATTTCTCCTGCTTGGACCAGGCGGGGAAAACCAATCAAACATAATTTCAGAAAAGGAGATATCACACAAACATGCACTGGTGCAGGGTTATTTCTCCTGCTTGGACCAGGCGGAGGAAAACCAATCTGAAATCAAGTGTAGGAAAGGAAATTTATCTACTTCACACAACGGATCCGCTTTCACTCAGACACGAATGCATGTGCTTAAAATTAAATCACATTTGACAATGTAAACACAAATTACAGGAAAACTGGAAATGGGGTAAATGTGTTGGGTTGGCTGGGCCCTAGCCAACCAGCGCGTTTCCCTTTTAAATAAAAACGCTGCTCAGTACCTTGATCAATTCATCAGCTCAAATACAGAAACGCAATTTGTGAAACATGAGGCGAAGCTCCCTTTTATTAATTCACTAAGGAAAGTAGATACATTAATACATCGTCCAGCCCAGATTTGGGCAATAACAAAATACAACAACCTGTTACCACCTCTCTGGATGTGTCTCTATTCCCTTCTGCTATCAAAACTTCCCCCTAGTCCTATTTACATTCTACATTATATAGATCTTTGGTCAAAGGCCAAAATAGATCATTCAACCGATTATATAACCAAACGTATAATTTAGCTTTTCAGCCTTCAAAATTAGACAGTTAGCAAAACTGGCCGTAGCCAATCTCCAACTTTCGTCCTTCGCAAATTCGGTCTCGGTTGCCTTTGGGTTGATCTTGCTGTCATGGCTGAAGCTGTTCAAAATGAGGCGGTGATCAAGGAGGTTCGGATCTGCTGCAAGGATTTGTTGTGCTGGCAACGGTGCAAGATCTGATCCTGCACTAGGATCAGCGATCACGGTAAGTACTCTAACTACCAAATAAACATTGGAGATATCGATAAGTTACAAAGAGTGATTAAAAGTAATAAATCATGCAATAAATAATTAATTAATGCTAAGTTGAATTAAAAATATGAAAAATAAAGTTTATACGAAATATGTCACCGTGCTTGGACTGGTGCAAGTTGATGGTGCATAAAAGAGGTAAAACAGCGGTAAATGGTTATGATTTAGGAAGGGGAAAATGGAAAAAAGAGAGGAAATTAGGGGGCTAACATCCTCCCATCCCTAAGTTGTTGTGTGTCCTCACACAACTCTTTACTTTGCAAAAAAAACCTTCAAAACTTTGAGCATTCCATCTCAATCCTGCTCTGACATACTGACATCAGCCTGCAATGTTTCAGACTTCTTCTTTCTGATGTTCTTTAGTTTCTTTGTCACCTTTTTAAGTTTCTTGAAACATCGCGCAGCTCGGTACTTCCAAACTCTAACTTCTCCTTTCATTTTCTAGATCTCCACAATTAATTCTTCTTTACTCTGTTCTTTATCCTCCTGCGCTTTAGCTATGAGTTGTTCTAAGTTCTGCACTTGAAGCTCTAGTTCAACTATCCGAGCAGCAAGAGTTACCAAATATTCTTCTTCTTCTGTCTCGATAGGGGTTGTGTCTTCCTCAGGGACCTCAGTATCCATCATGGTTTCAGCAAACACTTCTTCCTCTTCTTCTTCTTCTTCTTCTTCTGGTTCTTCTTCTTGCACTGGTGCAGAAGGGGATTCAACGTCTTGTGGGGACTGTGGTTTTTTTCCTGCACCAGATTCTTCATTCTTTTTCCAGGGCCTTTTAATTAAATTGGCCAACAGAGTGTCATCTTCGACCTCTACAATTTTTTCTGCGTCCACAAGGACTGACAGGTTTTCTTCTTTGGGGGTTTGTGCCTGTACTGGTGGCGTAGAAAGAGTCTCTTCAACAGGTGCACTAGTTGTCTTCTTATTTGGAGATGGGGCCCTTTCTTCTATTGATTTTTCAAGTCGTTTCCTTTTTGCACTGGTGTAAGAAGGACTCCCCTTTACATTCTTACTCGGACCCTTGCTTGTGCTAGCAGGGTCCTTTGTCTCCTTTCCAGCAGCTGTCTTTTTATGTAGTTGTTTTAACAACGCCTCCCAGGTTAGGCCTTTAACTTCTAATTGTTTCTGGACCAAAATATTTATCAGGTCGTGGTGATATAACTTCTTGTCAGCCTGGTCTTCCCATCCGTCCTGCACACCCTTGGCCATTTATTCCAATCCCTTAAGCAAAAAATGGGAGAAATTAATCCTCCACCAGGCGTGCCGACCGACTTCGAAATGCTGCAACAACCTAAAATGGTACACAAAAGTGAGGGAGTACCTTCCTTCACAGGTTACGAATTTCTGTAGGATGAAAAGGAGGTCCCGCCACTGTCCCAGCAGGGCACTGCACAGAATTCCTTTCTTCCAATCTACCTTCATCTTTTTGTCGACGACGAAACGCTGCCATCGCTTCCTTTCTAGTTTCTGATTTTTAAACCACTGCTCACCAGTATTTTCCAAGCCTGTTGCTGCTACTATAAACTATTCCGTAACCTCAAATTTTAGAGGCCCAATTTTTACTCGGCCATTTTCTAAACTTCTGGAAAACTGTAGGGCCACTTCACTGTTGTGCCTGTCAAAATTTTGCAAGAATTGAAGAAAGCTTGAGTCTCGTAATAGTGCAAGACTATTGCGATACTCAGCAGTCTGTTCTACCCTACTGAGAGACGAAGGTTCGCTTCGAACAGGTGGCATCGCTGCTTAACGGTTATGAACCATCAATAATTTACATGCAACACTGGGAAAATTGGTTCTTATAGATAGGGATCCAACCATCCACCATCCCTTGCATCTTGTCACCCATTCATTCCACTGAAATAGCCGTGGATGCGTGGCATCTTTGAGATTGTGGCGGACTAGTACTTGCAGCGGCGTTTTAACGACTAGGTGAGGTAATCATTACAAGTGAAGGAAATCTAGGATTATGGCGGAAAGGGGTAATTATATCCAAGCAATGGTTAAACACTTCCGCACTCCTTCATAATTCAAAAAAAGAACTTTAGCATTCATTAAAAAATGATCATGATTCTTAACTTAAAAACACCTTGTACTTTAAATAATTTTATCCTAATTAATATGATAGCACAAGTACTCATCGACTAAGTGAAAGGACTTCTTATAAACTTTCATGATGACCACTTTCCTATGACGTATGCTATGAAAAGCACAAATTGTACTATGCTTCTGACATGGTGCATGCTTGCACCGCTTAAACTATGTTATTCTGTTGGTACCATTATGCTTGCATTATTATATAGGACGACATGCTTGCACTAGTGCAAGCATAATATCTGACAAAAAAAAAAAAAAAAACAAGGAATTTAAGTAAAATATAGGCTGGACTTCCAACATGGCTTCCTCAAGTTATACTGGAAATTTTCTTCACCCTTTCTTGATGCTTCAGAGCATATCCTTTTGCTCTTTGTGCGCGAGATCTTGCAATGAATTCATGAGGGAACAAAGAAGTGGGAAAAGGGAAATTTCAGAATGGGAAGGAATTATGTTACAGGGATTCCAGGAATAGTACCACAAGAGGGGATAAACAAAGGTGGGATAGGGAAAAAAATTCAAGGGTAAAGTGGGGTTTTTACAAAATGGACAAGGTAAATTCAGAAGAATATGGGAAGGTTAATCATTCTGGGATTGAAGAAGAAAACTGAGGGAATATTACGAAAGTGGAATATGAAGAAAGGCAGCAAATTTTCTGGAAGGTCTGCCTGCACTGGTGCAAGAAAAATAACTGCAGCGAGAATTAAGCATTACTTGAATAAAAATATCCATGCTAATTACCCCAATTGTATAAAGGTTGGTTCTGCTGAACCTGCTTTTACTTGGTGGTCGCTAGCATATCTAAAGATCAAGCAACATTCTCTTTTTATTAGAAATTTTTTATCTTCCTGCCAGCGAGCTGGTTTTCAAGTTGATCCTTCTGCAATCATGTCAACGAACTGATTTTCATAATTACAGGAAAATATTTTTTCTTTACTTTTTACTTAATTTTTTTTTTTTGTATTTTAAATTTTTTTTTAAGAAGAAGAAGAATTCATGTTTTCAAAAGGTTGGTATTACCATTCACCACTACCGTCCCGAATTGTTGTTGGACTTGCTGTGTCAAATATTTCCTAGCAAGTGGATGAAAATACTTCTTTAATCTATGTCTATTTACCAAGAATATTGAATTTTGTCCATCAATAGTTTTAACTTCTACTGCTCCATTCTCGAATACTTGGATCACTTCATAAGTTCCCATCCAACATATGGAATTTCCCTTTAAAAATTTTAAATCTAGAATCATAAAGGAGCACCCAATCACCTGGTTGGAATTGCTTTTCCTTAATAGACTTGTCATGCCACCTTTTGCGTTACTGCTGAATTAGTATGTTCTGTTGAACAGCATCCCTACGAAATTCATCTAACACATTTAATTGGAGAAGATGTTGTTGTTGTGCCTCAGAGAGATCTAGTCCTAATTGAACTGCAGTTCTAAAAGTTTTGATCTGGAATTCAATTAGTAACAGAACCTGTTTGCCATATACCAGCTCATATGGTGTATGTCCCGTGCTATTTCTCTAAGTGGTTTTGTATGCCCACAAAGCTTCTGGTAATCTTTCAGCCTAGTCTTTCTGATGCATATTTACTATCTTTGTAAGAATGGACTCGATCACTTTGTTTGTGGATTCCACCTGGCCATTTGCTTGAGGGTGATATGGCATGGATTTCCTGTGCCAGATCTTGTATTGCTCCATCACACCTTGTACCAGATTAGAAATAAACTGCAGACCATTGTCAGAGACAATTTCTCTAGGCACACCAAATCTAGTAAATATTTCAGTAAAAATAAAATCAACAACAACTTTTTCTATAGCAAAGGAAACAGCTTTAGCTTCTACCCATTTTGTAACAAAATCTATACAAACCAAAATATGATTTTTACTTAATGACGTTGGATTTATTGGCCCTATAAAATCAATATCCCATTTTTCAAATGGCTCAATCATAACTTAGGGGCATAAAGGCATTTCATTGGTTTGATTAGGCTGGCCCACTCGTTGACAGCTATCACATCACCTGACATACTATTTGGCATCCTTAAACAAGGAAGGCCAAAAGTAACCAGCACGCAATACTTTATATGCAGTCCACTTATCAGTGAAGTGGCCTCCACAAGGTTCATCATGAGCAGATTTCAATATGTCAAACACTTCCTCCTCTCTTACACATCTACGGATAACTAGATCTGGACCAGTGTAAAAGAGATCTCCTTGAATCCAGGAGTATGCAGCACTTTTCTGAATAATATTCCACTTTTCAAGAGCGGACAAGTGGGGTGGTGTTTTCCCAGTAACCAAGTAATTAGCAATGTCAGCAAATGATGGAGAATCTATTGACATAGCAAAAAGATGTTCATCCAGAAAATCATCATTAACAGGAGTTGCTTCACCAGGATTATCTAATCTAGAAATAAAATCTGCTACAACATTAGATTTTCCTGGTCTATCAACAATAGTAACATTAAATTCCTGCAACAATAGCAACCACCTAGTCACTCTACCACTAGTCAATGGTTTGTTCATCAAATATTTAATCGCATAATGATCAGTATGTACAAATACTTCATATCCTGTAATATAGTGCCTAAACTTATTAATTGAAAAAATTACAGCTAAAAACTCTTTCTCTGTAACTGTATAATTTAATTCAACGGAAGACAAATTCTTACTAATATAAAAAATAGCATAGGATTTCTTATTTTCCTCTTGTCCTAAAGCTACGCCAATAGCCAAATATGAAGCATCAGAGGAAATGTGAAAAGGCAGGGACCAGTTAGGACCTCTCAAAACTGGTGCATGTAGTAACTTTTCCTTCAATGTTTCAAAAGACTGTTGGCAAGATGTGGACCAAGAAAATTCACTATCCTTAGCTAGAAGTCAAAAAAGAGGGGCAGATATCTTAGAAAAATTTTCAATGAATCTTCTATAGTAACCAGCATGTCCTAAAAAACCTCTTACTTCCCTTTGAGTTTGGGTGCAAAAAGATGCAGAATGATTTCAATCTTTGCTGGATCAACCTGGATACCTTTACCAGAAATCAAATATCCAAGTACCACTCCCGCTTTGCACATTAATCTACATTTCTTGTCACTCAAGGCGAGATGGGATTCCTGAAAATCGAGAAGTACTTTCTCCAAATTTTTGAGAGCTTCCTAAAAATAATCACCAAACACAGAAAAGTCATCCATATAAATTTCTACAAATTCTAGATCAGCAAAAATGGTCAGGACTGCCCTTTGAAAGGTAGATGAGGCATTACATAAACCAAAGGGAAGCACTTTATAAGAAAATGTACCCCATGGACATGTAAAAGTAGTTTTATCCTGATCTTCGAGTGCAATCTGTATCTGGTTATAGCCACTGAAGCCATCCAAAACCGAAAAATATTTCTTTGTTGCAAGGGTATCAAGCATCTGGTCAATGAAAGGGAGAGGGAAGTAATCTTTGAGAGTGGCTTTGTTTAATTCTCAATAATCAATACAAATACACCATCTTTCGTCTTTCTTAGGTACTAGCACTAATGGAGAGACCCACTGACTGTCGGAAATAGGATAGGTAAAACCGGCATCCAAGAGTTTCTGTACTTATTCATTCACAATATCTCTTAGAGCTGGATTCATTCACCTTTGGGGTTGTCGAACAGGTCGGGTTCCTTCCTGAATATAGATATGATTTGTACAAGTTTCAGGAGGAATACCCTTCATATCTTCAGAGCCCCAAGCAAAGGCACTAAGATGGTTTTGCAACAAATTCACAAGATGCTCCTGCTGAGATAAGTCCAAATATGAACTAATATGCAAGGATTTACCAGGGCTAATCCCAACAAGAGTAGTGTCAGGCTCAGGAGTACTCAAGGGAGTGGTAAAATGCAGCAGTACAGAAGAATGAGAATCATGATTATCTTGAAAATCTAGGCTGAAAATCTGGTTCAATGGCTCAAAATTAGGCATAGTGTCTAGATTATTCAGGAAATATTGAATCTCATCTTCTTGTGAAGACCCAGTATAACGATGGATAAGTGAAATGGGTTGAGTCTCCTCATCATTGCTTTGATCCAACCATAAATTATCTCGAAGGTCCTGAATGGATATGGCAGGGGGGTATAAGGTAACTTTCTTTTTAGAATCGCCATGCGAAATATACATATCACCGGAACGACATCATAATATATGCATCGGCCCCATGGTCGACCCAAGATCAAGAATGTCCTCCTACTGGGTTCTTTGGCTGAAGCACAATGAAATCAGCAAGATATTCCCAAGAATCTAATGATATGATCACATCGTCCAATACTCCTTTTAGCTTAATTTTAGATCTATCTGTTAATTCAAGCATAGTGGGAGTAGGGCGAAGATGAGATAACCAAATTTGATCCACGGTTTGCCTATTCATGACATTAATGGCTACCCCCAGGTCTATAAGAACATTAGAGACCAGGACATTACCAATCTGAACTGAGACAACAGGGTTTCCGGGATCAGTATATTTTTCCATAGACACACATCCTGTCATCAACTATGCTTCGCTACCAACAAATTGAATGGTTTGGGGTTCCAATATTTCCTCTCGGGTTTCTTGAGATAGAGTTCCTTAATAATATTGGTACAAATGGGGATCTCTTTAATGGCTTGAAGCAAAGGTATCTTAAAGAAAAGTTTCTGAAGCTCAGATGCCAAACTAGTCTCAGAAATACGCTCACTTCTTTCCATTACTAGCCTCTCTGGGAAGGGAGGCTGGTTGGAAGAAGATGGCAAGAATTCAGAGGGTAAGGGCTGCTTAGCGACAGCTTTCGAAGAATGGTTAAGAGTTTCCTCTTCTCCTTTCTCTTCAACAATCACTATAGGTTGCTTCTGATTTTCTGATGTTATAGTCCTTCCCGTTCTTAATTGAATATCATGAACCCCAACTAGAATAGAATGGTACTCGAATGGTAAAGGTGGGTTTGTTACATAGATCATTTGCACTGTTTTATTATTTTTAGGGTTGGGCATAGGTTGAGCAGGCAACTGAGGAGGTCAAAAGGGTGGAGGTAAAGGCAACGGTGGAGTAGACTGACTCGGAAGTTGAGGCATTGAATAAGGTGTATGCGTAGATGGATATGACTGCATAGGTGGCTGGTAGGAGTATGGAGAATGAGTTGGCCCTCTCCAACCTTGTTTCCATGGTTGAGAAGGTTTCCCATGCTAATATTTATTCCCATACTGCCACTGCTGATTAGTGTTAGGATAAGAATATGCATGTGAATTATAACCAAAATAGTGTGGAGAAAATTCAGGAGCCATACCTGCACCTACCTGAGGCCAATTTCTCCCATAGCATACAAGTATTCAGCTTCAGGCTGTCCCCCTGTAAATACAGCGTTAAGTCCTGGTATAGACTGACATTTTTCTGTGACATGGTCTTCTACACAAATGGCACACTTATTAGTTTCTTTCAAATTAAGAGGACACTCTTTAGGAGGATGCTTGTCTCTACATTTAGGATAAAAAATACATAATGACTCTTGTTCCTTCATGAGTTTTTGCTGAAATTTTAAAGAGTCTAACTATTTGGTAACAATATTCATTATATCAATTTTCATGTTTTCCATTTTATTTTCTAGTCCAATAATCATAGCATCAGTAGATTCAGTTTTTCTATTTCTATTTCGAGTTCCTCTACCAGATCTATACTGATTTCTTGAAAATTTCCTGCATAATTCACAAATTTGTTCAAAAGTTTGCTGAGAAATATCACCTTGTCCTAACAGATTTAAATTATTTCTAGCATTATCAGTAAGTCCTCTTAAGAACAAGGTTCTAATAGTACTGGGATCAAACTTAAGTTTCAACCTTTGTAAAATATACAGAAATATTTCTAGGTAATCTTCAAGAGTTTCATCATCATCCTGTATGATTGTAAAAATCTCATCCTGCATGTCCTGAGTTTTGCAATATTCTTGATATTTAGACAAAAACACTCTCTTCATCTGATCCCAATAGGTTATAGTGTTTCCTCCTAACCCCATAAACCAGCGTAGAGCTAAGTTCTTGAGATTAACAGGAAATAATCTTAACTTTTGAGCATCAGTTGAATAATCATAACTTCTACACAGAATATCAAACTCGAATAGAAAAGAGTCAGGATCTTCATGAACTTTACCATGGAAATGAGGGAGAGTTGATGGTGGAATATTCTTCATTTGCACCACAGTATCAGGATCCACAATTGGAAACACAAAAGTGGATTGTTCTCCACTTACCTGGTTTTCACCAGTCCCTTCCAAATGATCTTCATGGTCCACCATTGTTTCCCTTTTACTTGTACCGCGCTCAACAAGCTGAACCGCACCTGAGCTGTTGTCACCAGAATCCAGGTGGATTGTTCCTGCGTGATGGGTTTGAATTAGATTGGGCTTCCTGCTTACAGAAGGAGACCCAATATGAGAATTGTTTTTAGAATTCTTTTGGCCCTTAGTGGGCTTTGAACCCTTACCTTTTCTAGGCATTCATTTCAAAAAAGAAAGAAAACTAACAAACAAATTCTAGTAAAAAATGTTGTCATAAATCAATTAACACCGGTAAAATTCCTTCAAAGAAGCTTTTCCAAACAATACTGTAAAAATAAAGGAAAAATTACCTCTATTGTATAATAATAAAATTCATACAAAATCAAATCGCCTCCCCGGCAACGGCGCCAAAATTTTGGGTGCAGGAATTACACTTAAGCAAACTCCTCAACACTTAATTTTTCAACCCGGGGGATCCGTAAACTTAGAGATGAAGCATAGGCAATGCCAGAGATGGTATGAATCTTACTAATATAAATCCCTACTTTATTTAAAGGAAATATTGCAGAATCAAATTAAAAAGAGAAAAAGGCAACTTGAACCATCAAAATAATCTAAGACTGGAACAAGGAAGAATGCATTTGCAAGAGGGAATTAAATATAAAATACAATCACTCTAGCTAATTATTGTTTAACTACTGGGTGTGTGTTTTTCTTTAGCAGAGACACTTAGCAGTCTCATCAGATGGGCCCTTAAACTTGCTCCTTTAGAGATTTCCTTCTTGCACTAATCTGTCTTGCACTATCGCAGTCTACTTGCACTAGTGCAGGAACAGAGATTTATGCAGAAGGTATAAATGGTGTCTTTACTAAAGGATTTTTACTTCATGCAAGGGCTTGAACATTTCCAGGTTTGAAGCACTCAGATCCCGTGGCAAGAAACTGCTTCTTGCACTGGATGAGAGCTTCCTACACTTAGCATTTAATTATTAAAATGAGTGCTTAATTATTGCAAGTGCTATTATACTGTTATATCAAATTGCACACATAAAAAGTGAATGTTTCTGATCTTAATAGAGGGCAGGAATAAAGAAATAATCAATATACATTTATCCTGTCATAAGCATTTAATGAAAGAAAGAAGATTGCGGGAAGTAGACTAAGAAGGCTTGCTACATCACACCAACGTGCACTAGTGTAGGTTCATTTCTCCTGCTTGGAATAGGCAGGGAAAACCAATCAAACAAAACTGCAGAAAAGGAGATATCACACCAACGTGCACTGGTGCAGGATTATTTCTCCTACCTGGACCAAGTGGAGGAAAACCAATCTGAAATCAAGTGTAGGAAAGGAAATTGCAGGAAAGGGGTTATCTACTTCCACCCCCACAAATCCTCTTTCACTCGGAGATGAATACATATATGGCCAGAATTAAATCACTAACGAAGTGAAACACAAATTACAGGAAAACGGGAAATGGGTTAAACATGCTGGGTTGGCTGGGCCCTAGCCAACCAACACGTTTCCCTTTTAAATAAAAATGCTACTCAGTACCTTAATAAATTCATCAGCTCAAATATAGAAACGAAATTTGTGAAACATGAGGTGGAGCTCCCTTTTATTAACTCACTGAGGCAAGTACATACGTTAATACATCGTCGAGCCCAAATTCGGGTGATAAAAAAATACAACAACTTGTTACAGCCTCTCTGGCTGTGTCTCTGTTCTCTTTTGCTATCAAAAACTTCCCCCTTAGTCCTATTTACATTCTACATTATATAGATCTTTAGCCAAAGGCCAAAATAGATCATTCAACCAATTACATAACCAAACGCAAAATTTAGCTTTTTGGCCTTTAAAATTAGATAGTTAGCAAAAATAGCCGTAGCCAATATCCATATTTTTTCCTTCACATATTCGGTCTTGGCTGCCTTTGGATCGATCTTGCTGTCATGGCTGAAGCTGCTCAAAACGAGGTGGTGATCAAGGAGGTTTGGATCTGCTGCAAGGATTTGTTGTGTTGGAAACGGTGCAAGATCCAATCCTGCACTAGGATCAACGGTCACGGTAAGTACTCTAACTACCAAATAAACATTGGAGATATCGATAAGCTACAAAGAGTGATTAAAAGTAAGAAATCATGTAATAAATAATTAATTAATGCTAATTTGAATTAAAAATATGAAAAATAAAGTTTATACGAAATATGTCACCATGCTTGGACTGGTGCAAGATGAGGGTGCATAAAAGAGGTAAAACAACGGTAAATGGTTATGATTTAAGAAGGGGAAAATGGAAAAAAGAGAGCAAATTAGGGGGCTAACAATATGATACCTCGTTGGAAAGATATCTCCAAGGAATACGTCTATTGACATGATTTATTTCGAATCATTTGAGCAATCATTCCCAAAAAATCTCCATTTAGGGCCTCAAAATGGCTCCGGAAGTTCAGGACCCGAAAAACTGCTAAAAATAGTAAGTTATGCCGAAACTGAAAAACTGAAAGAGACAATGGTGGGGGGCCAAGTGGAATAGGTGGGTAGCCACCAATATCCACCTGGATCATTCCTCCCCCCTTAGGAAGCAATGGTCCCCATTGCGTTAAGTTCCTCCATGAGATGAGGAAATTTCTGCTGAACTTGGTTCCTGGTGAACCACTTTCCTTGGTGCAGGAGTTGGCCAGCTTTGACAACCCGATACAGTTGGATCTGCTGTTGACGAGTGTTCTTGATTTGCATGTCCATGATACAATCTGTGGTGGCCTGTTCCATGCAGTCTGGGTTTAACTCTGTTGGTGTGAGTTGTTCGGCAATGTCCGAGGTGTCCAGTAGAGGTGGAAAGTAAGGACGAAGGCGATCCACATTGAAGACTGGGTGCAGACCAAGGAATGGTGGAATACTAAGCTCGCAGGCATTGTTACCTACAGCCTTGGTGATGGTGTACGGCCCGTATCGGAGCGGGCGAAGCTTTCGGTGAGGTCCAGTGAGGCGCTCCTTCTGCAAATGTAGCCATACTTTGTCGCCCACGGAATTTGTGTGTGCGATGTTGATCATGTCGTTGCCTTGTATGCTGTGGCTCTATCCAATATGTCATGAACACGTTGTGGCGGATGTGTTTGAATGTGCTCAATATATTTGTACTCCTTGTCGACTTCCAAAGCAGGACGCAGGCTCAAATCTTCTGAAATGGCCGCAAATAGCATGGCTACATCCCAATGGGACATAGTGGCTAGAATCCCAAACCCACCGAAAGATGTTGTGGTCATTGAGTTATGGAGAGCCCGATTATAGATATTTTGCTTGTATAGGAGGCTCTCATCCCATGTGCGTGGATACTTTACTGGGTTGTACACATGCGTTGAATGTGTATGATCATCATGTTGATGACCTCTGTCTATCCATTGGTTTAGGGATGGAAAGATGTGGATTTGGTGAGCTTGGTATCCAGCATCAACCAGAGGTGGGACCATAATGTACTAAGGAAACTGTTGTCCCGATCTAAGATAATAGATTGTGGGATACCAAAGTGTACCCACACTCATTCAAAGAAGTGTTTAGCAGTGGCTTCTGTCGTAATATTCTTCTTACAGGGCGCCATAATGGTCATCTTTAATAATTTGTCGACGACCACAAAAACACAGTCATTATCATGCTTAGTAGAAGTAAGGCCCGACATGTAATCCATGGAGATGGATTCCCAAGCTTGACTAGGTGTAGGCAGCGAAGTATAGAGGCCTTGCTTCCTGATAGTCAGTTTGGCATTGACGCAGGCAGTGTAGGATCTGATGTACTTCCTGACATCCTATTGAAGGCTCGACCAATAGAAATACTTCTGCAGTATTGCCACTATTTTTTCGACCCCAAAATGTCCAGCAGCCCAAATGTAGTGTACTTCCCAGACCATCTTGGCACACTTGCTTGAACAAACACAAAGGTGTTCCAAGTGACATAGTAGTGCATCCTGGAGGTCAAAATTTGAAACTTTCTTACCCTTCAAGAGAAACTTGTATGTGTGGACGAATTCTGGATCGCTTTTTTAGAGAAGCGGCCAATCAGAAGTCTCTTGCCCACAAGAGTTGAGCATGGTAGTTAGCGCTACAATCGGTGGTCGGCTGAGGAAGTCTACAACATATTGGTGTTGCCCTTCTTGTACTTGATGTTAAAATGAAACTGTTACAGGTATGTGGACCACTTCTTATGGCGATCATTATGTAACTTCCCTTATGTATGTATGAACTGTAGGGGTTAGTGGTCTGTGTGAATGATCATTTCCTTCCCCAAAATGTAATACTTCCATTGTCAGCAAGCCTACACAATGGAATACATCTCTTTGTCCTAAGTGGGATACTTCTAGACTGTATTGGAAAGTGTCTCATTGTATATGCCACTGGATGCCCCTATTGAGTAAGAACTGCCCCAATAGCATAGTCAGAGGCATCTATCTTGATCTCAAATGGTTGTTGCAAGTCTGGTAATGTAAGCACTGGTGCAGAGTAGAAGCGATGTTTCAAGTCTACGAACGTCTTCTGTTGAGATTCAGACCAAAATAATTTTTCTTTCGCTCCTCTCTTGGTAACTTGACTCAAGGGCCAAGTGGTATGAGAGAATCCCAACATGAACATGCTGTAGAAATTGGCAAGACCCAGAAATTTGTGGAGCTTTGTTAGAGTGGTTGGGGCTAGCCAATCCCAAGTGACTTGGAACTTGGATGGATCCATATGAACTCCCCGCTCATAAATAATGTACCCTAGATACTGAACATGGTTTATGTGAAAAGTGCACTTCTCCAAATTGGAACACAATTTGTGTTACCCTAGTGTTTGGAGGACATATCGGATGTGGTGGAGGTGCTCTTCGGAAGTAAATTTGAAGATCAAGATGTCATCCAAGTACACCACCACAAATGAGTTGGTGAATGGGCGCAAGATGTCTTCCATCATTTGCATGAAGGTTGCGGGAGCATTCGTCAACCTGAAAGGCATGAACAACCATTTGAAGAGGCCCTCCTTGGCTTTGAAGGCAGTCTTCCACACACTAGAAGGTTTGATTAGTACCTGGTGATACTGAGAATTCAAGTCGTTCTTGCTGAAATATTTGGCCCCCCTGAGCTGGTCCAGGAGTTCATCTATCTATGGGATTGGATACCTATTCCAGATGACTTTGATCTTGTTCAGTGCCTCATTGTCAATACAGATTCTCCAAGTGTCGTCCTTCTTCTGTACCAAAACGATTGGGCTCCCATAGGGTGAGGAGCTTGGCCTGATGTACCCTTTCTGCAATAGCTCTTGGATCTGCCTCTTGATTTCATCATTCCCCATAACAGAGCATCGATATATTGGCCCATTAGGAAGTGACGCGCCTGGGGTCATATCAATGGAGTGCTTGACTTGACATTGTAGAGGAACCCCTGTGGGTGAGGAGAAAATGTCATGGTATTCCTCCACGACTTTGTCTATCTATTTCTGTCGCACAGGGGCACCCTATTTGGAGGCTATGGCCACAATATTCTTCTTGCCCTATGGGCGAATCGTAATGAAAACAAATTTTCTGGTTTGGGAAATAATCTTAGTGCATTTCTTGGCAGTAATCAAAGAGATGGCAAAAGGCAGTACTACCTCCGGTATCTTGTACAACTTATTTCCCAAAGTAATAATAACATAACAAGGCCTAGACTCATACACAGCATGTCACTTCCACAAGTATGGTTGGCATAATAATACATCAGAAACTTCAACAGGAGCAATATCACACAGTACCTCATCCGTGAAGGGCTTGATGTTGTAGGGAAGGAGGCACTGTTGGCTGATGTGGAGATCTCTTCCTTGGTGAAGCCACCCGATGGTATACAGTTGCGGGTGTGTTGTGTTTAGTAGGCCGAGACGCTTCATGACCTCTGCTAAATGAGTTTCTTTTGGCTTCTGTTATTGACAATGAATTACAATGGAGAACCTTGCACCCACATCTAGGAATGGAATAGGCGCTCCCCCTCCTCTAGATCTTCGGGTTCCTCCTTTTGGATATTAGTGGTGGCAACAGTGGCACTGGGTTCCACATCAATGATTTTCTTCCCTTTGTCATTCCCCTTGTCCAGTTTTGACTCAGAATCAGAACATGCATCTTATTTGGATGGCTTCAGCTTGGCCACCAACGACTGTTTGGCCCAACACTCACTTGTGTTGTGAGTGGATATTTTATGAAATACACACCATTTCCCTGTGTCCTTATTTGGATTTGTGGTGTTGTTCTTCACTTGCTGCTTTGACGGGTTGTCCTGAGTCATCCTGCTTTGGCTTTTCCCCTTGTTCTGCGGTTTGGGGGCGCCTTTCCCTGGCTTTGGATTCGCGGATCCAAAGTCTCGCTTCTTCTATTTAAATTTCTGCTCGATCTTCGTGCCATATCAATATGTCATGCCAAGCGAGGTAATGTCAATGAAATCCATTTCCTCCTGAATATATCTGTGCAAATATCTATGGTACTTGAGCACCAAGTTTTTCTCTAAATCTTTAATACCCAACTTTGTGTGCAAGGTATGGAACAAACTTGTTAGCTCATGCACATCTTGATCCCTTTGTTGCCGCATCGTGGTCCATTGGATGTACTTGTCCTCATAGCTCCCCATGGGGTGATATTTTTCCTTGATTCCATCTCAGAATGAATTCCAAGTGGGTGAGGCTTAAAAAAGTGAGGGTTCTTCTTCATCCCTCTGTTCACAGTAGGTTTCCCACCAATATTTGACATGCGGGGTGGCTTTGAAGAGTACAAAGGTAATATTTTCATGATCGGAGAAATCATGGACCAAAAAATACCCTTATAGCAAATTCAACCATCTATCTACGACGTTTGCATATATTTGGCCTTCAAATATGGGAATGTCAAATTTTACTTGTACCTTAAAAGGAGTGGCGCCTCCAGAGTGGTTGTTGGATGAAGATGCGCCACTGGTGGGTAGTCATTGGAGGATCTGGGCAAAGTTATCCATCATCACGTTCCTTTGTTTCTTGAGGGCCTCCTCGAGAAATATTTTGATAGGATCTCCTACTCCCTCGTCTTTCTTTTCTTCCGCCATGGGAGGTCATTGGGGTTTGTAAGTCTGATCTTGTATATGTTCAACCAAATCGAACCCTAACTCCTTATACCCCGACCTCGTTGGGGACATGCAAAGAAAGATCTAGAAATAATAGACCGCTCTAATACCACTGATCTATACTTTTGAAGGAACGCAATAAAATACAGAAATAAACATCAACGCAGAGATGCAACGGGAATAATACTTCACTTCATTAATATCAAACACTGAAGAATTCTTAGAGGTAGAATGGAAAATAACTAGCTTGGGCGATGGTAGCTTATCTCTGAGAAGAGATGTGGTAGCTACATGCCTCTGAACTGTGTTACAATGAGGCTCAAGGAAATTTTTATTATTTAACAATAAGAGAAAACCCTAAACAACCAAAACCCTAACTCGAGGAGATGTAACACCAAGAGTTTATGGGACCCATTGGGGTTAGTTGGGCAGCCAACTTCCCGGGGTCGCAACTTGGTCATATTATCTCCATTTGGTGCGTATGATACGTTGTTGGAAATATCCCTCCAAGTACTACAACTTCTAACGTGATTTTTTTTCAAATTGACAAAATTAATCATGCCCAAAAAGTGTCGTTTAGGGCCTCAAAATGGCTCTAGAATTTTAGGACCCGAAAAACTGCTAAAAATATTAAATAAGAAAACTGATGAAACTAACTAGGTGGAATAGGTGGGTGGCCACCAATACCCACTTGGATCAGTATTGGTATCAGTATCTAAAATAGGGAATCCAAAATATTCATCTTCATGAAAATCACCCTCATCTCCCCTTCCACTTCTACCACCTCTACCACCTCCTCTTATTCTACCTCTTCCTCCACGAATTCTTGGCCTTTCCTCTCTATTATGTACTTCTCCTTCTTCACCTACCATTGTAGATTCTTCAAAGCTAATATAAGTTTCAATGATAGGTTTGTATACCTATTCTTCCTCTGTTTCCTCTACCAATGGTAGTTTAGAAATATTTTCCTCTTCCACTTCTTCCCACTCACTAGGTACCTCTAATTCTTGTCCTATGAGTTGTTCACCTGTTGAGGAAATAAATATGAATCCTTCAGTTGGGGAAGTAGGTTCTTCAACTAAAACTTCTGAAGATGAAGTTGTTGAGTCCCTGGGTTAGATTTCTAACCTATGTACTTCAGGAAGTATTGTGCTGAAAATGGCAACAAGAAATATTGAAAATGGCACCATGAGGCTTTTTATTTAATTTTCCCTTGATTAAATTAGAAGTAAATTGTAATTCCACAGCTTATAAGTGTTAACTGAGTCATGAAGACTTAGTTAGATCAGTTAATTCGATTTCAGGGTTAAACTAGAGGCATGTAGAGTGTCTCCTACTTTTCAGGATCCCTGGTTAAGTAATTTTGAGTTGTAATTAGTTAACTCAGGTTATTTGAGTTAAAATTAGTTTAACTAGTTCTAACTGATGGATGAGCTAGTGATAGGTCAAGTAAATTAAATCTGATTTAATTTAAATGCAGTAATAAATAAGATAATTGATAATTCGCTATAAATAGTTGTTGCATGTCAGTTCTAAGGAAGGCCCAGTTGAGATTGGGGTTAAAGGGAAGATAAATATTATTTTTATAATTAGAAAATTGTACAGGTCATGTATGAGGTCGTCAAGAAGCCTTGGATGTATTTCACAATCATTAATTGGTAATTTCTTAATTAATAGGGGCTCAATTATCCTAGGAATGCATAAGCAAGCCTGGTTAGGAAGAGGCAAGCAACCGGTTAAATATTGGACCAAACCTACTTAGATCATTGCCAAGATCAAAGCAGGAACAGAGTGAGACAGTCAAGAGAGTGCAGAGGTTTCTCAATAATGGAAGTAACATTGTATTGTTTCATGATATTGACTTAATGAAATACATAGATAGCGGGGTTTTGAGTAGTTGATTTCCCCAAATACATCTTGTGTTGTGCGATTGATAATTTCTTTCTCTTACTTGTTATGTGATTGTGCGATGTAATTGGTTTCCACAAAATGGTATAATTGATTCAATATGTTGTTTTGGTGCGTTACAAGATTAGTTGAATATATATATATATATCTACATATTGTTCTACCTGTAAATGATGGAATGTGTGTATCGAAAGGTGGTGTCGCACTACGTGGTCTAGCAGGGGTGGTTGGTGATGTTGGTATTGAACTACGTTCTTTACTTACAAATCTACCCATAAAATCTCATTCTATATGTATGTATCCTAAATGATTCTAGCATGAATAAATTATGCATCTAAAAAAATGAATGCAACTATTATGAAATACAGTTGTGACAACTCTAATCTAGATAGAATCCCAAAATCACGATGTGTAGGTTCTTACCTCTCATCTTACCGCTCCATCTAAATAGAGTTGTTTAAATGAAAAATAATTCTAAATTAAAAGTATACACCTATGTATAATTCCCCAAAAATGATGACATAAATGTTGGGTAGCTTAATTTTTGATTAAATTACTTACATTAAATCATCAATCCAGGGTTCGTGACCTTACGAAGTACACTTGAACTATATATGCTAGGATATAAACTTTTAATTGAAAGGAAACTATTCTAATTGCAAGATGAAAATTAAACCTAATTATGACAAGATCTTAGTAAGGATAGGCACACGTTCAGTCTTAGAGGCCTAGATCAAATTCAAGGCTTGCAAATCAAATGAATTCAAAGCAAAATATGATAATGTGAAAGCTTCAAAATCTATTCTATGAGACAAGGAAAAGAAATATTATTCTATTGAACTTTGAAAGACAAATTTTATACACTTATGCTTTGAAAGGGAACTTAATCTACTTGACTTGAAAAAGAAACCTATGAACTTTTGAAACAAACTTATTCTAGAAATCTATTCTATGAAACCATGAAGAAAATATATTCTAAGAATATATTCTATGAGACTTTGAAAGCAAATTTAATCTATGTGACTTGAAAGGAAATCTAAGCTATCAATTCGTGAAAGTAAGATAGATATAAAAACTACAAGGCTTTGAAAAAAAAAAAAACTATTCTAAAGTATACCAACAAAAAGCAATGAAATAAAAATCAATCTAGAAACCTCAAAATTTTATTGATGTGTGCATTCTAAACTAGAACTAGTATTGACCTTCAAGCATAAATTTTTTACTAAGAAAAGAAAACAATTAAAGGAAATATTTTGGTGTTTTTGATTTTTTGTCAAGCGCTTGACTTGTAAAGAACCAAAGGAAAATAAAGTGAAATTCTGATTTAAAATACAAATTATTAAAGTAAAATAGAGCATTTAATTGAACTGAATAATTTAATGAAATGGATTCTAATCTAATTACAAAGTGAAATAAATTAAATCATGAAATACAACTATACTATCTCTCACACATCCTCGGAGGGGCCTCCTGGTGAGTGCGAGATGTTAAAATCTCAAATCACAAGACTTTGAATCACCAACACAATCACGAATATGCCATGAACAGAGCATGTATTACTTCAAATATGGAAACAAAGTTGACAAATGATAATAACTATAGTGTTGAACTTAATTAAATGTATTTCACTTTCAAAACAAAGCGTTTTTATAATGGTTTCAAAATTAACAAGTTAAGAAATTATTTCCTATAATCAAGAACTGAAATTGACATCTAAGCTTCTAGATCAAAATAGGAATTTCGCTTCTCATGATTCTCTACTAAAGGAGTGAATCATGAGAAGGCATTCATTTACACATCATCAACTTAAACTTAGGTCTTCAAATCTGACTTGCTTGTTATTTCCATGCTCGCTTGATTGCAGATTCAGTTTCTTGATATTCGACGTGAAAGATCCAGATTCATGAAGGAACGAAATGAAATACAAATATAAATAGAAACATAAAGATACAACGAAAACATAACTTCAATTCATTAATAAAAAAGTACTGAAAATTGTTTACATGCAAAATGGAAATAAACTAGCTCAGGCAATGGTAGCTTATCTCTGAGAAGAGATATGACAACTACATTCCTTATGAACTATGTTACAATGAGGCTATAAGGCCTATTTATTATTGAGAAATAATGAAAAATCATGAACATACAAAAAACTAACCCTAGGAGATGAAGTGCCAAAAGTCTATGGGCCTCGTTGGGGTAAATTGGTTCATCAACTTCCGTGGGTCGTCACTTTGGCATACGATCTTTTTTTGACGTGTATGGTACCTTGTTAGAAATATCTATCTGAGGACTTCAATTTTTTACTGCAAACTCGTGCCTCAAATTATAGGTTTACCCATTCTCCAAAAAAATGTCATTTAGGGCCTAAAAACAACTCCAAAAGTTCAAGACCCGAAAAACTGCCAAAAATAGTAAATTGTGCTACAATTAAGGACACTAAAAGAAAAAATGGTGGGGGTCCAAGTGGAATAGGCAAGTGGCCACAAACATCCACCTAAATCAGCGAATCAAGTATTCCATAGCCATGTTGATTACAAGTTTGACCAATGAGCCATGCTTATTTTGTGAGCTTCCAGGTTTGACCAATAGGTGGATGTCCATGTAAGTGACATTTGGCAACTACTTATGTGCTTTGGTCATCTTCTATCATGTGCTAACATGGAGAACTTAGGATTTGGCTACAAAAATTTAAATTTACTATAGAAAGTGCATGATTTTGTAGCTATAACATAGTTTAAACTAATTTCATAAAGAAAACATAAACTTTAAGCTATTGATGGATGATTAAATTTTTTTATGAACATTTGCATGATCTGAATGAACTTTAATTCATAAATGAGATGGAATATAAGGAAAATGTGTAACAAAATGGCTGGAAAAGGAAAAATGGATTGGCAAAAGGAGGAAAATTCAGAGATTCAACAAAGCAACCACCTCGTGACACCATCGAGGGGGGGGTCGCTCATTTCAATGCTAGTTGTTGATCTATCGCTTAATATTGGCCATCGAATGGAGGCTGGGATTGGAAAACACCAAAAAAATTTGTAACATAAAGGTCATAAATTACAAATGGTTGTGACCCTGGTGGGACACACGATTGCATGGTGGATGATATGTGATAAGGGTGACGTGGTGACACATGGCACAAAAATTCAATCATTCGATGTGGCCAACTTGGTTGAAAATAGGTGACACATGGTGCTCCCAAAGGAGATCACATGGATTGGGTGACGTCAGTGTGACATCACACTGACATGATGTCATCACCAAGCATCGGGCCACTATGCATGATTCCAGTGAGTGTGGTACATTGAGGGTGGTAGACGGAGACTGGGACAAGAATGTGGGTTAAAAAGGTGATGAAAATTGCCATCCTGGACACCCAGCCACTGGGGTTGGCGAAGGAGTGTGCTAAGTGCACAAGAGCTAGAGGTTCGGTGGTGATGAAATGTGATAGATGAAGAGACCTCCATCTAAAAATGTGAAATTATCATCCAAGGTATAGGAATGGTACCATGGGTATAGAATTAATTATTGTTGGGGGGCGAATGATTCATTATAATAGGGAAATTATGAATTACAAGCCATAGAGGGGTCTAGTGGGGGACACAAGGTGGTGATGGGGCACATGCTACAGGGAAGCTAACGACATGGAAATGCTTGGAGTGTGACATGGCTTGACATGGAATGCCACATGGGCATCATGTGGGGTTCACTTGGGTGCTATGTGGTAGGACTTAGTGATGAAGAGGTCACTAGGAAAATCTTTAATTGGCAATATATTTTGATCTGGAAGTAGGATTGAGGTAAAATTTATATCGTCGAAAATGTCTTAACAAGATGGACTTGATGGTGATGTTTATTTTGGGTTTTGAGAAGTTTGAAAAGATAAAAAAATTAGACCCCATTTACATAATAGGACTTTGGAGATCAGAGCATCATAGTAATTTCCTCATATTACCCTTAGTGTGGGTTATGGGTGGTAAGGGGGTGTGTTAGTTAATGGTCTCCAACCATGGTCATCCCAAAATCAAGGGTAACCTCCCAAAGAGGACATGGGTTGTAGGACCATAAAATTGGTTGGTTGTTTCCATGAATCTACATGGATTCCCACATCCTCTAGGATGTATTCTAGTTGTATAGTGGAATCTACAAGTTGTAAAATTGTATGGGTTTTTCTAATGCCTATCAACCCTAATGTTTCTATAGTTTCATGAGTCATGACATTGATGGCGACTCCAATTTCAATTGATGTGTTGGGAATGATGGTTCTATTAATATAAAAGTTGAC
Organism: Pinus albicaulis; assembly: GCA_034641835.2. Classification (NCBI taxonomy): domain Eukaryota; kingdom Viridiplantae; phylum Streptophyta; class Pinopsida; order Pinales; family Pinaceae; genus Pinus; species Pinus albicaulis. The sequence goes on along the minus strand of CM076580.1, from coordinate 1,733,812,188 downwards.
TATGGGGTTTCCTAGGTTTGAATATTTTTTATTAGAAATTGATTTAAGCATTAAGTATGCTAGTTTTCCTTTCACATGTACTATTTGGGGGTGTTTTTTGTTTATACATGATATACATAAGAATAAATCCTGAACAATTTTTGAGTAGATTGGGGCATATTTGATAGCTTGGAAAAGAGGCATTCTGACACAAAAATTATTAAGTTCTCCCAAAAAATCAAATTATGTTTGAGTAGGATGGTTTCTTACATTCAATATTTCAAGGAAAGGTGGACCTTACACCTCATTCTTGTTTTGGTATTGCTTCAAAAGGGAAGTAGGAGATTTTCTAATTGAAGGATTTACAATTGGATTATATTCCTCATAGTATTTTATGGTTACTAAATATGATTTATGATTTATGGTCATCCCATATCTTAAATGTATATCTTGGCATTCTAGGGAAGATATAGAGTACATAGGTGTTATGAACCTAATTCATAACTTAAGTGATAAATATAGTCATTAATAGAATAAAATAGAATAAATGTAATTACTAAATAATCAATTAGGATTATGTTAAATAGTCATTAGGTTAATAAAAAGACATGTCTAAAAGACATGCCCATTCGTGAAAAGGTGCCTGCATAGGTATAAAAGCGGGACCTCCTTGTAATCATTCAAATGTCTTATATCATATCAATAAAATATTATTATTATAAATACCCCTTGAGTATTTTTATAATTAAAGCTGCTTTTGCTATTAAGTCTACAAATCTACAATCTTGCTGCTACAGTAACCAAATCAACAACTTCCGCTGCTACAGCAATGTTATGAACCTAATTCATAACTTAAGTGATAAATATAGTCATTAATAGAATAAAATAGAATAAATGTAATTACTAAATAATCAATTAGGATTATGTTAAATAGTCATTAGGTTAATAAAAAGGCATGTCTAAAAGACATGCCCATTCGTGAAAAGGTGCCTGCATAGGTATAAAAGCAGGACCTCCTTGTAATCATTCAAATGTCTTATATCATATCAATAAAATATTATTATTATAAATACCCCCTGAGTATTTTTATAATTAAAGTTGCTTTTGCTATTAAGTCTACAAATCTATAATCTTGCTGCTACAGTAACCAAATCAACAACTTCCGCTGCTACAGTGGTATCGCAGCCATATCAAAGCCATATTGAGGACAAGTTGAAGCAATGGCACATAACATTGTTTTACAAGCCTACGAACGTAGTTTACAAGCCTATGGACATAAACTACCACACTATGTGTCATTACGTGAAGATCCCAAAAAAATTGAGCAGATTAGAAAAATTCAAGAAAAGCTTCAGCAATTAGAGAATTCATGTAAAAAACTTTCTGCAGGTCTTAAAAAAATTTCTGCAGTAATGCATAATAGAGAAGAAAATCATGAGAAACAAAAAGATGAAAAATGTTGTAAAAATGAGAAAGCAGTTAGTTATGTCAAAGGAAAATCAAGTAAAACATCCATGGTAAATTCAAGTAAATACATACCCCCACCAATGCGTAATAAAGGAAAACAACCAACTAATATTGGAAGTAAAGAAGAAGGAAAGTGTTGGAAGTGTGGAGACAAATTTTTAGCAAAACATAAATGTGTTTTTTATACCAGAAATACACGAATTGAGATCAATTCTCTCTGCACCAACATCAACCACCGTTTGCAACAAATTGTAGAAGCACCAATCTATGGCCGAATTGCGGCACTGGAGTTTTTCAGACCTAATGGGCAGCAACAGGATTATCTTTTCATTTCAATAGAAAAATATAAGTTCTGTGTTCTTCAGTGGGATGCTGAATCTGGTCAGTTTATCACGAGGGCAACGGGAGATGCCACGGATCCTATTTGCAGGCGTCCTGCAGAGAATGGGCATATTGGTATCATTGATCCACATTGTAGGGCCATAGGATTCCACGCATATGAGGATCTCTTCAAAGTTATACCATTGGAATATGACAGTGGGTTATTACAACCCATGAAGGGCTCTTTCGATATCTGGTTTGAGACGAATATTTTAGTTTTGGATATCAAGTTCCTCTATGGTTGTTTGAAACCAACAATTGTCGTGTTGTACCAACAACTAGGTATATATATTCTTAATGATATAGATGAACTCCATGTGAAGACATACGAGGTTGATCTGAATGCCAAGAAATTTAATAAGGGGCCTTGGTCGCGAACAAAGGTAGATCATGGTTCTAGTCTTTTAATACCTGTTGCCATGCCTTTAGGAGGGGTTATCATTATTGCTGAACATAAAATAGTTTATTGCAATGCATCTGTTTCCATTGCAATTTCCAAATGTATGACTATTACTAAAGCGTATGACAGAGTTGACGATTGTAGATACCTGTTGGGTGACGACACATGCAAGCTCTATTTACTTTCCATAATTCATAACAATGAGCATATGGTTACTGGTCTAGATTTACGTTTTCTGGGCAGGACATGTGCTGCTTCAACAATCTCTTACCTAGGTGATGAAATTGTATACGTTGGGTCTAGGTATGGAGATTCACAGCTTATAAAAATGTATCTTCAACAAGCTAATGCTACAAGTAGTTCAAATATTGTGAAAGTTGTGGAAACATTTGTAAACATCGGTCCCATCATGGACTTTAGTGTTGTTGATATTGATAAAAGACCAAGTGCAGGGGCACAAATTGTAACTTGTTCAGGAGTATACAACCATGGTTCCCTTCGCAGACTCAGATATGGTGTTGGATTCAACGTGAAGGCATCTCAAAAAATTGCAGGCATCAAAGGAATATGGTCATTAAAACCATCTTCAACTCCTGACATCTTTGATCGTTTTTTGGTCGCTAGCTTCGTGGTTGAAACACGCATTCATTGGATGAACTCAGAGAATGAGCTAGAAGAAACAGAAATACAAGGATTTGCCAGAGATGCTCAAACATTATTTTGTCACAATGCTGTACATGACCAACTTGTTCAGATAACATCCAGTTTTGTGAGGTTAGTAAGTGCGTCTTCTAAAATGCTATTGTTTGAATGGAGAACACCTCATGGATTATCCATAATCCTAGGAACAGCTAATGCTACTCAGATTTTAATAACTACCAAAGGGGGTCATCTATTCTACTTGGAAATTGGAAAGGAAACACTGGTAGAGATGAAACATTTGGAAATTGAGTTTGATGTATCTTGCCTTGACCTAAATCCTTGTGGTGATAATCCTAATCGGAGTGAATTTGCAGTTGTTGGACTGTGGAAAGACAATAGTGTAAAAATTTACTCTCTTCCCAATTTAACGTTTCTAATTGCAAGCTCCAACTTTGCAGAAAACGTTCCACCTCAGTCTGTTCTGCTTTGTAGATTTGAAGGGACTTCATACTTGCTATGTGGTCTTGGCGATGGGAATTTATATGAGTTTAAAATTGATATGAGCAATGGAAAGAAAGAGCTTTCTGTTATGAACAAGATCCAGTTCGGTACAAAAGCAATTAACTTTACCCCGTTTCACTCTAAGAACAAGACGCATGTTTTTGTATCATCGGAGTTGCCTGCAGTAATTTACAGTGACAACTGTACATTGGCACATATGAATGTCCATTTCACAAAAGCTAGTCACATGTGTTATTTCAATACAAATTCTTTTCCTGACACTGTTGTGTTTGTAAAGGAAGAAAACCTTATTATTGGGTCAATGGATGACACTCAGAAACTTCATGTCTCCTCTGTACCTCTTGGGCAACTGCCCTATTGTATTTGTTATCAGGAGCAGTCTCACACACTCGCAGTTTGCACCGAGAAAAAGGGCGAACAATTTGGTGCGTCTCAGAAAAAGAGAAAAAGAACCAACAATATTAATTATTACGATGAGAGAAAAAGAGCCAACAATTTCAATTTCGTGCGTCTCTTCGATGATAAAAAACTTTTAAATGTTTCATCATTTTCACTTAATGCTAATGAACAAACATGTTTCATACTGAGTTGTTCATTCACGAGTGACAGAAATTTCTATTATTTTGTGGGGACAATGTATATGAATGATGAGCAAAATGAAGATGAACCAACGAGTGGTCGAATTTTGGTATTTTTAGTTAAAAATGGGCAACTCCAACTTGTTAGTGAAAAGGAGACAAAGGGTGCGGTATTCAATCTCAATTCATTAGATGGAAAATTGCTTGCAGGAATCAACCAAAAAGTCGAGTTGTACAAATGGATAACCCATGATGATGATGGTAGTTCGGGAGAGCTTGAATTTGAATGTGTACATTGTGGTCATATTTTTGCTCTCAGAGTTAAAACTCGTGGTATTTTTATCGCAGTTGGTGATTTACGACAATCTATATATGTGTTGGAATACAACACATCTGGTGACGGAAGTGCATTGAGAGAGAGGGCTCGTGACGAAAGTGAAAAATGGATAACGACAGTTGAATTTTTGGATGATGATATATACTTGGGGGTAGAAACCAATTTGAACCTCTTTACAGCCAGGAAAAGTACTGAAAGTGTAGGACAATTGGAAATTGATTATGGAATGTCTATACCGTATCAATGCCACACAATCTTTGTATTTTTCCGGAATTCAAATGGAATTCGCGTCAAACAGATTGTGGAAATTTACGAGCCTTCACAAAATAGATGGAATATGACCCGGAACTGCTTCAACAATCACTACGTGCTTCCTGTGCCGCGGCTCATCCCCTGTGGGTCGCATCTACTGTTAATCGCCCACATAGACTCGGATCAAGTTGCATGGCATCAGATACAGTGCCCTCAGCAAAAGAATGAAAAGGATGCAGAGTCGAAGTTGTTCTTGCCTCCAGGTGCAAAATGTTCGTTCGACCATTGGTGTCAGCCTGAAAAACAAAAACCAGAATCCACACACAACGTTAAAGGATTAATATCCCAAGTGTCATGTCCGCTGGTCATACGATGCCGCATTTGGTTTAAATGGGTTGATATATCGTTCAGTTAAATATACAATGGTCGATTCGGTTGATTCAATAAGTCGATAATTTTTAACTATATAATATACAATTATATATTATATATATGTATTATAAAAAGACAAAAAAAAATTATTAATTTAATTACTTAAAATTACTATTTAATTAATTAAATTAATTAAAAAAAAAAAATACGACCAACGTAACAAGAACATGGAATTCAAGGAGGATGTATTAGAGAGAATTCTACAAGGAAGATACCCTTGAATGACATGCCTCGCAGATAATCTGAAGAGAAGAAAGTTGCCGAAAAGTTAAGCTTTGAGGACAAAGCTTTTCGAGAAGGAGGCAATGTTATGAACCTAATTCATAACTTAAGTGATAAATATAGTCATTAATAGAATTAAATAGAATAAATGTAATTACTAAATAATCAATTAGGATTATGTTAAATAGCCATTAGGTTAATAAAAAGGCATGTCTAAAAGACATGCCCATTCGTGAAAAGGTGCCTGCATAGGTATAAAAGCGGGACCTCCTTGTAATCATTCAAATGTCTTATATCATATCAATAAAATATTATTATTATAAATACCCCCTGAGTATTTTTATAATTAAAGCTGATTTTGCTATTAATTCTAAAAATCTACAATCTTGCTGCTACAGTAACCAAATCAACAACTTCCGCTGCTACAATAGGGTAAAATGGGAGCCCAACAACATATGCTTTATGTGTTGGTCTATCATTGCTATTAGGAATAGGCTTTGTAGAGAGTTGAGGTTGAGGAGGAGGTGGATTGGGTTATTGAAGTTTTGTTGGAGGTTTAGGTGTTATTGGTTGTTAGGGTAATGATTGTTGAGGTCCCCAAAAATGTGAGTTCCTCCATCCCTATTTCTAATGGTTACTTTGGAGTGATGGGGGCACCCATTATGGATTAGAGGGATTAGGTGGGTACCACTATTGAGGATAACATTGCATGTAGGTGTTATTCCAATAAGGATTGAAATACTAATGTTGCTCAGGAGACATACCTTGCAAATAAGGTTTCTATGGTCACTTTTCCATGATAAGGCGCAATTGATCAACTCCTCCACTTACTTCTTGATAGGCTTATTTGAAATTGGGTAAGGAGGGGCACTAGCTAGTGGAGTGTTTTTCTTTGCAAATACCACATAATTCAATCTAATCAAGGGGACATTCCTTCAATGGATGCCTTTCTCTATATTTCAAGCAGAAAATAGCTAAGACTAATTCCACCTCCTCCCATTTTTTTCAATCACAACATATCTAATTGGGAGATTAAGGAACTCAGTAAATATATTTTGAAATCCTCAAGCATATTCTTGATTTGATTTTGATTGATACCTCCACTAGATGTCTTATTAGTCCTTGTCAATACGTCCCTTAGACATTTTCTTAGATGTGAAACTCATCTGTAATAATTTTGACATAAATTGCAAAAGACATCATAGGGATGTTGGTATATACCACCTTCACTCATTAGATTAAGGATGTTGATATAGTCATCTCTGATCCCTTGAAGCAACAAAATTTGTAAAGTATCCCTTTCAAGTTGGCCTTGTCTTAACCTCTGTAAGTTGTATTGAAAGAGTTATACATAATCTTATGGGATCTCATCTTCTTTTTGCATCATTTTAAACATTTCCTCTTTCAATTCTTTATCTTTCTAGTAATATAAGCACTTTCTGAGGAATTATCTTTTCATCTAAGCCCACGTGGTGATATAATTTTCACTAATTCCCATAAGCCATCAAAGGGAAGCACTCTTTAGAGTGGTAGGAAAGAGATTTAGTTTGTGGGCATAAGAGACATAATCATAGCTTCTATAAAGGATGTCAAATTAAAATAAAAAAATTGTTGGTCCTTGGTAGCCAAGGCATGAAAATTTAACAAATAAAATTGTTGAATATTCTTCATTTTATTTACCCCATCCATCTCCCTAATTGGGAATTTGAAGGTGAAAATTTCCTCTTCCACCTCATGAATAACTTTTTATTTCACCATTTCTTTTTCTACATTGAAAGAAATCATCCTCTTGTTGTTCTAGAAGTGAATTTGTAGAATGTGGACTCTTGGGTGACTCAAAATTGTGGCTTGGTTACCTATCTACCACAAAATTCTTCGGAAACAATACCTCTTCCATTGCTAAAGATGTAACTTTCGTGGGATGAATTGGGTGGTTTGATTATATAGTGCGAGGTTCTGGATTTCTTTAGGCTAAATATATGGTTGTTGGCATCAGGTAACTAGGCTGGCAGATACTTCTCCTTTAGCTTATTTACTCACAATGTTAGTCTGTGGGGTGGGGGTTTAACAGAGCTATTAAATTGACCTTTTGGGCCTCTGTTCCTCTTCATGAGATTTTGAAAAACATCCCAACTTAAAAAGAATCACACATAAATAAGAAATAAGTATACCAACTAAAAACAAAGGTTAAAAAATCCTAAAAACCACATGTAAAACCAAATCCAAAAAATGTGCTACTAAAGACTACAAACAATAAAGAAAAAACATAGTTCCCTAACAATGACACCAAAAACAATGGGTTTCTTAATTACACTTTAATTATCTCAAAAGGTAACCGGAAAGATTATTCATTTACTTTTTCAAGCTATCTTGTATTGCAATGGCTTCTCCTTATGCCCTCTTTTCAACTCGAGGGAGGGCATTGGAATTGTTGGCGTAACATGTACATGTGGTCATAACCTATTCATATGTGTAATTATGTAGTTGTAATTATTTTTAAGGGTGTATTTCATTTCATTTATTATATATACATTCAAAGTTAAGGTTGAGATAGTAAAACTTTAGATGTAGGCTCAATAAACCTCTTGGGGTGTGCGCCCTTGTTTTGCTCCTATAATCCTCTCTTGAAGGAATTCCTAACTTGAGTTGTGTATAGATACACAACTCAATTTGTCATTTAACTATCCCATCATGTGATTTTATTGGTTTGAAATACCAAGTATTATAATCCTAAAGGAACATAAATTTGGTGTTTTCTCTTGGGTGCACTTATGCATTTATGCTTTATGCACTTGTTCTTGGATTTTCACTCTTTTGGTTTTTGTATTAACCTTTATGAATCACTTATAAATCTTAACACTATGGTGCATTGTGTTTCAATTCTTTGTTGCATCTAGAGGTGCTCTCCACCCTAGTATGGTAAGAGATGTTGTAATGTTTAACATTTTGACTTAGTAGAAATAAAATAAAATTTAACAAATAAAATAAAAATCATAAAAAATTCCAACCCTTGTTTTTTTCCCATGGTAATTTTCTCTAATATGGCCTATTTAAAGACTAATAATTAAACCAACCTAGATCCATCTTAACTCTATATCTACCAAGCGTCGAGAGGGATCAAATCTATTTTCACTCTAAAAGAGATTTCCACCTCAAGAGAGAGAACCGATCCCTCTCAGTGCTTGGTAGATCCAAAGTTAAGATGGATCTAGGCTAGTTATGCTAAAATGTAACCTATGCATGCATTCAATTCTTGTTTTATTTTTATTTCATTCACAACAAGATGTAATGACGTTGCCCATATAAGAAGGCCAACAAGGTTGATTACAAGGGATTTTAATTGACAACAATATTCCTTATATGAGAAGCCAAATTAAATAGAGGTTGAAGACTAAAAATGTGTGGAGGCGAAAGACCAACACCATATAGACAATAAAGATGGTGCTTCTCCATTAATTACATTACAATGCCAGCAAATTCAAGTAAAAATATGAGTATTAGGAATTGTGCAGAAAAGAGGACATCATGATGGCAATAGATGGTGTTGAATTCAATAGATACTTCGTAAGAGTAACTTCAATAGCGAACATAATCTCACCACCATCAACGTGTTATTAGCTAAATGGTCTCATAAATACAAAGAGGAAATGGCCTACTACATTTTTAAATGAACAAGAGGAGGAAGAATTCATTCATTGGTGCAAAGTGTTCAAATGCACCATGATCTGGAGCTAATAAAAGACAAATGCAAACATTGCTTAAATCCTATAGTTAAGGCCAAACCCATTGAAATATGAATTTATTGGAAAATCATGGGTACTAGGATTCAAGAAAATGCATCCAAGTCTTGAATTTTGAACAATTGAGGGCTCAAATAAAGACATGGTTATGAATTTATGCCTTATAATTGTGATCAAGTGCTATGGTGGATTTTTCTAAGGTGTACAAAGAATGTTCATATAGTCCTAATAAAATTATGAATTATAAGGAGATTGGATTGCACACTAGAATACACTGTGGGATGTAGTTAATAGCCAAATGTGGGAATAGGAATGTACCAACAATGCTCATTAAGGTTAGAGAATAAATAATAATTTTGTTTGTGTTAATCTAATTGGTTTATGATTTCTTGGGTTTTGTTTGTTGAAGGAGACATTTTTTCAAGAACTATATCAAGCATTGATCCATGAGCATGCATAAGTACTCATTGTAATGCATGGATGACTAAGAAATTGTTTATGACTTTGATTTACCATTTTGTCTTGTACCTAAATGTATATTTTATATTAACATAGATATATTGGTAATTAATTGTCATAGTATCCATAAAGATTTATAGAGTGTTAGGATATTTAGATGTTTAGGAGTTAGTTAAGTTCAACTTGGTCTAGTGTGTATGTTACACCAACTTTTGGTCATCTAACTTGTTACTATTAGATGGACTAAAGTCTACCATGTAAGACCAATTTTACCATAGTAAAATTGCTTTCACTATGAAAAATAAATTAATAATCCATAATTTATTAAGTTGTTTCTGGTCTAAACAGGAAACCCCATGAGGAATAATTGAATAAATCCTTATTTTTCAATTTTCCTCAAGAGATAATTAACTAAACCACTGTTTAATTAATATTCCTGGTCATATTTAACCCAAAATAGGAAAATTAATTAGATAAATCATTATTTATCCTATTATTTTCTAAGAATAATTATTTAAAACATTATTTAAATAATATTCCTTGTTAAATTTGACTAAATCATTTATAAATAATTGAATAAATCATTATTTATTTAATTATTACCCAACCACATTCTTAAAATAATAAATAAATCATTTATTTATTTATTATTTCTAAATAAAGGGATTTGACCAAATTCAAATTATTTTCCCTCCAACAAAAATAATAAAATATTCCATAAAAGTTGGATCTAGATTTGGTTAATAATATTTTAATTATGCACCAGTATCTAGACTAACTCGATATTTTGTTATAAATAGAAGGGTTTTTCATTCATTCACTACCTTTTGTTGCCTAGAGATAACCCTTGATCTATACTCTTGGTCTGACTTTGATCCTCCCATCATTGTCATATTTTTCTACTTTTTACTTGTGAGCTCCCTTTGAGTTCCATTTTTGTCTGGGTTTTTGCACCATCAAGAGAGAGAGATCTTAGATCTGAACTACTGAGGACATACAAGAACCCATCCCATTGAGGGGGACTGGTAACATCTTTCTATGTTCCCTTCCTGGGTGTCATAATACAAAAAATTCTTTAAAAATTATTGTCTTGTTCATTAGATGCATGGAGAAACTCTTGCTTATTATTTGTTGTTTAATGTCTTTAACTGCATAGATATGGATTTTTGTAGCATTTATTCTGATCACTAATTGTTGATCTAAGGAAATTGACAGCCATCTTTGATGTTAGGGTTGTTTGTTATGCACAACTAAAGTGAGATTTTTGTGTATGCTTGTGATTAGAATTCACACTAACAATTGGCGACTCTGCAACAGGAACTATTCCGACTGCTCCCTTGCTTCCTTATATGGCAGGCCTAAGCCTTCCCGATTTTAGCCAATTGATTAATGACCCCATACACCATAATCCTGGTTAGCCTGCTATGCCAACCAAGCTTCCTTCAGACATCCCCAAGTTTGAAGAAAATGTTGGAGAGGATCCTACCAACCATGTTCATTCTTTCCACATGTGGTGTTCGTCTAACTCCATCACCGATAACTCTGTCTGTCTCCGGTTATTCCATTACTGGAGAAGCTTCCAAGTGGTATGTCGACTAGAACTCCTCCTCTCATACTACTTTTGCAACCCTTTCCAAGGCTTTTTTGTCTTACTTCCAGCTTCCCCTTCGTTATGATACTGGTACCAAACTCTTGACCTCTTTCCGTCAAACTTCTGCTACCCGCCTATCTGACCATATTCAAGAATAACGCAGAAGGAAGAGCCTATGTCGAGCCCCTATTTTCGAAGACCGTGTCTACATGGACTGGTTTCTCAGATCCCTTTTGCCTACTATTGGAAAAGATGTCACATCTCACTTTCCTCAGACTGAAGAAGCTGCCCTTCAGATTGTGTTGAAATATGACCTGATCTAAGCACAATCTGGTTATGTTATACTGTCTTACCTGATCTCCCTAGACTCGGTGTTGCCAACGCACCGGGGGCATCCCATGCCGCCGACGGTATCATTGGATCCCTTTCACATTCATACACTCATCCTCCCTTATGGTTTCCCTCAGGGAGGGGTCAGCGCCACCCCCCCCCCCCCCCTCAGGGGCAGGTGTATGCACAATAGAGTGCGACTAATCCTCCTACTTCCAAAAAGAAGAGGAAAGGCAACCAAAACCAATCTTCCCCGAGTAATCCAGGAAACAGTCCCCAAGGGAATACATCTAACACTACAACCAGCAACAAGGCACTCAGCCCAAGCAGGACAGGCCTATTCGCATGAATAAACCTTGTTCTTGTTGCGGTGTTTATGGTCACTATACCCATGATTGTCCTCTTTTACCTCAGATCTGTCAGATGTGGGAAGCTCAAGTAGCATCCCGAGGACAACAAGCCTCCCCTTCGGTTCCTCCTAATGCTTCCCCTACTCAACCGACTGTGTTTACCAATCCTTTCCCCCAGCAAGGATATGTGGCTGCCCAACCCCCTGAAAGTTGGGCAGCCACTCAACCTCCCACATCTAGTACCTATGATTACCAGATCCTCATGATGAACTCTGACCAACCCAATACCACTGACCTCAACCTTCAGAATCGATCCCGTCAGTACAACAAGCCCCCCGCTACGTCTGCTACCGAGCCCCTGTCTTCAGGTGCCACAAAGCCTATTTCGACACCCAATGGTCCTTTACTTATCCCTCAACCTAAGGCAAAGGTTCATACCAAGATCCCCAAGGGGCCATTACACCAAAACATTGCTTACGGTAAAACTGCCCACTCCTAAAGTATAGTAGATTACTTGGCGCAATCCCCTGCCGCCATGTCAATGTTGGAAGTCCTCCAGTTCTAACCTTCACAACGAAAATATATACTAACTACTATGAGCGTTGTGGATCCTTCAGATGATTGTTTGATTTTCTTCGACATTGACAAGTCAGAGCTTCCCCCCCTTCCTGCATCCATCGTCTTCCAAATCCTTGTCAAGATCCGGAATGCCAACGTCTCCCATTGAATCATTAACGAGGGGGCATCCACATATGTGATGTCTCCTTCTATTTGGAATCATCTCGAATCCCCTGAGTTAGCCCCTTACAATATCACCCTCCGTGTGTGGGGTAGCCACTCTTCTAAGCCCCTTGACATGTTTCGCAATTGTCCTATTACTCTTGCGGGCAAGATTGTTTGTGTTGACGTTGAAGTCATTGATTCCCCCTTAGACTACAACATTCTATTGGGTCATAGCTACACTTTTGCGATGTCTCTTGTTCCATCTGTAGTTCACCGTAAGATGTGCTTTCCTCATAACGGAAATATCATCACCATCGATCAGTTGACATATTACGAACCGAAGTCCCAAACCTCTCCAGAGTCCATTATCTCTTCGGTGGCCAATAAACAAGCAGTTGAACCTCTGACCAGTGTCTCACCCAGAGTCTATAAAGATTCCTCTTTTCTTGGTTCATTCCCTGGTCTCCCCCCTCCTATCTCTGACCCTAGCCCGTCGAATGTTTGCATGATGCAATCGTCTCGGTCCGACCTCAAATGGACTGGTTCGACTAGCCAGCAGCCCCGCCCTCCGCAACCTGCTCCTAGTACTTCGACTCAGCCTTCAAGACCCCCTCCTCAAGGCATCTCATATGTATCTCGTGTCCATGATCCTCTCTATCCCCCTGAAACATATCCCCTTGGCCTTAACCATCTCGGAGCTATCCCGCCTGGCCATTACCCCTCTGATCAGATACCATTTCTTGCTCCCCCTCCTGGAGAATTTTCAGTACCTACTATGGCTACCATGTCTCTTCTTAACAAGACCCTGGGGATCCCAGTCTGGTACATTGATCCCCCATCCAATATCCCGCCTGGTCAACCCAAAACTTACACTAATCTGGCCTCGGTCCAACCAGTCGCCATGACCCCCCCACCTTTGCTTCTGTGTCTCAGCCACCTCAACAGGACCCTACTCCTGTTGTGAAAGCCTCAGGTGAGGAGGGCAAAGCCCGTAAGAAGGCACCTAACGACAAGGTCACCCAGACAACCTTTGCTCCCCCTCAGCCTCCAAAGTGTACCCCTTCATGTGCTTTGTGTGATGTTGTTGGTCATGCCACCCATACTGTTAAACAGTGGTTGTCATTGATGTCAACCCAAGTAGTGCCAGGGGCTACCCCAATATTGCATGGGAATTTTTACCTCCCAAATTACTATATTCTGGGTCAAGAATTTTTTTTATGGATTCTACTTGTCGAGATGTTTCCATTGATATATGGCACGCCATGTAATTCTTCATGATTTGAGAGATATTCATGTTTGAAGTTTGTAACCCTAGTTAGTGGGATAAAACCCCATGGGGTTGTGGCATGGGTCATTTTTAAACTCCTAAAATCCCTCCCACATTCACTTGTTGAAGACCCTCTCAACCTAAGCATTTATATAAATTTTGATCCTCATATCCTCCTTATGTAAGGATTTCGCTACCTGAAACAGGTCATCGTGGAATTTGCGCTATAAATTTTTTTCTATAAAGGGTCAAAGCTGAAATTTTTATGAGGTGAAGCCAAAATCCTGAGGAAGCTCCTGTAAAAATCGGAGATATGATCTGCGGAAGTCAGTGTTTTTGCAAGCTCCTAAACTTCATCTCAAAGAAGTGACCTTGGGAAAATCGTCATAACTCTCTCTTTGAGTATCGGATTGGAATTCTGTAAAAAGTGGAGGATAGTGCACAGACTTTAGTTTTCGTTTTATCAATTTCAAAGCCGAATGAAGAAGCAGTGACACGTGGCACACCATACAAGTTTTCTCTACTGAATTAGTCCATAATTAGGGCATTGTGAGAGATTGGGCATAACTCTCTCTTGAAGAATCCAAATTGGCTCAGACCTATGGCATTGGAAAGAAGACTCAGAGGAATACTAAAGGACCAAAAATCACATATTGGGGATCTGAAATAACAGAGATACACCAGATTCAATATCGAGCTCCTAGAAGGCAGGAAAAAGCTAGATCATGTGTTGTCAAGGGCTACAAAGGACTAGACTTTCTAGGGCAGCAAAGCAAAGCAAGGTGCAGCAAAGGGTATCATGACAAGAGCATAAATTAAGGTGCAGAACATCAGCAAGAAGTTCACCATATGAATTCTTCAAGTGGGCAGCACTACATACAGTCATTGTAAAGGTATCATTGTACTAAGTCATTGTAATTGCATCATTGTAAAAATTGTACAAGTGTCAATCTGCCAAGAGTTGAAGAGGCAGTGTCGGGAGGTCTAGGATCATCATTAGGTGGTTGTGTCATAGTTGGGGCTATGTTCTAGTTTTTCTTCTTCTTCTACATCATTCTATATCATTGTAAAGTGGACCATTTTCCCTGGTAGGGGAGTCCATTCTTGTTTTAATCTTCTATAGGGTGGTAGGGTGGTGCTAGGGTGAGTTGTAGCTCATTGGGTGTTGGGGCATCCATTCAATTGACTACTAAATAATCTCGGGCGTTGAAGCGTCCATTCAGTGGGAGCTGGAGAAGAATGTTTTTCTAGATTCTAGGAAGTTGGAGCGTTATTTTCAATTGGAGTTGAATATTAAAGAATTATTAGAAAATCATTCAGGTGGTTTTTGTCCTGGAGAGGGTTTCCACCTTAAAAATTGTGTGCATTTGTGTTCCTTTTGTTTACTGCTATCATTGTACAAACACTGATAATAATTGAATATTAACTAATACTCTGAAATATTACTAATAATACTCATTGAAAGAAATACGGATTCACCCCCCACTCTCAGTATTTCCAAAAATTGGTATCAGAGCTTGGTTCCTTCAATAGCAGTTTGACAGCTGAAGGAGGTCATGGAGCATACCAAGAATGGTGTACCTCTGTTCAATGAAAATAATTATGCACTCTCGAAAGGAAGAATGGAGGTCTATCTCTTGGCGCAAGGTTATGAAGTATGGGAAATTTTTCAAAATGGATTTACATCAACCGCAGATGAACAAGGTAAGAAGAATTTGGTAAATGATGCAAAAGCAAAGAATATTATTATCAATGGAATTATTGAATCTGCTTATCATAAGGTGTTGGGTTGTAAAACCGCCAAAAATGTATGGGACAAGCTTGAGAATATATATGGAGGTGACTCAAATGTCAAAGAAGAAAAGCTTCAAATATACGGAGAAAAAATTTGAGCAACTTAGAATGAAAGAAGATAACAACATTGCTGCATACTTCCAACACGTTGATGAAATAACCAACACTCTGGAAGGATTGGGAGAACTTGTTGATGAGAAGACTATTATACGAAATATTCTCAGAACATTACTAGGGAGATTCAACCCAAAAGTATTAGTCTTATAATATAGTGCAAATCTGGACAAACTCATATTACATGGAGTTCTCATAGCATATGAAATGAGACTTGATGAAGTAGAGGGTACTTCGCAGCTAGAAACTGTGTTCGCTGCATCTAAGAAAAACAATAAGGAGAAACAACCTTCAAAGGCACAGACCTGCACTTGCAAGTGTGAAGAAAGGGAAGATGATGAAGAAGGTCTTTCAGATGGAGCATATGTTTACGTTACGAGAAAACTAAAAATTGGTAAGGGAAAATTCAAGGGTAAACTTCCATTGATATGTTTCGATTGTGGTGAGGCTAGGAATTTCGTAGCAAAATGTCCGAACAGAAGTGATGGCAACTCAAAAGAAAAGAAAGGCTTTAAGAAATTCAACAAGCAAAGAAAAAATAAAGGATTCAAAAGGAACTTTCTCTCTAAATAAGATAGCTCATCATCCGATGAAGACAATGACAGTGGAGAAGAAGCCAATGAGAGAGTATTTTTTATGACCAAGCACATTAAAAAAGAGGTATCAAACAATGAAGAAGAAGGGTTGACCATAGAAGAATTTTCTAAGGAGGCAATCAAGCTTATAAAATAGCTCAAGGCTAAGAAGATCCATTCCAATACTCTCGAAGAACAAGTTCAAGGTCTCAAAATTGAATTTGAAGAACACAAATGTATTGAAGAGTCACTTCAAAAGAAGTTGGAAGAAAGCAACCAAGAAAGGGAAGCATTAGAAGCCGAAGTAGTCTCGTTGCGTAAGGAATTGAAGAAGGGAAAAACCATCCAAAACTATGCCAACAGCTCAAGGGCATTGGAAGAACTCATCAACAATCAACAATCTTACAATGACAGAACTGGCCTCGGTTACAAATAAGAAGAAGCAAGACCTTCTACAAAAAAATACAATGAGCCGATGAGATCTGACATGCATGTAGACCTCATTGGACAAGATTGGCAAGAACAATCTTGGAATACAATTCCTCAACGAAGTTTTCCATCTAGGTACCAACATATTTTTTATGGCTATTGTTATTCATGTGGAAAGTTTGGTCATAAAGATGTAGAATGTCACACGTACCCTAGGAACCAATACAATTCTAGGAGATCTGTCAAATATGAACCTCCCAAGGCTCAACGAAACATCAATAGATTTGAACATTTAATAAATAATATTAAATGTTACAAATGTCAAAACTTTGGACACATAGTCAGAGACTGCAGACTTGAAAATCCTCCAAAAGAATCTTCGAAGCCACAAAACGAACGAACATGGAAGAAGAAGAAGATTGATTCTTGTGTTCTCGCTCTCAAGTCTCAAAACAACAAAGATGTGTGGTATGTTGATAGCGGTTTCTCAATGCATATGACTAGAGATAGAAAGAAATTTGTATCTCTAAAAGAGAAGAAGGATGGAATTGTGTCTTTTGGAAATGATGGATCTTCAAATGTTATAGGATCAGGTACAGTCACTCTCGGAAGCAAAGATGCTCTAGCCCAAGAATGTTCTATTGGCTGAAAACATGAATCACAATCTACTCAGTGTTGGACAAATGTGTGATCAAGGACACATAATACTATTCAACTCCACAAAATGTGAAATCAAGAAAAGCAGGTATGGTGAAATTGTGGCTACAACAAGTCGAGCTCCAAACGACATATATGTTCTGGATGAAGCAACTAAAGCACGTTTAATAGCTAAAGAGGATGATATAATATTTGGTAGCAATGATGATCGACTAAGTAAGAACTTTGCTACAAAGATGCAAAGTGAGTTCGAGATGTCTTTACTTGGTGAGTTGACATACTTCTTGGGGCTTCAAATATCTCAGCAAGAGAAAGGAATATCTATATGTCAAGCCAAGTACATCAAGGAAATGCTCAAGAAATTCAAAATGGAAGATTGCAAACCCATCCTTACTCTGATGGTAACAGGTTGCAAATTGAGCATAGATGACTCATTTAAGGATGTGGATCAAAGATTGTACAGATCTACGATTGGTAGTCTTCTATATGTAACAGCCTCCCTGTCATATGTTATGCAAACAGTTGGACAAGTAGAAATATTCCAAGCAGCACCAAAAGAATCACATATTATTGTTGTCAAAAGAATTCTTTGATATCTAAAGGGAACAACAGAATATGGCTTGTGGTATCCCAAGGGTAACAATCTCATTATTCAAGCCTTTACAGATGCAGATTGGGTAGGAAGCATTGATGATCGTAAGAGTACTCATGAAGAATTTGAATATCTTCGCTAGAAGCTTGGGATTCTCCCAAGTTCTCATTAGATTTTCCTTATTTAGAATATAAAGGGGTAGTGGAAGTGTGTACAGGTCCGCAGGATGGTTGTGTGTCAGGGGGAGTTACCCTTTGTCATTGATGTCAAAGGGGGGGAGAATGTTGTAGGAAGAGGTTTCATGATTGCAGGGGGAGTACTTGTGTTGCCATCAATGCCAAAGGGGGAGATTGTTGATCAGTGGTTGGCATTGATGTCAACCCAAGAAGCACCAGGGGCTACCCCGATCTTGCATGGGAATTTTTACCTACCAAATTACTATATTCTAGGTCAATAATGTTTTTGATGGCTTCTACTTGTCGAGATGTTTCCGTTGATATATGGCATGCCATGTAATTCTTCACGGATTGAGAGATATTCATGTTTGAAGTTTGTAACCCCAGTTAGTGAGATAAAACTCCATGGGGTTGTGGCATGGGTCATTGAAAATTCAATAATTAATAATTTTTAAGCTCCTAAAATCTCTCCCATGTTCACTTGTTAAGAACCCTCTCAACCTAAGCATTTATATAAATTGTGATCCTCGTATCCTCCTTTTGTAAGGATTTCGCTACCTAAAACGGGTCATCGTGGAATTTGCGCTATAAATTTTTTTCTACGAAGGGTCAGAAGCTGAAATTTTTATTAGGCGAAGAAAAAATCCTGAGGAATCTCCTGTAAAAAATTTATAGAAAGATGCGTAATATTTGCAGATATATGATCTGTGGAATTCAGTGTTTTTGCAGGTTCCTCAACTTCATATCAAAGAAGTGACCTTGGGAAAATCGTCATAACTCTCTCTTTGAGTATCGGATTGGAATTCTGTAAAAAGTGGCGGATAGTGCACAGACTGTAGTTTTCTCTGTATCAATTTTAGACTTGAATGAAAAAACAGTGACACATGGCACACCATACAAGTTCACTCTACTCAATTAGTCCATAATTAGGGCATTGTGAGATATTGGGCATAACTCTCTATTGAAGAATCCAAATTGGGTCAGACCTGTGGCATTGGAAAGAAGACTCAGAGGAATAAAACAGGACCGAAAAACATGTATTGGGGATCTGAAATAACGGAGATACACTAGATTCAATATCGAGCTCCTAGAAGGCAAGAAAAATCCAGATCATGTGTTGTCAAGGGCTGCAAAGGACCAGACTTTCTAGGGCAACAAAGAAAAGCAAGGTGCAATAGAGGGTAGCATGACAAGAGCAGCAATCAAGTTGCAGAATAGTAGCAATAAGTTCACCACATGAAGTCTTCAAGTGGGCAGCACTACATACAGTCATTATAAAGGTATCATTGTACCAAGTCACTGTAAATGCATCATTGTAAAAATTGACAAGTGTCTATCTGCCAAGAGTTGAAGAGGCAGTGTCGGGAGGTCTAGGATCATCATTAGGTGGTTGTGTCATAGTTGGGGTTATGGTCTAGTTTGTCTTCTTCTTCTACATAATTCTGTATCATTTAAAAGTGGACCATTTTCCCTGGTACGAGAGTCCTTTCTTGTTTTATTCTTCTATAGGGTGGTAGGGTGGTGCTAGGCTGGTGCATGAAGTCACCAATAGGATCAAGCCTGTGAAAACTTCAGGGTGGTAGGGTAAAATTTAGGGTGGTAGGGTGGTGCTAGGGTGAGTTGTAGCTCATTGGGTGTTGGGGTATCCATTCAGTTTACTACTGAAGAATCTCGGGTGTTGGAGCGTCCATCCAGTGGGAGCTAGAGAAGAATGCTTTTCTAGATTCTAGGAAGTTGGAGCTTTATTTTCAATTGGAGTTGAATATTAAAGAATTATTAGAAAAGCATTCAGGTGGTTTTTGTCTCGGAGAGGGTTTCCACCTTAAAAACTGTGTGCATTTGTGTTCCTTTTGTTTACTACTATCATTGTACAAACACTAATAATAATTGAAGATTAACTAATGCTCTGAAAGATTAATAATAATACTAATTGAAAGAAATACTGATTCACCCCCCCCCCCCTCTCAGTATTTCCAACACATACTTGTCCTGAATTTCCTCGTCTCAAGCCTATGGTCAATGAAGCGTTTCTTGAGTCTGATATCCCATAGGTCCATGTCACTTTACCTGATTCAACCTTGAAACTCAAGTATTTGTGCACAAATCATCCTTGTGCTTTGTGTGATTTCCATGGCCACTATACTCACCTCTGTCCCTGCCTCGAAGACTACCGCACCTCTTTGGAAGCGGTCCACCAATTCGAGGCCAAGCGCAACGAGTCCACCTATCCCTTATTTGTGAGTTTTTCTGTGGAAGAACCAAAGGACACATCTGCTCCCATTGACATTCCCCTCCCGATGTTGAGAAGACGGAGCCTTCGACCACCATTTTCTACGTATCATCATCTATGAGATCCACAATGGAAATCCCCTCTGGGACTTCCCCTTCTATTTCGTCTGACCTCCCTTTAGCGATCATTCTGGGCTCAACATCAGTGGATCCCTCATCTAATTGTTTGTCGGTCACCCCCCCCCCCCCATGATGATGTGCATGTGAACCTTTCTTCTCATGATGATGAGTTAGGTAGATTTGCCATGTCATGTGGTTATCCTTCCACCAGTCACCCCATCTTCTACTGTGATGAAGAAATCCTGGAAACCTTTTCCACCCCTAACTTCATCTATACAACCCATAAGAAAGATGGCACCATCATTTTCTATGGTGACTTTCGCGACCTGAGCACAAACTGCCCCCAAGACAGTTCCCCCACACCATCCTCTTTTTAGTGTGCGGAGGGTAGAAATCCTGCCCATAGCATTCCCTCTAGCAGTGCTTGTTTCATTTCTGCCTTTCGTTTAGGTTGCCAGCATTGTTCATCATCCCCTCATTTGTTGTCTTGTGGCACCTTTCAGATGGACCCTGTCCACACCATAAATCGGTTATGCCGATGGTGCAAGTTGCTACTCCCGGAATCTAGCCTCGATAGCCTGGGCCATTTTCACCCCCTTGCATTCACTTTTCCTCTCTAACGGAGTATGCATTGGTACTTCCACCAATAACCAGGCCGAATATGATTCAGTGATAGGTTTATTAATCGATTCCCTTCACCGTCGCATCATTCACTTCATGTTCGTTTAGATTAATTGCTTCTTGTCATGCAATTGAATGGTGTTATCGTGTGCATAATCATGTCCTTTTTAGAACATATTTACGAGTGAAGCTTTTGATGCATGAATTTGAAATCATTACATTAACTCATGTACCTAGAGCACAAAATCACTGTGTAGATAGCATCGCAAACAATATTCTAGATTGGAATTTATCGCACACATTTCACACAATACAATAACAATAAACTATATAACGATGCATATCCACAATATCGTCGTTCAAATATACAATGTTTTGGAGTCCATTAACTCCGATACATTTGACATGCCCATAGCATGTTACAAAATAAAAACTGGGGGCACCTCGTGCCCCTACATCTAATCACTATCTGGAGGATCTCGGGACAATGGCCTGGCTCCAGCAGCCCGTAGATCGCACATCCCCTGTCCGGCCATCACCATGCACCACATGACTCCTCGCCACTCTGCGGGTTGACCAATACATGGCTCTATGTATTGGTCATCAAGGTCTTGCCAACCGCGCTCTGAAACACCGATCAACAACCTCTCACATCTACGATGGATGTCCTCCAGGAGGGCCACAGCATCCTCACTTTGCGTTCCCCTCGATCCACTAGGTCCTGCAACTCCTGATACTACAGGTCGTCCCATATACCCGGCTGGTTTCACCGGTGCTATATCTGCATACCAAAAGTGAATGAATCAGTACCATATACAATATTCTAAAACTTTAAAATGCACATAAAAGATAAGCAACTTGTCACTTACCATCTGGCCCCCATGCCCGACCCGGCAGCAATGGAAAGTCCGGGTCCCCATGATAACTCATCCCACTATAGGGATAGTCATCTATATACAATGGCATCTGATCCCAATGCGCGAAAAAATCGAGTCGGAACACCCATCTGACTGCCCCACCTCCCTCTCTACATAGTAGCCACCCCTAGTGGCGCATCCTGGGCTCTTACGGGCCCCCATCCTGGATCTGTATACGAGGCCGAAGTGTCGAGATCTTCTCAAAGAAGAGCGAGCAAAGCACTGTGCCATATGCATAGTCATGGTTCACCTCCCACTTGCATAGCGACAACCGTCATTTCAACGATGACAACATCATCTGGGCCCACCCATAGTAGGTCCCACTCAATACACTCTCAACAAGCATCATTTGACCCCCAGTGATGTGGTGGAGCGCCTGGTTACCCAAGATATGCAGCACCGCTGCAGCCACAGCACGAGTCTCTAGCCTCTCTAGATCTTCGATCAGTATCTATATCCCTTTCACATGGAGACCCGGTCGACAGTGGCGCTCTACAAACTTCATAATGTTTCGCCCTCGCGGTAACACTGGTTGTGTGTTTCCCACCATCCCCAATGGTGGGAGACCGGTCAAGAAATATACATCCTGGACAATCAGCTCGATTCGATGCCCCTGCACTATAAAGATCTCATGATCCGGATCCCAATAGCTAACGATCCGGGCCAACAAGGGCTCTCCTGCTCTCATCAAAGGGTTGTCAACAAACTTCAGGACCCCAAACCTAGCCAATGCAGCGTAGAAAAAATGATCCTCTCGGATCTCAGACCATAACATGTCCAAGTCTCTCTCTCTCCAGTTGATCCTTAACTATGCCATATTTGCACAAAACCATAATGTTTTTCAGTGTACAGAATGGAAAGACTGCATCATAACCATAAAATCCCAGCTCTTAGCCAAAAAACAGCACTAAAACTCCTCTCTCTGACAGGTCACAGTTTTCAGGCAATTCCTAGGACCCAGCCGTGAAGAGGAGCATGGGTCTGTTCCTGAGCTCTGGGTGCCTAAACTGAAATTTTAATCCAGTGAATTGAAAGAGCATGGTTAGGCCTCTTACCTGCAACAGGAAAATTTCGATTCCAACGGTCGGTTTGTCCACTACAATCTCTGCAAGATTTAGGGCCTTTTATCATCTCTACATTCACCACAACTACACTTGCAAATGAATCAAATTGGAGGCAAAATGCCTTATTAAAAGAGAAACCACAATTTTTTCTTTCACCCGCTGCGACCAAACCGTAGCTTAGTTTGAAAAACCGTCAGCACCGTTGGAAAGCTCTCACTGAGCTCTCAAATGGGTATCCTTTCGTTTTTGGTGATTTGATACTTCACTCGGACACATTTTTTCCAAGAAGGGTCATTTCACCACTTCTCAAAATTGAATTTCTTCACTTGCAACACTTGTACTTAGGGCACCACCTTGCCTTCATAATTGTCCACGCTCGTGTCGATTTTTGTCATGAGTAACCATCTTGTACTCATGTTTTTATGGTCCCCACCAGGCCTATTCTGTGTGGCAGCATCATCAAGTCGCCCTTGCTTAGAGCATCCAAGTTGAGTTATCATCACATCCATGGAGTCCGTCCTGAGTCCCTTTGTATTCCACCACAACCCTCCATCCTTCATTGCTTTGTCCCTCTCTCGTGTTGCACATTTTTGCCTCCAGTCATATTGTCCCCTATCCCCTCTAGAGACACGTCAGTAGTTGCCAAGTCATCTGTGCCATTTATGCTCTAACAAGGGAAGTCATCAGCCCGCTACTCAGTGCCCTCCATTCTACCATTATCCCTAGTGCTTTAGTTTAGGATTCCTTATTACCTCACATATGGCAGACCTCCTTCTGTCGACATCATCTTATTCATTCCAGAAGACAGGTATAGAGGGCAGTATACCTTGGTTCCAGCTTCCACTCTTGTTCTGTACCTCGGATCAGGAAAAGGGACCCTTCATTGCCCTTTGACTTGATTATTTCTCAGTTCCAGCTCCTCATGGCATGATCGAGATCCATATACTTGATGGTTCAGTGATGCAACAGATTGTACCAGTGATACCCGGGTGTGTGTGAGATGCTTTAGACCTCATGAGGGGTTGGCCCTTCAGGTAGCCCCCCACATGCCCGCATGACCTTTCTACTACAGTCTTGGATGCAGCTCCGTAGATTTGATGTTTCCAGCCTCAGCCGCTTGCAACACCTTTTTAGTTTGCATGTATCATCATATTTTCAAAGCCCTTTCCTGTTTTACAAGGCCTCTTTGGTTGTAATTATATCTCATTTACTCAGATATTATTGTATAAGTCCTGGCTGTTGTCCCAGGCATAGTATGTATGTGGGATCTATTATCATGTTTTTTATCTGGCCCATGTTTATGCTAGCATTTACTATATAGTTCAGTCCCATGTTTGTTGGACGCACCATTATTCTTTGTACTTGGTTATCTCGGCGAGCATAGGTATGCTTCCCCGCCTCATGTAGAACAGGTACTCACTCATAAAAGAGACTTTTCACACCTGTAAGTCTCACATCCTCAATGTCTTGTCCTCTCGTGCTTCAATCCGCCTCATATTTCTCTCTCTCTGACTCCCCTCCGGTGTCAGGTGATTAAGTTCTTACAACGTACTTCGGTCATACGATTAGCTCCTAACGCTCGAACGTTGGGGGGCAATCTGTTACACCAATTTTTAGTCATCTAACCTGTTACTATTAGATGGACTAAATTACACCATGTAAGACTAAGTTTACCATAGTAAAATTGCTTCACTGTGAAAAATAAATTAATAATCCATAATTTATTAATTTGTTTCTGGTCTAAACAGGAAACCCCATGAGGAATAATTGAATAGATCCTTATTTGTTCGATTTTCCTCAAGATATAATTAATTAAACCAATGTTTAATTAATATTCCTGGTCATATTTAACCCAAAATATGAAAATTAATTAGCTAAATCATTATTTATCTTATTATTTTCTAGGAATAATTATTTAAATAATATTCCTTGTTAAATTTGACTAAATCATTTATAAATAATTGAATAAATCACTATTTATTTAATTATTACTTAACCACATTCTTAAAATAATAAATAAATCATTTATCTATTTATTATTTCTAAATAAAGAGAATTGACCAAATTCAAATTCTTTTTCCCTTCAACAAAAATAATAAAATATTCCATGAAAGTTGGATCTAGATTTGGTTAATAATATTTTAATTATGCACCAATATCTAGACTAACTCAATATTTTGTTATAAATAGAAGATTTTTTCCATTAATTCACTACCTTTTGTTGCCTAGAGATCACTCTTGATCTATACTCTTGGTCTAACTTTGATCCTCCCATCATTGTCATATTTTTCTACTTTTTGCTTGTGAGCTCCCTTTAAGTCCATTTTTGTCTGGTTTTTCTGCAACATCAAGAGAGAGAGATCTTAGATATGAAGCATTGAGGACATACAAGAACCCATCCCATTTAGGGGGACTAGTAACATCTTTCTATGTTCCCTTCCCAGGTGTCATAATACAAAAAATTCTTTAAAAATTCTTGTCTTGTTCATTGGATGCATGGAGCAACTCTTGCTTATTATTTGTTGTTTAATGTCTTTAACTGCACATATCTGGATTTCTGTAGCATTTCTTCTAATCACTAACTGTAGATCTAAGGAAATTGACAACCATCTTTGATGTTAGGGCTGTTTGTTATGCAGAGCTAAAGTGAGCTTTTTCCGTACGCTTGCGATTAGAATTCACACTAACAGTGTATATTAGGTAAAAGTGTGTTTCTTAGTGTGTTTATTTAGTATGCATTAGTTGTTTTGTAGTCTAACAGTCATGATATGATTTAGACATAGAGTGATATGGCGACTCATATTCTCCTTGATACTAACAGAAATTGATCTGTCTTAACACCTTATTGGTCCATGATCTCTATTTAAATGGCATGGAGGATCATGATTGATTATCAATTGTGAGAACTCTCTTATGTAAAATATTTTCTTTTGCATTAATAGAATTGCCTCAAGTGGACACATTAGCTGGGACTGTGCATTGTTTCCCTCTCAGAGGGTATTTTAACCATGTAAAAATATTGGCATTGTGATTTTGATCTAGTTGTATGAGTGTTTATTAAAGGTGTTCATCCTATATGGAATACCCTATTTACTTGAACACAGTAACAAAGCTCGTCTGAAGAACTACTCTAGTTAGTGATCAAGATCTTGAAGCTAGTGTTGTTGCATTTCTAAGATCCATAATTTATGTAATGTTTTTTCCTAAACAAACTATTCCATTGCATCATGAACACTTTTTTCAGCTAAGAATAAGTTTTGTTTCATCGAAAAAGTTGTCCATTTTCTCTAGATACAACATCTTTCATCGGATCTAAAGGTACACAGTTCAAGGTGGACCTCTAACAACAACAAAAATACCCCTTATTAAATGTAACTTTGGGAATAAAACCTAGGCCAAAGCTTTGATACCATATTGAGTTTTTCCATTACACCAAAACTCGCAGGCATTAGTAAATTTCCAAACCCTTACCATTACCTTGAGTGGGAAATTAATTAATCCCATGTTCCGAGGGTGGATCCCAAGGTGGCAGTTAGTCCATGTGATCAATTCCCAATGAGGTGAGTGTGAAAATCACTCCAACATATTGAGGTTTTGCATTACACCAAAACTCGCAGGCATTAGTAAACTTCCAAACCTTTACCATCACCTTGAGTGGGAAATTAATTAATCTTGTGTTCCTAGGGTGGATCCCAAGGTGGTAGTTAGTCCACGTAATTGATTCCCGATGAGGTGAGTGTCAAAATTACTCCATCACCCCTCCTCAAACTCGACATGGTATCAGAGCCTTGCCCCTTCACAATTATTGTTATGTCTTTTACACCAGCTCACTTTGTTAAAAATTAATTTATTTAGTAAGAGGTCTTGAGTTTAAATATCTTTTTAAGTAATTTCATTGTAAAAGTGATTATGACTTGTTTTATAAAAGTGGACCACTTCATAAAGTAATTTATTTGTAAAAGTGAGCTAATGGGAAAATCTAGTGAGGGGAAATATTTGTTTTTCATCATCCATCACCACATGGGCCAACTTCTACTTGCTACGTGGTTCTTTGCTATTGTTAATGTATTTTTTGAAAAGGGCATAAATTTCACATCTGAAGTTCATTTTTTGTGCCATTTTTTTTTAAACAACCTATTTTTTCAAGATCTTTCTATCGAGATAGTTAGTTTCAACTTTTAAAACCATGTTATCTTCATATTTTAATTTTTCCACCCCAAGTGAATTTTTTCTTACCAGTACCAACTACTTCTCGTGGAAATCCCACATGGAGGATGTACTAAGAAGTAAAGAATTGTATTAGATTACCTTGGGACGAGAAAATTTTCCCACTAGTCTCGATAAGAAATCCAAATGGGATAATAGGAATGATGAAGCCCGTGGATAATCAAAATGTCCATTTCTCCTTATTTGTGATTTCACATTCAAGAAACGGATGCTCCTGATGAAACTTGGGAAATTTTACAAAATATACATGGTGAAGCTAATATTATTAGATCTCATTAGCTTCAAAATTAGATCATGATTTTAAGTCCTAATGATTGCTCTTGTATTGAAGATTACTTATCTAAGTTTAAAAAAATTAGATATTTACTTAAAGATTGTAAGGTTGATCTAGACGATGAATGTTGCATTTATATTATCCTTTCAAATCTTGGTTCTCAATACTCTATTTTTGTATCTACATTTGATGCCACTAGAGAAGCTTTGGGAAATGCTTATAAAATACCTTATCTTGACTCTTTTTGTGACACTATAATTAGAGAACAAGACAAAATCCTACATATTGGAGTGATTAGCACTATAGGTACATCTAACAAGGCCTTAGTGCCCCAATAGAAAGATAAAACCAAGCATCCACAGAAGCAACATCCTCGCAAAAATAAGAAAAATAAGGGTTCCAAACCCTCTTAGCCAACATCTACTCTTAATGGTAATAAAGGACCAAAATCAAATATTAAGAAGCCTAACAAACATTGCAAGTATTGTGGGAAATAAGACCATCTAGATTCCAAAGACTTTAAATGGATGAAGGCCTTGGAACAAGCAATGTAAAAGCACAACATTAGCCTTGGTTCTTCTTCTAACACTTCATATCATGGGCATGCACTTTCTGCTTCTGATTTCTCCTCCAATGAAACCTTAGTTTCTTCTTCTAATGAATGATCGATGGATTATGGAGCATCTTGTCATATGGCAAAGGATAGAGCCATTTTTTATGCTCTTAATGATTGTAACACCAAGACAATATTTGTTGGTGATGATAGATCTCTTAGTGTTGTCAGGTCTAGAACAATTCATGTGTTGATGGTCATTTCAATGATGTATTATGTGTTTCAAGTCTTTACTGCAACCTTCTATCCATCTATTAGATTACTCATTCAAGTGAAGGTAAAATGTAGAATTTTCACCGCACAAGTTGTAAGTAAGGATTTAAAATATCCTAAGCATGTCCTTGCCACACGAATAGTTGATGATATTACCTGGTTGTACAAGTTTGAAAACTTTTGTCCATTATATTTTCCCTCAGTTTTTATTGCTCATAATGATAACTTTATAAAACTTTGGCATGAGCAATTTGGTCATCTAAACTATCGCTCACTACAAAAACTATGTAATCAAATATGGTGATTGGTCTTTCTACCGTTTCTTGCAGAGATGGTGTTTGTGCCAGTTGTGTTCTCACCAAATATCATCGAGATAATATTGACAAACATTCTTCTTGGCATGCCTTAGCCCCTTTCTAGATTGTTCACGGTAATTTATGTGGACCACTTTCTTCTCCTTCCTTCTATGGGTTCAAGTACTTCTCAACTTTCATTGATGACTTCTCTAGATGCACTTGGGTTTATTTTTCAAAACTTAAGAGCGAAATTTTTTATTTGTTCTTGGCCTACAAGGTCCTTGTAGAAAAATAATTTGGACATCAACTACAAAGGTTAAGAATAGATAATGGAGGTGAATATGTCAACAATAAATTCACAACTTACTGCACTTCATAGGGCATTCAAATGCAACAT
Organism: Pinus albicaulis; assembly: GCA_034641835.2. NCBI lineage: Eukaryota > Viridiplantae > Streptophyta > Pinopsida > Pinales > Pinaceae > Pinus > Pinus albicaulis. Next base: position 1,733,783,208 of record CM076580.1, on the reverse strand, counting down.
AGTCTTCCATATACACCACAAAAAATGGTGTTGTTGGAAGAAATAATCGTACATTAAAAGAAATAGCTAATTGTATGATTCATTGTAAGGGATTAAGTCTTCATTATTGGGTGGAATCCATCAACTGTGCCAATTACGTAGTGTATAAATTATACAACATGCATGTATATCTTGGATTCACCCGATCTAGCAATGTACTAAAGTTAAATACTCAATCACTTCTACAAATCAATTGCAGAATTAAAAACACAATCACTAATCACTTGAAGTAAAGAAGAATCAAATCAAACACAACACTGATAATTTCCTGGGGAAAGCTTGCTGCTCAAAACCCCACTATCTTATATTGTATATTCAACATGGATCATGAAACAATTATATACAAAAATCTTCTCACAAGAGCCCTCCAGTACTCAGCTAATTGTCTCACACTGTCATACAAAAATTGACCAATACTTAGCCAATTTACTGCTTCCAGACAGCCTGCCTTACTTGCGCAATCCCTAAAAGATAGGAATTATGGCCATCCTTGACTGTGAAAGTATCATGGGCACTCCAATGGGTGTTTGGTTGCATGTGAGCAACCCAATAATGCTACAACTGATAGTCAACTTCCCTTTCACCTAGATCTCAACTGGGTCTCCACTGGATCTGACATGCATGCAGCCAATAATAGTAAATCCTCAGTTGCATGTGAGATCACTGATTGTGAATGAATTAATATTTAATTCACTTGATCTCTCACTAATGCATCTTCAGTTACAACTAGCACAACTGAGTTTAACTCACTTAATTGAGTTAAACCAATTACAACCTGCATTAACTAATGCACCACTGCACTTCGAACTCTCTTACAACTAGAAATACTTTGCATGCCTCACCAACTACCTCTAACTCGAAATCCACTAGATAACTAAGTTTATCACTCTCAGTTAACTATTACAATTCATTATTGAGAATAGATTATAGTTTATTGTCCATCTTAATTAATGGATAACTAAAATAGACATGCACCAAAAATAGCAATGTGGGCCCCACCCTAGTGTAGGTGCTTAATGCACTAGGTGTGGGTGTTGAAATTTTCTTGTTGGATCTCAACACTCCCTCTCAACAAGAAAGGGATTATCCTTCACCCCAATCTTGTCTATATGGTATTCGAATTTGCTCCTAGTGAGAGCCTTCGTCAAAATATCTGCATCCTGATCTTCTGTGGGAATGTACTAAAGAAAAATTATTCTTCCCTGCACACAATCTTTGAGATGATGGTACCAGATATCTATATGCTTGGACCTATCATGAAACACAGGATTAATCAAGAGTTTAATGCAACTCTGATTATCACAATGAATCACTGTAGGATCCATCTGAAAACCAAACAAACCAACCAAGATCTTTCTCATCTAGATAGCCTCACATGCAGCTTGACTTGTTGCCATGTATTCCTCTTTCGATGAACTGAGTGCCACATATCATTGTTTCCTTTTGTACCAGGAAAGTGTTGTCGATCCTATGCTGAAGATCCCTCTTGATATGCTCTTTATGTTTGATGGATTGCCCACCCAATTTGCATCCGTGAAACCTTGAAGCTTCACTCCCTCTATCCGTATGTACCATAGACCATACTCTGATGTGTCCCTCAGGTATCTCAAGACATGCTTACCCGCCTTCCAAAATAGCTTGGTAGGCTTAACCATAGCTTGACTTAGCTAGTTAACTGCATAGAAAATGTTTGGTCTGGTGTTCACTAGATACATCAGTGAACCAACTAACTGCCTCTAGACAGTAGCATCCACTACCTATCCAAAAGTAGCATCCTCTTTCCTCCAATTTCCTAGAAGAGGAGTATCTATGGGTTTGCATCTCTCCATGTGAAACTTACCCAGTATCTCCTTTGCATACTTGCCTTGAGACACAAAAATTTCACCATCCCGCTGCCATATTTCCAATCCAAGGAAATAATGAAGGATTCCCATGTCCTTCATTTCGAACTCCCTTGCAAGATCCTCCTTGCATGAGTGTATCAGCTGCTCATCACCAGTCAAAATTAGATCATCAACATAAAGAATAATAATCAATAGCATACCCTCAATCACAATATGGTACATGCTTGCATCTGCTTCACTTTTGGTGATTCCCAATCCAGTGAAATAGCTGTCTATCCGAGTGTACTTAGCACAGGTGCTTGCTTCAGGCCATACAATTATATTTTGAGTCGGCACGCATGCAAATCACTGTTGAAGATTTCAAAACCTTCAAGCTGCTCTATGTACACCTCTTCCTCAATGATTCCATTGAGAAATGCAATTTTCACATCCATCTGATGAATGCGCCAACCCATCTTCGTTGAGAGTGTAAGGATGGATCTTATGGAAGAGTACCTTGCAACAGGTTCAAAAGTCTCATCATAATCTATCCCCTCGATCTGTGAGAATCCCGGGCCACAAATCTGGCCTTGTATTTCTCCACACTCCCATCAGCAGCTTGCTTTACCTTGTAGATCCATCTCGATCCAACCACTGATTTGTCGACCGGTCTTGGGACTATCCCCCATGCATTGTTCTTGACAATGGATTCATACTCCTCCACCATTGCATCAACCTAAGTTGGTTTCTGCACTGCTTTCTGAAAGGAATATGGTTCAATCACAATACATTTTCTCATAGAGCCATGTATCCAGTAAATCGATCAGGAGACTGTCTCTGTCTGCGCTGTGAAGTAGGGGCTCCTACATTCTCTACAACATCAGGTCTCAATCTATCAGCTTCCATGGTGCACCTTCTGCCATTTCTGATGGATGAATTTGCATGAGTGTTTTCCTCCACTCCAAGATCCTCCGCATGTGGTTGATCCACAACTTGAGGCTCATCCTTGGGAACCAACAGTTCCTCCTCTGCATGCAAGTCTAGCTCCCTCTCAAGGGAAAACCGCATGGCTTTCTCCTCATCAAATTTTATATCTCGTTGCACAGCAGTCATTTTGTTGTTTGGAAAATACACACGATAATTATGGGGTGTTTCAGTGTACCCCACAAAAATCCTGATCTCAGTTATTGGTTCCAGCTTCTTCCTGGCATCCTTGGTCATATGCACATAAACAGATGAGCCAAAAATATTGAAGTGTGAAACATCAGGTTTCTTACCAGTGAAAGCCTCTTCAGGTGTACTCATGCCAAGTATCCTATGAGGATAATGGTTCTGCACAAATACCACAGTGTTGCATGCTTCCGCCCACAGATGCATCGGTAGGCCTTGATCACACAACATCGCTCTTGCTACACCCACAATCATTCTATTCTTTATCTCTGCGACCCCATTCTGCTGTGGGTTATGAGGTGCTATGAGTTATCTTCAAATTCCTTCTTTGATGCAGAAGTTCTTGAATTCGTTAGAGATGTATTCTCCACCATTATCGTTCTTAAGAGCCTTCACTTGCTTCCTTGACTCTTTCTCCACCAGTGCCTTAAACTCAAAAAACTTAGAGAATGTCTAATCTTTCTTTTGCATGAATAAGATCCAAGACTTACGAGAAAAGTCATCAACAAATATTACATAGCACTTATTTTTTTCTGTCAAAGCAACAGAGAACGGTCCACACACATCTGTGTGAACTCTCTCAAGGATCTTCGAAGCTCGATTTTCCTTCTCATGAAAGGTGGCCTTTACATATTTTCCCATAATACATCCCTTGCATGTGTCTGACTACGTAAGTGTACCCCTGGGAAGACCAGTAGAAATCTATTGCATGAATTTCAAGGCTCCATGGTGAAGATGGCCCAATCTCCTGTGCCATAATTCGCCCTCATCCCGGCTCACCACTTGATCTGCCTTGCCCATCATTGTTGCGCAGCCATCTACCTCCATCTTGTAGAGATTCTTAACTCGAATCCCTATCCTCTTGGTTTGTCTCATTTTTTTGTGTCATAGGAAAGCTTTTCCTTCACTAAAAACAACATCATAGCCTCTATCCTCCAACATTGCGACCGAGACTAAATTTTTCTTCAAACCTGGTACATGCATTACATCTTTTAATTGAAAGGGTTTACCTGACTACCTCTAGAAGGTAATGGTACCAATCCCGGTAGCACTGTACCACCCGTCATCGCCCATTTCAATATGCATCCGGAGATCCTTCTCCTCCAAGTCACTGAAAAGTTCCTTGTCTCCCGTCATGTGAAAGGAAGCGCCACTATCTAAGTACCACACAGATCCCAATGCACTTGACACCATGCATGCTATCAATGAGAATTCAAGCTCAAATTGCAAGGCAAGAGCCTCACCAGCTGTAGATCCTCCAACCTTCTCATTCTTCTTCTTTTCTGCACATTTAGTAGCAAAATGCCCATGCTTGTGACAGTGAAAACACTTCACCTTGGACATGTCCTGCTTCTTGCCATTCTTGGACACAGATTTGGAATGGAATTTATTCCCTTTCATCTTCTTCGCCTTGGTAGCCAAAGCACAATCCTCTTCATCTTCATTCTTAGATGAAGATCCATCTCTGGCGTTCCATCTGAACTCCTCCTGCACCAAATCCGACCACAGTCGTTCCCAATCTGGCAATTTTTCCCTTCCATTGATAGAGTCTTGATAACTGTGCCAACTCTTGGGAATTCCTAGGAGAGCCAAGCTCACAAAATCATCGTCAGTGACTGTTATACCAACGCTCCCCAGATCATCCCGACATTGGACAAAATTCATTAGATATTTTGGTATGGAGTCGCCCTTCTCCATCCTATGGTCGTTGCTGCTCTGGAATAGATCCGTCGAAGCATTCCACATTGAATATGGTGTGGATTTCCCATGGAGGCTAGAGACAATGTGGTCTCGTACTCCCTCCAACAGGATCCTCCTCGCCTTTGCCACTTTCTTTTGTCATGCATCAAGATTTGCAGCATCTGTCACAGTGGGTTTAGGAACATCATTGTTAATGAACTCCTTCAAGCCATTGTCTTCGAGTACTGCCTCCATCCGGTCCTTCCAAGAAATATCGTTTGAGTTGCCCTCGAGTGCATACTCCAACCTCAAGCCGTTGAAAGCCATTTCGATCCTGAATCAGCTGTAACACCGAGGAATTCTTTCTGCAAATTCGAATTCTATCCAGTCACAAACTTAGCTCCTACTTCACTTCTGCAATTTCCCGTGCTCCGATACCATGTAGAAATTATACAACATGCATGTATATCTTGGATTCACCCAATATAACAGTGTACTAAAGTTAAATACTGAATCGCTTCTACAAATCAATTGCAGAATTAAAAACACAATCGCCAATCACATGAAGTAAAGAAGAATAATATCAAACGCAACACAGATAATTTCCCGGGGAAATCTTGCTGCTCAAAACCCCACTATCTTCTATTGTATATTCAGCATCGATCATGAAACAATTACATACAAAAATATTCTCAAGAGCTCTCTAATACTCAGCTAATTGTCTCACATTTTCATGCAAAAAATAACCAATACTTAGCCAATTTACTACCTCCAGACAACTTGCCTTTCTTGTGCAATCCCTGATGAATGAATTCCCTAAAAGATAGGAATTATGGTCTTCCTTGACTGTACAAGTATCATGGGAACTCTAATGGGTGTTTGGTTGCATGTGTGCAACCTAATATTCCTACAAATGATAGTCAACTTCCCTTTCACCTAGATCTCAACTGGGTCTTCACTGGATCTGACATGCATGCAACTAATAATAGTAAATCCTCAGTTGCATGTTAGATCACTAGTTTTGAATTAATTAATATTTAATTCACTTGATCTCTCACTAGTGTATCTTTAGTTACAACTAGCACAAGTGATTTTAACTCACTTAATTGAGTTAAACCGATTACAACCTGCATTAACTAATGCACCACTGCACTTCGAACTCTCTTACAACTAGAATTACTTAGCATGCCTCACCAACTACCTCTAACTTGAAATCCACTAGCGAAGTGAGTTTATCACTCTCAGTTAACTATTACAAGTCATCATTGAGGATATTATAGTTTATTGTCCATCTTAATTAAGGGATAACGAAAATAGACATGCACCAAAAGTAGCACTGTGGGCCCCACCCTAGTGTAGGTGCTTAATGCACTAGGCGTGGGTGCTGAAATTTTCTTGTTGAATCTCAACACATAGTAATCACAACCCCACAAAGGCTATAAGCAATGTAATGTTGAAAGAAGCGAGGACTACAATTAAGCCATATGTCAGCCACTTCCATATATTTGGTAGTGTAGCATGGGTTCACATTCTTGATGAAAAAAAAGGAAATATTTACAACCTAAAAGTGAGAAGTGTATTTTTGTTGGATATTCTAAAGATGTAAAAGGTTATATACTTTTTCAACCTCACTCCAATGAAATAATAATTAGAAGAGACGTTGAATTTGATGGAAATCTCTTGTCCTATGAGCCTAATTCAACAGTTATGCCCTCTTCATCTTGTGAATCATCTTTGGCATTTGTGTCAACATTCCTATCATGGTTTCTTCTTCAATTGATGACAATGAGGATGAAAATCCACCTATGCATGTTCACATTCCTCCAGATGATTCCATTTAAAATGAACCTGCACCAACACCACAACTTCCCAAATGGGTTCATTCAACATGTGAAGCAATTGGTGACCTTGTTGGTGATCCTGCAGATCAACGTTGTACTCCTTCATAGTTCCAACGAGCCTCCTCTCTTTTGGCCTAAGTTTCAGAGAATCATGATCTAAAAACATTTGCAGAAGCTTCAGGACATCCAGATTGGGAAACAGTATTGAATGAAGAATATGACTCATTGATGGAGAAGGATACTTGGAAATGTGTACCTCTTCCAAAAGGAAGAAAACTTGTTAGATGCAAATGGATATAAAGAGATAAGTATGCATTAAATGGAAGTATTGAAAGACATAAGGCCCAGTTAGTTGCTAAATGATTCTCTCATGTTTAAGGAATTGACTGCAACGAAACCTTTGCCCTTGTCACCAAAATGAATTCCATCTGCCTTGTTCTGGCCCTTACTACTTCAAATGGATGGGAGTTCCATTAGATGAATGTTAAATTTGTCTTCTTGCATGGGATATATAAGAATACATGTACTAGGAACAACCTATCACTTATGTTCATAGTGACTCCGACCTTGTTTTCCACCTTGAGGAATCTCGTTATGGTCTTAAACAAGCTCCTCAAGATTGGTATGCAAAAATGGATAACTTTCTCCTTGACATTGGATTCTCTATATTTCATTATGACCCCTATGTCTACACCAAATAAGTAGGAAGCCACCTCATAATCATTATTCTTTATGTTGATGACATTTTCCTCACTAGTAGTAACCCTAAACTTTTAACCCATGTCAATTCAAGCCTTTAGAAGAAGTTTGAAATGATAGACTTAGAATATTTGCATTATTTTATTGGGATTCGAGTTTGCAAACAAAAGAAGGAATTTATCTTTCCCAATCTAAATATGCATGTGACATTCTTCATCATTTTCACATGGAAGATTGTAAACCAACCCCTTCTCACTTTCCATCTAGAGTCAAACTTATTGCTACCTGCACTACACCTGAAGTTAATGCCACTTTGTACTATTAATTAGTTGGTATCCTCTTATATTTAGATCATACCCATATTTTTATTTCTTTTGTTCTTCCTTTCTCGATACATGCAATCCCCACATGAAAGTCATTGGAAAGCAACAAAAATGATACTTTGATATATTCAAGGTACAATTCAGTTTGGGATCCATTACAATTCAGGGGGCACTCCTTTGTTGGTTGGTTTCACTGATTCAGATTGGGATGGTGACCTTGATTATTGGAAATCTACCACAAGTTATGTTTTCAGTTTTAGTTCCAGACCTATCACTTTAGCTTGTAAAAATCGACAAGCTAATGCTCTTTCTTCAGTATAATCATAATACTAAGCAACAATTAATGCAATTCAAATAACTCTTGTGGCTTTAACATATCCTTTTAGAGTTTAGATTACATCAACAACATCCGACCACCCTCTGGTGTGTCAATCAGAGTGCCACTAAGCTCGCCAAAGATATAGTTCAACATTAACACAAAAAACACATCGAGCTACAAATCCACTTCATCAAAAAACTCATTCATGATTGAGTTATTGAAGTGCACTTTTTCCCTACAAATGATCAAGTTGCCGATATTTTCACAAAATCTCTTACAAAAGTGAAGTTTTCTAAACTTCAATGTATGTTAGGAGTTCAGGAAGCTATAAATAAGGAGGGATGGGCTCTAATAAAAAATCCTTCCTTCTCCTATAATGTTACCTTTGTAAATCCTTCAATCCTATCCCAAGTTGTTCTTAAGGGGGGATGTTAGCATATTTAGACACTTAAGAGTTAGTTAAGTTCAACTTGGTCTAATGTGTATATTAGGTAAAAGTGTGTTTCTTTAGTATGCATTAGTTGCATTGTAATATGACATTGATGATATGTTTTAGACATAGAGTGATCTAATGGCTCATACTCTCCTCACTACTAATGGCTATTGATCTGTGGCTTAGCAACCAATTGGTCCATGATCTCTATTTAAAGGGCATGGAGGGTCATGGATGATGATTGATTATGAGAGCTCTATTATGTAAAATATTATCTTTTGCATTAATAAAATTGCCTCAAGTGGCCTTGTTGGTTGGGGTCGTGGACTATTTCCCCCTCAGAGAGTTTTAACCATGTAAAAATATAGGTATTGTGACTTTGATCTAGTTGTGTGAGTGGCTATTGAAGGTGTTCGTCCTGTATGGAATACCTTGTTTACTTGAACATAAAGTATGGTGGAGGAAAACAAGATAAGCATAGACTTGTTGACATTCATGGCACAAAATATTCACGTGGTGCAATCCCTTGATGTGAGTATGTTTAGGCCCTTTAAGATCCAATTTAGGAATAGGAGAACAAATTAGAGGGAAAAGAACTAAAGGAAATGATATAAAGGTTTGAATTAGTTGAGCTTTCTAATATAGATTTTCAAAGGGCTTGAACACCCTCCAATATTAAGGCCATATTTAAGCAAACTAGAATTTGACCACTCAATTATGATGCTTTTATTACTGAGTTGTTTTGTAATCAAGCTTTTAAAATTTTAAGGTGAGGAAGATGCAAATGTTGATAATCTCTGAAGGAAAATTCTAGCATTCAGGTGATAATTATGAACATGTGAGTGCTACTTTAGAAGTTGATAATCCATTTCAAGTGAATATGGAAGGTGTTACATCACCTGTACCACATACAAATGATGCAATTGTGAATGGCACAGGTGAAATGAACATGAATGCAGGTTTAATGAAAAGCAACAATGTGCAAATGCTATCACCAAGCCAAGTGAACTCACCTAAGTGGTAAATAACGATGAATATGAATCAAAATATTTTTAACCATACCAATAAAATATTGCTTTCTATGCTTTCATTGCATGAAAATGTAAATCAATATTTTTATTGATGATTATTTGTAGATGTTGGAGGTGATAAAGAACACAGTCGAGTTTGCGGTGTTGAAGAAAATAATGGGCAAGACAATGAGGAAGAATCATAGTTTCTAGAGGATACTTAAAATCAGCCATGTAATGGTCTATTGTGGTCACAATTCCTAAAACTAGTAGTAGAGAGAGTGATAAAGAAACCTAAGATGAGATCAATTTTTAATTTTCAATTAAGCAAGAGTTCCCTAATACTAGCTTTAGAAGATTATATCATATAATTTTGTTGAGGTAGAAAAAATGAAAAAGGAATAATTAAAATTGAAGCAAAAGAAATTATAATGATATTACAAAAGAGAAAAATGTGGAAAATGAACAGCAAGAGAAAGAAATGCTTCAAAAAAGGTAATGGTAAGCAAAACAAAAATAAGAAAACTACTTGTGAGGTGAAAAAGAACAAAGGAATGAGCTAGAGAAACTTCTAATACTGCAAGAGATGAGGAAGGAGTTTGATAGGAGAACAATTGAATTTCAAGAAAACAAAATTGAGCAACTCAATTGATCAATTGGAAAATAATAAGAATTTCATCCAAGGCTTAACAATAAAAGAGATCCCTTATTATGCACATTTTGCAACACCTCACTCCTTTATTACTAGTTCAGGGGCCACAAGTGCATGTTCTTTTGAAACACTTCCAATTCTTTCTATAGTTTTGAGTATACATTAGAACTATCTAATCTAGTGTCATTATAGATGCAATCAACAAAATGACATCGAAGCCTAGATCAAACAAACATACAAGACTCAATCTACTTAATAAACACTTATATTAAACTTCTAATTGATAAATAAGTTTTCTACTCAACCAAAACACATGCAATGCGATTTTATAAAGGTAGTTTTGTTGCTTGTGTAAAAAATTGTCCTCTATTTTATTTAATCTATAATAATACTTATTTTCATGCTTAATTTATTTAGGATTATTGATAATATTATTTTTGGTAACTATAAAATTATCAAGACATTTATGATAATGTCTAAATTTTCAACCCATGTTTGTAATTTGTAAATATAACTTTACAACACTATAAAATACTCAGAGAGATATAAAGATAATAAATAAGCAATAAGATGAAAATTAACTTACCATTATTGTTGTCATTTTAAAAGCATAGAATTTAAAGTGGTCTTTTCATGGGAGCACAATTCGATGTTATGACAATGGGATGTTATTATTCCGGTTTCAAATCCCACTACCAATTCACGATGGTTAAAAAGAAGCAGAATAGAAACTAAGTGAAAAGAATCCCAAACATTTTTTCCTAGCACCCAACAAAATTAAGAGAGAACAAATACAATATCGTTATAAGAACAATACAATGTTTCACATTATGGTTCCCTCCTCTGTTCTCGGAGCGAATAAAACTTCTGCAATGGCTGCCTCCTGTTTCTTCAAAACGTCTTCTAATAGATTTATCCTCGGTTTTTTGAAAAATACCCTGGTAGTGCGCCCTTGCCGGGCTCCCCTAGTTTCCTCCATGACTATAGAATGATATTGCTTAATGCCAAACCCAAACATAAATATGACATTGACATCGACATTATTAGCAGGTCTGCCCGGCCATCCCAGCAATACGCGCTGTTTAGTTAAGCTCATTCATCTAGGATCCCCTAGATTGAGTTTCAATCCCGCCATCTGTGAAATCACAAATAGCTCATTCAATAACATGAATATAGAGTTGAGCGCACTATGCAGAGAAGGTCGATTGAAGGAGGCGTTGGCTGTTATGGTGTCAATGAACCACAAATGCATGCCAGTAGAGACATCTGCCTACGCTTCACTGTTGCAGGCTTGTACCCGCTTGAAATCATTACCAGAAGGTAAGCAACTCTATTCCCAAATGCTCCGCACTGGAGCTGACCAAGATCTGTTTTCAGCTACTAAGCTCGTGGGCATGTTTTTAGCCTGTGGGAGTCCTTCTGATGCACGCCTTGTTTTCGACAGAATAGAAAAGAAGGATGTTATTTTATGGAATGCTATGATTAGTGGGTATGCAAGGAATGAATTGTATGATGAAGCCTTGGCACTGTATTACCAAATGCAGAATGAAGGCCTGCAGCCTGACAATTTCACGTTTCCGTGTGTTCTTAAAGCATGCACTGGCCTCTCAGCTCTGGAACGAGGCAAGGAGATCCACGATTGCATTATAAGTGTTGGTATTGAGTCAGATATTTTCATAGGGAATGCCCTCATAGATATGTATGCCAAATGTGGGGATTTAGATGTTGCACGTCATGTGTTTGACAAAATGTCTCAAAGAACTGTGGTCACCTGGAATGCTATGATTGCAGGCTTTGCGCAGAGTGGGCAATGTGACGAGGCTTTCAAGTTGTTTTATAAAATGCAATTGATGGGTGTGAATCCCACTTCTGTTACTGTGGTCAATCTTCTGCCGGCCTGTGCCCGCAGCGAAGCTTTCCGAAATGCCAAGGAAGTCCATGCTTTTGTTAAAAAGCGGGGATTTGATATAGATGATTTTGTGGGGAATGCTCTTATAGACGTATATGCAAAATGTGGAAGTATAGATGATGCTGTCCGGGTGTTTGTTGCGATGTCTCGAACAGATGTGGTTTCATGGAATGCTATGGTTGCAGGCTTTGTTCAGAATGGGTGTTGTGTTGATGCCCTGAAGTTGTTTTCGCAAATGCAATACGCAGGTGTGCAGCCAAACTCCTTTACTTTCTCGAGTATTTTGCCTGCAATTGGCCATTTAACAGCTCTGTGGCAGGGGAGGGAAATCCATGGTTATGTAATCAAAATTGGATTGGACTCACATGTCTTTGTTGGGGGTGGCCTTGTCGACATGTATTCCAAGTGTGAGAGTATAGAGGATGCAGAACAAGTATTTGACAGAATGTCGCAAAGAGATGTGGTCTCATGGAATGCAATGATTGTGGGCTATGTACAAAACGGGCAATGTGAGGTGGCATTAAAACTCTTCTATCGGATGAATCAACTTGGCGAAAAACCTAACTCAGTAACAATTGCTAGTGTGCTTCCTGCATGTGCCCGCTCAGCAGCTCTCGAACAGGGCAAGGAGATACATGATTACATAATAAGAAGGGGTTTTGACTCACATGTAGTTGTGGGCAATGCCCTCATAGACATGTATGCGAAATGTGGCAGCATAGAACTTGCTGGCCATGCTTTTGAGAACATGTCGCAAAGAACAGTTGTTTCATGGAATGCAATGATTGCAGGGTATGGAATGCATGGGCACGTTGATGAGGCACTCTCACTCTTTTATCGAATGAAACAGGCAGGCTTGAAGCCAGATCACGTCACATTCATCAACGTTCTGTCTGCATGCAGCCATTCTGGCCTTGTGGATGAGGGTTGGCACTTCTTTGATTCTATAAACAAAGAATATGATATCCTTCCGAGGATGGAGCACTATGCATGTATGGTTGACCTTCTTGGTCGTGCTGGGAAGCTGGAGGAAGCACATGACTTAATCAATGACATGCCATTCGAAGCTGATTCGACTATTTGGGGAGCTTTGCTTGGTGCCTGCAAAATTCACTGCAACATAGAGTTAGCAGAGGAGGTCGCAGAACATCTTTTCAAGTTAGAGCCGGAAAATACTGGATTTTATGTACTTCTGTCAAATATATACGCTGTTTCTGGTAGATGGAGTGATGTTGCAAAGGTGAGAACAATGTTGAGAAACAGGGGATTGAGAAAAAAACCAGGATGCAGTTGGATTGAGGTTGATAACAAAGTTCATGGTTTATACTAGGGGACAGCTTACACCCACAGCCAGAAAAAATTATGCAGTGTCAGGATGCATATCAACATATCAAAGAGGTATGGCATGTGCCTGACACAAGCTTTTTGCTCCAAGATGTGGAGGAGAGGGTACGTATCCTTTATGCCCACAGTGAGAAACTGCCAATTGCTTTCGGGGTTATAAGTTACTTCGCCCGGGGCACCTATCTGTATTAATCAGAAATTTCGTGTTGGTGGTGACTGTGAAAATGCTATCATGTTGATTTCCAAGATTTTCTAGCAAGAAATTATTGTAAAGGATATAAACCTTTTCCGTTACTTTCATGAATGGACGTTGGTTCTGTGGAGATTATTGGTGCTGCTGAAAGAAAATTCCTCTACCATGGCAGAACTTGTCCATAAAATTTGCCTTGTCTTGGCTTCCATAAAAAGACAGGACTAGGTATTGTCTTTATCTATAGAAAAATAAATGATGGACTCCTAAAACTGTAATGAAAGTAGTAAACAGTTGTATAATAGTCTTGGTGTATACATGCCAAGGCTTGGTCAACGATTCATAAAGAATGGTATATAGTATACAATTTTATGACATGACAGTAGAGACCTTTTGTTTGATGTCAGGTAACACCAAGATGAGGAGCATGATGTCTAACATGGGAGTACTATCGTCATTTGACTTGTTTATTGCAGCAGTTGCCATGAAACATACACACATACAAACACCGGGGTAAATACTTCTTGTATGCTCATGAAATGTTTGATCCAAATTTTGTAAATTAACTAGTTGGATACAATGCTATGGGATTTGGTTTAACTTTTATAGTTGTTTTATACGATGGTGGAACTGTATTGTATTTCGAGCAATGACATGATTTATATAGAATGGTATTAGTACACAATTTCATGACATGACAAGTAGAGACATTCTGTTTGCTTTCAGGTATAACGCTAAGATGAGGAGTTGGATGTCAAATATGGGAGCACTATTGTCATGTGACTTGTGTATCTCACAAAAAGCATCAATTGCCATGAAATATACACACATACAAACAACGGGGTAAATAATTGTATTTCGAGCAATGATGGACTCATAAATAATTGTCTTTAGCTATAGAAAAATAAATGGTGGACTCCTAAAACTGTAATGAAAGTAGTAAACAGTTGTATAATAGTCTTGGTGTATACATGCCAATGCTTGGTGAACGATTCATAAAGAATGGTATTCAGTATACAATTTCTTGACATGACAGTAGAGACCTTTTGTTTGATGTCAGGTAACACCAAGATGAGGAGCAGAATGTCTAACATGGGAGTACTATCGTCATTTGACTTGTTTGTCGCAGCAGTTGCCATGAAACATACACACATACAAACACCGGGGTAAATACTTCTTGTATGCTCATGGAATGTTTGATCCAAATTTTGTAAATTAACTAGTTGGATACAATGCTATGGGATTTGATTTAACTTTTATAGTTGTTTTATACGATGGTGGAACTGTATTGTATTTCGAGCAATGACATGATTTGTATAGAATGGTATTAGTACACAATTTCATGACATGACAAGTAGAGACATTCTGTTTGCTTTCAGGTAACGCTAAGATGAGGAGTTGGATGTCGAACATGGGAGCACTATTGTCACGTGACTTTTGTATCTCACAAAAAGAAATACACACATACGAACAACGGGGTAAATAATTGTTGTATGCTCATGTAATGCTTGATCTAAATTTTATAAAAAACAAGTGATTTTACTTTTCTAGTTAATTTCCAACATAGTGGAACTATATTGTCCTTGAAGTACGGGTTTTGGACATTTTGAACATGCTTTGTGGCTGGAGAATGTACTTTAGTTCTTAGGCTTTTGATGCTGGGATCTCCCTTGCCTTACCAGATATTTTGTTTGTCCCAAAGTAGAGTGAATAGCTATCCGGTGCCAATTACCATAGATATGGTATTTCGTGGGCTGGTATACTTATTCTCATAGAACTTCAAACAAATAGTTTCTGCAGAGATTTTGAGATGGGAAGAAAGTGATTTTTCTTTCATATTTATTGGATATGAAGTCTTGAAATGGTCTCGAATTTTTGTGTCTCCAATCATCACCTTACTTTACAGCCGTTGATTAAGTTCAGAAATATGATACCATCGTGCTTAGCTAAATTAGCAAGGTGTAAGGTTATAAAGGGAAGCATCCCCCTATTAGATTCTTATTAGTACATGACGACTCAATAATTAACCACTTTAACACAGCTTTGACTGTTGCCATTATCTATCTGCTGTCTGTTTATCGCGTTTCCATTCATTTCTACAGTATCTGTAAGGTATTTGGGATTTGCAAGTAAGACTTTTTAAGTTCTTCATACAAATGAGATTCTCAGGTCATAAGATGTGCGGTTGCAGTTAGGTATGAAATAAGAGAATAACAGGAAAATGTGAGGCTTTCAGTTGTTTACTGTCTTTCTCTGATGATCCGAGTAGATTCCTGGAACCATGAATATGTTACAACCATCTTCAGGTGATAAATACTATCGTTTTGATTCTTTGAGCTTTTGGGTGTTAACAGAAACTTGAATGAGACTTTATAGTGATCAGTAGATCATGGCTTGTTCCATAACTATGGTATGCACCAGTCATGGTATAAAATTGTTTATGAGGAACAACTCGCTTGTAAGATATGTGTTAAATGCTGCTGAGACATCCTTGGGAAATTGGTCAAGTCCTTAGCTGGAAGGATTGGCCCTAATTGGATCAAGAAAACCTAGATAGGAAGGCCAATGGCATAAGGAAGATGGATGAAGGCTAATAAGGGAGTCCCTAATGAGGAGGAGACCAGCAAAGGGTTATCAATGATATTTTATTGATGCAGGTCACAATGAGTGAGTAGTTGATGCCATGGGATCCTGTTGATGGAGCCAAAATCTTGTTGTAGGTTTTCATCAACTACAACTGCCTTGGATCCCAGTAGTGTCAAATTCATCAATAGGACAGCAGTGTTTCTGAAACCTAATATGTGTGTGACAATCACATGAACATATCAATGTCGCAGGGTTCGTCGAATTTGAACCTTGAGGTTCGAAATTCGGCTAAGCGAATTTTTTTTTTCAAATTCGTTTAGGTTCGGCGAACCTGATAGTCGAACCTCAATGAATTCGAACCTGAAGGCGAACCTAAAGACGAACCTAAAGACGGATTTTATAATTTTTAAATTTTTTTGGGGGGTTCGAGGCGGTTTTTGTTAGTTGTTTCAAGGTTTATGAGAAAAACCATGGGCAACACATAGTTTTCTCTTGTTTCGCTTCCCGCCAGTTAGATTCCCGCGGTGGCCAATGGTTTGGATTTATTAACCATGCCTATGGTTTGGCCTTATTTACTATGGATTAGATTTTCACAAGCCAACTTTACTCTGAGTGTACTCGCTCTATTGTGCTCAGTGCTGCTGATGTGTGTTGTATTCTCTGCAATTTCCTGAATTCAATTTCTAGATGTTCCTTGTCTCCCCTGCCCGGAGCATGAAATGAATAGCAGTCGTGATTTGTGGCTCCTGGGTGCTCACTGCTACTCATATAGCTTTATTTATTGATTTTTATTTTTTATTATTTTATGTCATATATATATATGTATAGTCAAACTTAATGTTGAACCTCATATGAACCTCATCGGAAAATTCGAATTCGAATCGAACTTAATCGTTGTCGAACTCGAATTCGAACCCGAACCGTGTGACATAGGTAAGGATTATTATTATAGGAAGTTCACTGCCCTAACAGAATCTTGTTTCACAGAGTATGTAAGTTGTTCAAAACTTCAAAGGCTTCTTCCAGTTCTTCTAGATGGGTTAGGATTCCATTCAATGCTTAGGAAGCCACTCTAGTTGATTGTTGCCCTGATATGATGTAGTTGCTGCTGTTATTATTAGTTTTATTTACTGGAAATATTGGTTCTCACAAGGTTTGAACATTCAGTTGTAGTTCAATTGTGCAACACCCTAGTTGGGTTCACTGCCTTTGTAATTGCTAAGCATTATTGTAACATCTATGAATAATGATATTTTGGATTTTTTTATTCCCCTCAAGGGATTTTTGGTTAAAATTTGGCAGCTCATGAATGAATTATTCCTAGAAGAAATCATATCTTTCAGTTATGTTTGAATCACTTATAATAAATTTTCATTTTGTAACAATTTTAATATGACTTTCAAAAAACAGTAAGTCACATCTCAATTTGGAAGTGACTTTCCAAAAATAGAAAGTCATGTCTAAATGATCAAGGACGATCTCGACATATGGAATCCACTTTAAAATCAAATCAATCATGATTATGTAAGTCAAGAATTAATATTTTATCCAGACTAGTATTATTATTAATATTTATAAAATAGTCTAAAGTCATTCACATTTAATGGATTAATAAAAAAACGAATTCTCAATAGTTTCATGGAATAAGTCAATTAAATTGAGAATATCTTGTCAAATCGAACCTCTCTCTTGGAATAAAATAGTAACTCCACACAGAGAATGTAACTCTCCTCACTAATTTTATGTATGGCAAAAGTGTAACTCCTCATTAAATGCACTTGTAACTCTTTCACTCAATTCGATATATGACTCACACAAAATATTCTCTCATGTCTAAGTGTAACTCTCTCTCTCTCTAATTCGAACTGTAACTCTTCAAGACAAGTGTACCTTTCTCTCTATTCTTAGGATGAGTCACATTTCTCCTTAAGTAACTCCTTCCTCGTGGAATTCGATTCACCTATTGTTGGTTCAAGGCATGAATTCATTTTGTAACTCCTCTCCTTTCTTATCTATTTAAGCAAGAACAAATGAGAGTTGAGGGTAGCATGTTCATTATGAAAAAAGAGAGCAAGTGTTGAGTGTGAAGTGTGAGAGCAAGTGAAGAGCAAGAGCAAGGAGAAGATCATTAAGCAAAGAGCAATAACAGTTCAACTGCAAGGTGATCAGACATTGGTGACTTTATTTATTTTCATTCTCTCTCCTAGTACTATGTTGAACAATTGACGAAATCTAATAGAAGAATAATCATTTGGATTTCCCCCCTTGAGGGGTTTTGCCTTGGTCATTGGACCTAAATCTTAGTGTCTCATATTTGTGTTTGACTGTCTTCATATGATCCTTATGATTATGTTCTATCTACAATTGCCGATTGTTGTTCTTTGAGATAACCTAAGGTCAATAAGTTATGCTAAAGCATCTAAAATATTTGTTGTTTTTGAATAGTTGGATGACCAGTGAACAATTTTTTGAACAGGTGATTTTAACTTCGAAAGATCTTTAATAAAATAAAAGACTGTTCTTTAAATACATATGGTTAATTTGTTTTTAAGTGGGATGGATAAGAAGAATGTCGAGAATTATAAATGATTTAATATTTAGATAGAGTATTTCACCATTTATAAGCAGAAATTATGGAAACTATGTTTCCATAATCAACAAAATATAATCAAGTCATAACAGGATCCTTTGTGTAATTAAATTTCAAGAGGAATTTACAATAACAGATAACTTTGTAAATTAATCTCTTAATCCAATTACAAGTTCACAATGGATCGAAAACGAAACTGAGATTCAATTAAATTTCCAATCAGATCACTGTTAATGAACTAAATTATATGAAGAACACATAATGAAAAACACAATAGAAATAACTCACAAGAATACAAGCCATATGAAGTAAATCCAGAATCCGTTATTATATCAAAAATGCTTCAGCTATTACAAATCTGTTTGATAACTAGCTCAAGGGTGCAACCTCGAATATTTCCATGAATGAAGTATTTAAACAAAAATAAAAATTACAGTAAATGAATGAGTGACAAGGCAAGCTATAATTTTTCAAAATTAACAGAAAGGAAAGGAATTCGATCCAAAGGAATGAATTTGGATGTCTGGCCCTATTTTAATGGAAAACTGTTGCTGAGTGGCCACTATTCTAGTGTTGCACTGACAAAACTGATTTGTCTTCTAATCTTGATATTCACATAGCTTTTTCCATCATTCTTGATCTGGAATTGAAACTTTAATTAATCTGTGGTAGATTTCATCTGCCTCAGTATAGTTAGCATTAGCAAAAGTGGGTTTTATAGTAAAAATATGTTTTATCTCATGCTGAATGAAATTGATATTTTCGATATCTTCATAAAATGCCCTGCCTGTCAGTGAACCTTTAATAGAGGACATGGATGCTGCCCTTACTGTTTCTTTAAGCTTCTTCATGTAATCTTCCCTGGGCATTAATTTATCATTTATTACAAATAGTGAAGGTAGACCTTTCTAGTTCAATGCATCAATTCTTGAAATAAATCTATTGACAACAACATCCAGAGTGTGACAGTTCTCTGTCAATTGCACTACTAAGTTCTTTTTGATCAGAACTTTCTTTACTTCAAGAATGGTCCCAGTCCTGTCATCTACCCCTAGATCATCCAGTTCTTGGCTATCTTTAGAATTTAGAAACTTTATAATGTTGTTGGCTGTATTAGGAATTTCACCCAGTTGAGTATTTATATCAGTAATGGTTTGATTTGCCTTTTCCACCAATTCCTTTTGCTCAAAGATGATCTTGACACATGGCCAGATTTCACTCATTTCCTCAATGATGTTGTTCCAAATAATTTCCTTAACATTACCAAGAGTGCAGCCAATAGAAGCTTCAGTGGCTGATTTCTTCCATATTTCTGCTTGATTATGAGCTCTTTGAAGCTCTGATGCATGGAAAGTGTTAGACTTCTTTTGCTGATTCTCTAGAAGTTTCACTTTATCCTGTAACTTCTTAATTTCTTCAGTCTGCAAGGTCATATTTTGGAGTGTAGTAGCCTACTGGTCTGCAATATCTCCTTTACTAGTGGTAGCAAATATAGCAGTAGGAATAGCTGTAATAGGAAGTGCTTCTAAAGGAGCAGTTTGTTTAGCTGACTTCTTGCTTTCTTTAATCAACTTCTCCATCTCTGTTTCCATTTGCTTCAAATGTGTATTCTGTTCTATGTTGATCTTCAACATGTCTGCCTTTTGTGTCTTTGTCTCTTCAATCTCCTTAGCTAAAGGTTCTTCTGTTGCTGGCAGTTTTAACTGCTCCCTTAATGCCGCAATATCTGCATTCTTTTTCTTAATCAACTCCTCTGCAACATTAACATTTGCAGGATCATAACCTAGTTTGATCACCAAATCTTCCAAGGTTTTAAGCCTGTTATCTTTGGCAAAGGCTGAAACTTTTTCCATGTTGAGCTGTGAGCTGACATTTGCTAATGTGCCCTGCAATTTGAACAAGGTCATAGCAGTGTTAGTTACAGTGGAGAAAATCATTTCCCCAGTCTGTTTATGCATCTCCATTTGATCAATGGGATGTATGTCCTTAACATCGAACTCAAGAGATGTCTTCTTATAATCTGATTTTCCTTTGGGCTGAGGAACTTGTGCCTGAAGAAATGCCATTAGCATTTTTCCTTTCTCTGAGTCGAAGGCTGACAATAGCTTGCTTTGGGCACCTGAGGTTTGTTTCCAAAATTGATTGTATGTGTTTATCTTCAAGGCTTCATTTTTTAGTTTTATTTCCTTGAAGATATCCATGGTGCTTTTCTCTGGCTTGTTTGAAGTAGATGTACTTGTGTGCATAATGCCATAATCTGCTGCTGTTCTGTTGTAGTCATGGAAGTGGAAGGAGACTGTGTAGACTGCTCACCTACTAGTGAAGATACAAGAGGCTCATTAGTATTGATAGGAGTCTGCTGCTTTGAATCTTTGCTAAGGCTTAATCTGGAACTAAGCTTAGCCTTCTTTCTGTGCATGATTTTAAATCCCTTGCTGAAGATACTGTCTCTGAAGGAGATCCTTCTTCTCTGTTCCTTTTGGTTGTCTTCTCTTGCTTTGTAGGAGTCTGCATTGTTGATGAAGAGACTTGTTGTTCTTCTGCCTCATGTAATGTATTCTCTATCCACTCTGGCTGATTCTTATACTTCTCTATTTTTGGCCTTGGTGTGTGAAAATAAGGAGTAGATTTGGTTTCTACCCTTAATTTGGAAATTATCCCTAATGGATCATATGACCAAGTGAAGCTAAGATCAAACTGTATTTTCTTCAATAATTGCTCTGCCTCTGCTCCTACTTTCCTACTGTTGCAGATGAATGGGCCAACCTGCATTTTTATCTTAAACTGAGACTTTTTCTTGGGAGCAAAAAAATGGACCTGATCCATGTTGATCTTCCGCCTGATGAATTCTAAGGCAAAAATCCTCATTGGGAGGAATTTTGGCAACTTATATGGCTGCAGCTCACATGCAAAAATTCTTATCTCTGTGTAATTTTCATATAAGTACCAATCTCCTATTTGTACATGTTCTGACAGCTGTAAAATCTTTTGGATTTCTTCACTAATTCTTAGTTCTTTTCTGTTGCTCAGAAGGCCAATGGCTGGGTGAACAAACATCTCAATGAACTATTTATATGTGAACTCATTCTGATCTTTCATAACCAGGGTGGTCTAGAAAATGACCGACTTCTGGTCTCCTTTCTCATTTAGTTTTTGCAATGACAATTTCATGTTGTCCCGTTGAAAATATATGAACATGTAGACTAAGACAGAGGTATACTTAAATACCTCCTCTGTGTGAAAATTGACCAACTGGTGATGAATAGACTCTGCAAGAAAATAACTGAAATTGAAGACAATTGAAGGTTTGGTATCATTAGAAAAGATTGATGAAAATCCTATAATGGCTTCATCGACATATTGATCAGACTCTAGAGTAGTATCCAAGAAGGTAAGATATAACATTTGTTATCTGCTTGGTTCTCTCAGGGAATAGGGATGAAGGATAAGGAGGATTTTTCTTCAGTAATGAAGCATCTTGTGCTAAGAATAATTCTAGAGTTTGGGCTTTTTTAGCAAAGTCTAATTTCTGGTATATTTCAACCAGAGCTTCATGAGAAAATGGGGTACCATTGTTCACTGTGGGGGCTAGCATCATTTCATCAATAGCCTGAGGGGTTATGGTAAACAAAACTTGTCCATTGGAATTGGTTATGGCCCTTTGGCTTGGAAAATATGAGGCATGGCATTTTCTAATGAAATCGGGAGTGTTGTGGGTAGGAGGAAAAATATAACGAGGTAGGTTTGACTCCCAGAGCTGGATTTCATCTGATTTCTCAATCCATTTATCTTCGAGCCAGCAATACATCTCGAGACTGTCAAGCTCACAAAGTGTTTCGTGAATCCTGTAGTCTCTATCAGCCATAGGGATATGGTGAAGATCTACAGGAGGAAAAATCAGAGGATTGATGTTTTCCTCTTGTCCCTTGTCCTTGGGAGGCATGATGGCTAGGGTTGAAAGTGCAATTTGATAGGAATACAGGCAATTTCTTAGGCAGATATTGCGTTCTGGATAGGGAACAGAAAGAACAATTGAGGAAAACAGAGGTTGGAAGTTTGACAATGTCGGCTTTCTGGCGAGCAACCTGCAAATAAACAATACTGTAACCTGTAAACGGATAAAAGAAGATTAATATAGATATCCAGGCTTTCGTTGGTGGCGCGGGTTAACAGTGAAGCTAATTGAATGCTTAACGGGCTGATATGGAGGGAATGATGTGATTTATGAAGTTTAACAGGCGAATGAGGTTAACGGGCGGATGAGATGGCAGATGAGGTGGCGGTAGTGGAATGGCGGATGCTCAACGGTTAGGTAGGTGGCATCGGAAATCAGCTTTCGGAGGGGGGGTTATGGGGGGTCTGAAAGGCTGAGGTGATGCCACGTATTGGCGGGGTGGTTGGACTTACCACTGAGTTCAGACCCCCCCCTCCCCCCCCTAGGCGGTAAAGCTTGTTTCATGAAGGGGGGCCGAAAGGCTATGAGAGCTGTTAGATGTGTAGAGATATGGGAGGACCGTCGAATATGTGGGGATATGGGAGCACCGTTAGATGTGATGAGTTGGAATGGTGGGGTCGGGAGTTGTTAAAATAAAGAGTCGGGAATGATATAAAGGTGTATGACTTAGAGAATGAAAACAAAAAGGGATGAATGGCGGGATGATTCAATATGGTGTTAAAAACTTAGGATATGGGTAAAAATACTTGGGATAGTGTTAATGTTTTTAGAATAACCATATAAATCTTTCTTACTTTTTGTGACACATTTAGACTAGTAGCTTGTGCAATTTTTACAAACATAAATGAAGCTTTCCTTTTCTTTTTGCTTCCCTAACATTTTATTTTGCTTTGCCTTCTTTATTTAGGGCAGCTAACACCTATCATTTTATTGATATGGATGTCTATAAAACATAAAATTTTCCTAACATTTTTTTTAACTTTTTCATTCTTTTGCATCCATATCCTACCTTAACATTTTCAAAATTATTTGACTAATTATGCTAACTTATCAAAACTAGATAATGTTACAACACCGATCTAAAAAGTTTTGAAAAAGAAATCTGCATTCTAAGTAATTGTAACAGCATAGAACATTTAATTTTTTGCAATGTACATTAAACTTTTTGCAAAGTACATTTAGTTTTTTACATAGATCTTTCAAGTTTCTACAAATAATTTTTAAGTTTTTGCATAGAACTTTTAGATTTTTAACATGGTATCAGAGCCTTGGTGAAGACAAGTCTAAGGAGAACATAGATCACCTAAAGAGACCCCACTTGCTACCAAAGTTTTTTGATCAAGATGGTTTCAAGGTAGAGAAGAAATTGAATGATGCTTCAAATTTTGGTCCATGGAAAACAAGGCTAGAAATTACTCTTGAAGAACACAAAGTTCTTGAGTATGTTGAAGACACAACCACTGATCCACCATAAAATGCAAGTGCTGCTGTCAAATCCAAACATAAAAATGGTGAAATCAAAGCTAGAAAAATTATCCTTGATTCTTCAAGTGATCATCTCATTACTTATGTTTTTGGTTTGAAGAAAACTAAATAAATGTATGACAAACTAATTGACATGTTTGAATTAGTAACTTGAACCAGATTATTGCCTTGAAGAATCAGCTGAAGGACATCAAGATGAATAAAGGTGAGACGATTTAAACACACTTTCTAAGAATTGGCTAAGTATTTGTCCGATTTTGCCTAGATCAGTGTGAGACAGTTGGTAGAGTGCAAGAGTTCTCTTGTGAGAGAAAGCATTGTATTGTTTCATGATCCTTGACTTTATACAATATACAAATAGCGGAGTTTTAAGCAGCGTGCTTTCCCCAGATACATCTTGTGTTGTGCGATTTATTATTTCTTTCTCTTACTTGTTTATGTGATTGTGCGATCGTGTTTTGTTTCTACAAATTGTAGAAGGGATTCAATATCTTGTTTTAGTACATCATAAGAGCAAATTGAATCCCCGTGGTTAGATTTTCTACATGTTGGTTGGGGCCGTGGACTATTTCCCTCTCAGAGAGTTTTTACCATGTAAACATATAGGTATTGTGATTTTGATCTAGTTGTGTGAGTGGTTAATGAAGGTGTTCATTCTGTATGGAATACATTGTTTACCTGAACATAGAGTATGGTGGAGGAAAACAAGATAAGCATAAACTTGTTGACATTCATGGCACAAACTACTCACATATTGCAATCCCTTAATGTGAGTATGTTCAAGCCCTTTAAGATCCAATTTAGGAATGACAGAGCAAATTAGAGGGTAAAGAACTAAAGGATATGATAGAAAGGTTTTAATTAGTTGAGCTTTCTACTATAGCTTTTCAAAGGGCTTTTACACCCTCGAATATTAAGGCCATACTTAAGCAAACTAGAATTTGACCACTCAATTATGATGCTCTTACTAAAGAGATGTTTTGTAATCAAGCTTTTGAAATATAAGGTGAGGAAGATGCAAATGTTGATAATCTCTAAAGGAAAATTCTAGCATTCAGGTGACAATTATGAACATGTGAGTGCTGCTTTAGAAGTCGATAATCCATTTCAAGTGAATATGGAAGGTGTTACATCACATGTACCACATACAAATGATGCAAATTGTGAATGGTCCAAGTGAAATGAACATGAATGAAGGTTTAATGAAAAGCAACAATGTGCAAATGCTATCACCAGGCCAAGTGAACTCACCTAAGTGGTAAGCATAAATCATGATGAATATGAATAAAATTATTTTTACCCATACCAATAAAATATTGCTTTCTATGCCTTCATTGCATGAAAATGTATATAATCTTGTTATTTATGATTATTTGTAGATGTTGGAGGTGATCAAGAACACAATCGATTTGGAGGTGATGAAGAAAATAATGGGCAAGACAATGAGGAAGAATCATAGTTTCTAGAGGATCCTTAAAACCAACCAAGTAATGGTCTATTATGGTCACAAAACTAGTAGTAAAGAGAGTGATAAAGAAACCTAAGATGAGATCAATTTTTAATTTTCAATTAAGCAAGAGTTCCCTAATACGAGCTTTAGAAGATTATATCATATAATTTTGTTGAGGTAGAAAAAATAAAAAAGGAATAGTTAAAATTGAAGCAAAATAAATTATAATGATATTACAAAAGAGAAAATTGTGGAAAATGAACAAGAAGAGAAATAAATGCTTCAAAGAAAAGGTAATGGTAAGCAAAACAAAAATAAGAAAAATACTTGTAAGGTGAAAAAGAACAAAGGAATGAGCTTGAGAAACTTCTAATACTGCAAGAGATGAGGAAGGAGTTGAGAAACTAATAATACTGTAAGAGATGAGGAAGGAGTTTGATAGGAGAATAATTGAATTTCAAGAAAACAAATTTGAGCAACTCAATTGATCAATTGGAAAAGAATAAGAATTTTGTCCAAGGTTTAACAATCATCGAGATCCCTTATTATGCACATGTTGCAACACCTCACTCCTTTCCTACTAGTTCAGGGGCCACAAGTGCATGTTCTTTTGAAGCACTTCCAATTCTTCCTATAGTTTTGAGTATATGTTAGAACTATCTTTTCTAGTGTCATTATAGATGCAATCAACAAAATGGCATCGAAGCCTAGATCAAACAAACATACGAGACTCAATCTACCTTTTTTTTTACAGAAATGGTTATGGAATATTATTGAAGACTTGGCCTAAATGCCAAAATTCTGTTTACAAAATGTAGAGCCATAGCCCAAAGTACCTCACCACTCAGGATAATTATGGGGCTTATGCTTGACCTCCATCTCTTAAAAGATGCTACTATGAGATCAATTTCAGAAAGTTTTCCAAGTTTATGGATACAAACAAACTGACTTCGAAGAAGAGAGTAAAACATGACAGCTAGTTAATTTAAGGAATAGGTTCCCATGTTTCTTCTCCATCCCTCATCATGTCCCCAGCAGAAAGAAGGGCTACTTTATTGGCTTCTAGATCCGTGTCCTTGTTATTGATTCTCAACACATGGAAGAAATTCAACTTCTGGAAAGAGTTTCCCAAGTCTTTGATTCTAGTAATCAACCTTGCCAGTCTTAAGTCCAATGGTGAAAAATTTGACACAATAGCATTTATGATGATTTGAGAGTCGCCTAAAACATTTGCTTCCCTGATGTTTAAGGCTTTGAATAACTTGAGGCCTTGAAAAAGAGCCAATGCCTCAGCTTGGTTGCTGGATGAGTGGCCCAAACCCCAGGCGAAGAAGTGAGCCTTTTTGCCATCTGATTTCAAAATGACACCACCTGCACCAGCCTTTCCTAGATTGCCCTTTGCTGCCCCATCAAAGAAAAGGGAATGTCTCGATTGATTTGTAATCCAGTCATGAAAATATTTTTCTGTTTCCCTTATTTGCCAAGCTTTGGGAAGGGAGACATTACTTACAACTTTCTGAAAATGCAGATCAAGGAAAGAGCCCCAGTCTATATCTTGTTGACTAAGACTAGAATCATCTTTTAGATCTCTCAGCCATTCTTTTAATTGGCATTTTATCTTGACTTCTACTGCTTTGGGGTTCTGCTCAATATTTCTGAAGATCCTTTTGTTCTGTTCGAGCCAAATCTGCCAGCAAATTATTTTGGGAAGAGAGGACCATGCGGCTTTGATTACCTTATTTTTTGGAGGGGGACCAGGGTACCTATTCAACCATTTTGTGAACAACTCAGGAGTGGAGCTTGGGAGAATGAAGTTGGGATTCAAGTTGCACAACAAGTCAAACCAGATTTGCAACGAGAATCTGCATTCCAGCATCAAATGAATCACGCTTTTTGTTTTTTCTTTGCATAGGGTGCACCTTGAAGGTCCGTGATACCCTCTCTTCTGCAAATTTTCATCTGTCAAGATTTTACTGTGGCATAATAGCCAACAGAAGTGGTCGATTTTGGGCCACGAGTGGCAGCTCCATATCCCTTTCCATGGCTCCGGATTTGGTGGAACGTGAGGCCTCTCCCTCAACTTGGCGTATCCCAGTACAACAGAGTACCCCCCAACCTTCGAGCCCCATCCTCTCGTGTCTTTTTTACGTGCAAGGGTGGGCGCCATACCATGCAGGTTGCCAAGCAGCGTATGCCATTCGTGCTGCAGCTCAGGTGGCACGTTAATTTGATTCCAGCCTGCCCAGGATGGACCATGCCAAACAGAATTATCCCACAGGGATTTATACCCCGTTTCCTCCATCCAACTGTGCAGTGCACAAAGAGAACTGCTATCCGCCAAGGGGTCTTTATTGATGATTCTGTTGGTCCATAAATTTATTCTTTTACCGTTTCCGGGGATCCAGAATGCATATGTTGTGATTAGTGATTCAGCTTTGGCATAAAATTTTAGGAAGGGCGAGTTGGGTTGTTGGAGCGGTTTGTCCAAACAACGAGTACATTTGCCACTGAAGTATTTTCTCCATAGTGCTAATTGGGCCCAGCTTGGCTTGGGCGCAATGATTTTCCAGAGAATTTTTGCCCCCATAGCAATATTCTGATCACAGAGATTCTTGAAATTCAATCCCCCTTCCAATAGAGGTTTGGAAATTGTCTCCCAGTTGACTAAAGGCAGCTTGTTTTCACTCTGTTTGCCTCCCTTCCAAAAGAAGCGACGAATGCACTCCTCCATCTTTCTAAGTATGCCAACAAGAGCAAGAAGAACTGAGAAAATAAATAAAGGGAGGCTGTTTAGCACGAATTTGATAAGAACAGACTTGCCAGCAATGTTGAGCCAGGAATATCCCCAGGCTTAGAGCTTGCTCTTGAATTTCTCCAATTGTGGAAGCCAATCTTTACTGTAGGCTCTTTTAAGGAAAATTGGAAGGCCCAGGTACTTGAAGGAAGACCAGGAAGGGGAGGCGGCGAAGCCCAAACATCTAGCTATAGAGGAAAGCAAGCTGGGTGGAGTGTTCCAACTGTATATGTGACATTTGCCCTTGTTTAAAACGCTGCCAGGGGCCTCACAAAATTCATCCATCACTACTTTGAACCCGGAGGCTGAAAGCACAGTAGCAGCCCCCAGTAACAAGGTGTCATCCGCAAATAGGGCATGATTAATATTTTTAATCCCTCTTGCTATGCAAAGCCCATTGATTTCCTGATCTTGCAACTTCTTGTCTAAGTGAAAACTGAGAACCGAGGCTTGGAGGACAAAGAGCAGAGGAGAGAGGGGGCACCCCTGCCTAAGGCCCCTTGTGGCTTTAAAGAAGTCAGCGGCTCTTCCATTCACTAAAGGAGCAATCCAAGGCTCCGAGATGCAAGCCCAGATCCAATTCCAACCAAATCCAAACTTGCTCAAGACATTAAACAAAAAACTATGCCTTACTCGATCAAATGCATTTGCTAAATCAAGTTTGACAACCATACCTCTTTCATTACGATGCAAGCTTGAGTGGATTGCCTCTTGGACTAATGTGAAGTTGTCCACAATCTGCCTGCCATGAATGAAGCCTCCTTGGTTCTTCGGAATAATTTTGGGGAGGATGAACTTCAGTCTATTCGCAATTACTTTGGTAATTAGCTTATAACCAATATTGCAAAGGGAGATCGGACGGAATATGCTGAAGGTGCTGGCTCCTTTCTCCTTAGGGATGAGGGCAAGAAACGTAGAGTTAGTGCTACCTCCAATTTTATGGCATTCTTGGGATTTTTGGACCATTTTGAAGAGATCTTTTTCTACTACCAGCCAACAGACTTGAAGAAACCTGGCTGAAAATCCGTCCGGTCTTGGAGCCTTGTCGGGATCCATAGGAAGAGGGCATATTTGACTTCATTCTTGGTGACTTTGGCTTCTAGGAGAAGATTCATGTTGGCTGAAATCGAATGAGGAACTACATCAAGCAGATCTGGATGATGGTCCGGATCCATGTCCTCGCTATACAGGCTTTTGAAATGAAAAAAGGCTGCTTTCTTGATGTTCTCAAAATCCTTGTGGGTGACATTCTCTTCCTTGATCTCGGAGATGGAGTTGAAACATTTCCTGGCCTGAGCTTGCTTGTGGAAAAAGGAAGAATTCCTATCCCCTGCGTTAAGCCAAAGGCTTTGGGACTTTAGCCTCCAGTATTCTTCTTCAGCCAAACAGGCCTTATGGAAATTTTGCTGGAGATGGGCCTCTTTGTCTAAAATCTCTTTGGTTATAACAACATCCTCCACTTGGAGTTGATGGGTATCTAGAGTGCTTTGGATTTTTTTCCTTTCTGTTGCCGGATTGGGCAACATTTTGGCCCAGCATTTCAGGACCACTTTCATTCTTCTGAGTTTTTCCTCCTAGACAAAAAAGGGGGAGCCTTTGACAGGCAGCCTCCAACAATCCTTGACTAATTGCATGAAGTTAGGCTCCTTGGCCCAGAGAGGACTAAATCTGAAAGGAATAGGGCCCAGGTCAAGGTGAGCCTGAAGTTCATGCTTGATGGGCATGTGATCCGAGATGCTGTTGGAGAGAATATGCAATCTAGGTTATAATCCTAGCAAAAGGAAGGAGCTTTGAATGAAGAATCTGTCCAGTCTGGCGGCAATATGGCCTGGACCTATTCTTTTGTTAGACCAAGTGTACTTACCGGAAATTGGCTTGATGTCCAGCAGGTCCCAATCCTGCATTAGATCCTCCGCCCATTCCCTTGCCGGATCTTGAACAACGCTGCCTCCTCTCTTATTTGACGAGAGAAGAGTGAGATTGAGGTCCCCGACAATGATGATATTTTCCAAGTTTACAAGGCCTGCTTGGCTTCTTATAGAATCCCAGTAGGCCTTTTTTTCCCCAGCATTGGCTGGGACATACACATTAAAGAGATAGAAAATCTCTTTTGTAACCAGGTGCTGCATTTGTAAAAGCAGCCAATGAGTATTCTGAGTCTCAGAAATAACTGAGAACTTGCTAGCATTCCAGAGGGTGCCCAACCCTCCCGAGGCCCCACGGGCAGAGATTGCTTTTGCTTCACTTCTATTCCAGAGTTTCTTACTTGCTTGCAGGAAGACTGTGTCTTCCAATTTGGTCTCCTGGACGAGAAGTATGTCAGGGACTTCTATTCTTATTAAGCCTCTAATGGCTTCTTCTTTGGCTCTGCTCTCCATACCTCTATAGTTCAAGGAGATGATCTTCATTATTTATGTTTCTGGTGGGCTCTCTTGGAGCCTTGGGGCTGATTTCTCGCCATCTTCGGTTTTGAAGCTAACAGCTTCTCAAGAGTTGGCTGGCTGCCCTGAAGCTTTTCTTTATACATTTCCTGCTCTCTTTTTTCCCTATCGGTCTTGCGGCCTCTTGTGGATCTCCTTATCGAGGCTTGAGACTCTCCTATTTCTCCTTCCTCCTCTGAATCTTCTGATTCTTGTTCTTCCTCCTCGACTTCAAAGGGGATACCTTTGGAGCTTTCTGCAGCACTTGTTCCCTTGAGAGAAGAGGAGGGAGTGCCTTTGCTTGGGGAGACTGGTTTTTGGATCTCGACCTCCTGAGAATCCTGTATTTGCTGGCTTAGAGGGTCAAACTTTTTTTCTTGCCCCCTTTTGGGAGGGGGCTTCTGAGCGGAGGCCTGAAGAGGGCCTTTGCCATTGGGGCCTTCGGGCTTTTGAGCTTTGTGAGAAGTCTTTGAACGCTTGACTTGGTTCCAGCCCTCTTCCTTACCTTTCTCTGCCTCAACATTGGACGGGCATCCTCTAGCAAAATGGCCGCAGACATGACATTTCCGGCATTTGAAGGGCAGCTGTTCATAATCAAGTTTCTGCACATGAGACCAGCGGCCAACATTGATTTTAATGGCCTCCGGGAGGTCCACCTCTAGATCTACTTCTACGCGGATTCTGGCACAGTCATATTGGTCTTTGCTGTTTGCCCGATCTATAAATTTCCCAAGGGCGTTCCCACGAGACTCGATCTACTTATTAAACACTTATACTAAACTTCCAATTGATAAATAAGTTTTCTAATAAACCAAGACAAATGCAATGCGATTTTATAAAGGTAGTTTTGTTGCTGGTGTCAAAGTTTTCCTCTATTTTTATTTAATCTATATTAATACTTTTCCAAGGAAAAAGTCATAATTTCATTAATGAAAACAAAATTACATGTTGCATCAGCTGAGAAAATGACCAACAACCAGCCGTGACTGGTGTTCAAAGTTCATACAAGAGACCAATAACATACAAATGAGGAGAAAAAACTAAGTTTTTCTCCCTTTCTTTTTTTCTACCTTTCGCCATGCTCCTTGAGATGACGGGGGGGAGACAAGGGTGAGCTGATTTTCAGCTATAGCTGCTCCATTGTCCTTGTCCGAGTTAGAGGTGTCTGATAAGTGATGCCGTTTATTCCCACCAATGTTTGTCGCGACTGGTTCCTTTGTGGGCGTGTCTTGGTGTATTTGTATTTCAAAAGGATCCTAAGGTTCTTTTTCTTGTGCATCCGAGATGATTGTTGACTGATTGTTCCCACTGGGAGTGGGTTCTTCCGCTTCTTCTTCTATCTTCTCCTTTGGATCAGAAGGAGGAAATTACCATCCTTTGGGTGCTTTCCCCGCCTTCTTCTTTCTTCGGTTATCTCTTTTGCTTCAGGACAGGTATTTTGCAGGTGACTTGTCTGCCTGCAAATTCTGCATTTGAAGGCAGTGTTTTCATAGTCTAGGTGTTGCATCCATTTTTGTTGTTTATGTACCAACTGAATGCTTTCTGGTAGTCCTTTGCTGAGATCAACTTCCATACAAATACGTGCGAAAGTGTAGATTTTCTCGTCCAATCGCTGTGTATCTGTTTTGATGTATTGCCCAATGACGTTCCCTATACCTTCAGGGACATAGTCATTCCAGAAATGTAGGGGGAGGTTGTACAGCCTGACCCAAACTGGCATTATGGAAACTACCATAGTGTTTGCATCAAAATCCGGGAACCATGGGGTGATGTAAAGTCCCGTAGATCCCCAAAACCACGGTCCCTCCTGGAGTATGTAGTCTCTGATTTCCGAGTGTTGAAATTTAACTATGAAGAAGCCTTGGAACATAGATGTATTTCGCATTCCATGGTCCAGTTTGTGAATATCCAATGAAAGAGGTCCATTGGTTTGGGCCAAAACTATTGAATTGGCATATAATTGCTTGGGCTTCATGTGTGTTGCGATGTTCGTCAATCTCAGGAATGTCTATGGCCAGTTCAGGTGTATGATTCAGTTGCTCTACTATGTAAGGGCCAGGGGCGTTGCTCACTGGTTCTGTAGGGGTGGTTGATTTTTTATTCCCTTGTAGTATGTTCTTGAAGGAGGGCCTTGCTTTATTGTTTTCCTGTTTTGAGGTGCTGCCTCCCCCTGCTCCACCAAGGATTTTGGATTTGCCCTGTTCCCCTGTTCCTCCTCCTCTCAGTCGTAGGTTAAGGATAATGGTTGAGCTTGAAGTTATGGAGTATTCCTTTATGGATCTGTAGTCTTGAATTATTCTGCCTTCATAAATCAGTGATTGTAGTTGGGCTAGGTATCCCTGAGATTGTTTGATTTTCTGTGTCAGGTTTATCACCTGCTCTGTGTCATCTATCCACAGTACTATATTTTTAACCACAGGGGTGCTAATAAAAATTAGAAAACTATTTGAGTTTACCTGATGCGTGGTTTCCGTTGCCCTTTTGTTTTCTCCCCCTAGTGTCGTTTCAGGGTGCTTCTGCAATGGGGTGTTCATTTTGGTTGGTGGATCCCATGCAAAAACAGGTCACGTCCGCCAAGAAACATGACATCTGCTACTGTCTGGGGGCGGCAAACGCTGAACCGATGGCTGCCACATTCCGAAGGTGGGTAGAGGCCAGTAACAGCAGGAGGCAGGGCGCCCAAAACTGTCTTAAGGCGTTGTTGGTTGAGTGGTCTGCAGCCAATATGACCCTTTGCAAGAACATGTCTCGGGAAATAATCTTTTTTTCTTGCTGGTCTTCCAGTCGCCGATGAGTGTCTCAGTCGAGTCTCGTTTCCTCGATAACCTTGTCCCTGTAAACCCCCTTTTCCTCCGTTTGTGGGTGCCCATTTGCTGGGGCCGAAAGTTCGCAGGGTTGTCGTTCGAGGGTCTAGGGGCCCTGGGGCATTCCTAAACCCATGGTCGTAGCACCTGATGGGGATTCGAGGGTCTGCATCTGTGGGTGCCCTGAACCCCGAGCCCCATACACTGCAAATAGCTCGTGCTTGTCCACCTTTCGTAAGCCACCTACTCTTGGGGCCGAAGACCCTCAATCCATGTTCTCGATTCTTGTCTGATGCGTGCTTGTGAGGGATGACAACGCTGCAAGGGAGCCCTGACCTGCAAACCCTAGCGTTGTTCTCCATTTTTTCCAAAAAAAAAGCTACTAGTTACTAGTACATTCCCTTGGTTCCTTTGACCAACCAATTGTTGTCAATCTATATTAATACTTATTTTCATGTTTAATTTATTTAGGATTATCAATATCATGATGATATTATTTTATGGTAACTATGAAATTATCAAGATAATGTCTAAATTTTCAACCCAATAATAATGTTTGTAATTTGTAAATATAACTTTACAACACTATAAAATACTCACAGATATATAAAGATAATATATAAGCAATAAGATGAAAATTAACTTACCATTATTGTTGTCATTTTAAAAGCATAGAATTTAAAGTGGTCTTTGCATGGGACGACCTGGCACAATTTGATGTTATGACAATGGGGTGTTATTATTCCGGTTTCAAATCCCAGTACCAATTCATGATGGTTTAAAAGAAGCAGAATAGAAACTAAGTGAAAAGAATCCCAAACACTTTTTCCTAGCACCCAACAAAATTAAGATAGAACAAAGACAATATCGTCATAAGAACAATACATTGTTCCACATAATGGTTCCTCCTCTGTTCTTAGAGTGAATAAAACTTTTGCAATGGCTGCCTCCTGTTTCTTCAAAACATCTTCTAATAGATTTATCCTCGGGTTTTTGAAAAATACCCTGGTAAAGCGTCCTTGCCGGGATCCCCTAGTTTCCTCCATGAGTATAGGATGATATTGCTTAATGCCAAACCCAAAACTTAAACATGACATTGACATCGACATTACTAGCAGGCCTGCCAGGCCATCCCAACGATACACGCTTGTTAGTTAAGCTCATTCATCTAGGACCCCCTAGATTGAGTTTCAATCCCGCCATCTGTGAAATCACAAATATCTCATTCAATAACATGAATATAGAGTTGAGCGCACTATGCAGAGAAGGTCGATTGAAGGAGGCGCTGGCTGTTATGGTGTCAATGAACAACAAATGCATACCAGTAGAGACATCTGCCTACGCTTCACTGTTGCAGGCTTGTACCCACTTGAAATCATTACCAGAAGGTAAGCAACTCTATTCCCAAATGCTCAGCACTGGAGCTGACCAGGATCTGTTTTCAGCTACTAAGCTCGTGGGCATGCTTTTAGCTTGTGGGAGTCCTTTTGATGCACACCTTGTTTTCGACAGAATAGAAAAGAAGGATGTTATTTTATGGAATGCTATGATTAGTGGGTATGCAAGGAATTAATTGTATGATGAAGCCTTAGCACTGTATTACCAAATGCAAAATGAAGGCCTGCAACTTGACAATTTCACGTTTTCGTGTGTTCTTAAAGCATGCACTGGCCTCTCAGCTCTGGAACGAGGCAAGGAGATCCATGATTGCATTATAAGTGTTGGTATTGAGTCAGATATCTTCATAGGGAATGCCCTCATAGATATGTATGCCAAATGTGGGGATTTAGATGTTGCACGCCATGTGTTTGACAAAATGTCTCAAAGAAGTGTGGCTAAGTTGTAGGAAACGCTGGAAGGAGGTCCGTTTTAGCAAAGAAACGAAACGAAAACGCGTACCGTACAGCCGGGAAATGCATTTCCGAGCCGTACAACACTGTTTCCTGTTCCGTACAACGCAAATTTTGAATTTATTATTATTATTTTTGTTTATGCAATTTAATAATATTTAATTGTTTTCTATTAGGTATTGGAGGCATCTAGAAGTTTTTCTAAAGTTATAAAAAGAGGCTTAGCCTCATTCTCTCATCACTCAAATTCAGCAAGTCGATTCACTTGGTGAAGAGCAATTTTGGAGAGGAGGAAGGAGGAAGAGAGTAGTGCTTCAGCTTGGGTGTTTTCACCATTGAGTAAAGGAGATTTCAGCAGCAAGAGAAAGAGATTTGAGGAGCAGATTTGGAGTGTGAAGTTTCCAGCTACGACATTCTTGGTTTTTGGCTTAGCTGCAGCGATATTTCTCTTGTTTTTTTTGGCATTTTGGGGTAGCTTCAGCGACAGAAAATTATTTTGGGTAAGAAGCATTCAATTTTTTTGTTTTTTCTCATTGTTTTGTCTATTTTTCAATGGTTTATGTTGCCAAAATTTTAAAAAACGTTTTTTTTATTTATAGATTTGTTTTTTGTTTTGTTTTTTTTAGCAGCAATGGCTTCTTCCATCCAAGGTTCAAGTGCAAACCCCAAGGCCAACCCAAGGGCTGAATATTATCCTCTTTGGAGGCATGTTGAGAAGCTACAAAGATGTGGAGGTGGTGGCTCATGGGAATGGTGGTGTACTCTTTGCAATAATTGTTACAGGGGTTCTTACCCAAGAGTGAAGGCACATCTCTTGCATTGAGGAGGACAGGGGATTGCAGGTTGCATGAAAACATCTGACCCTATAGCAAGGAGGGAATATCAAAGAGAGCAAGATCAGGCTGATGGAATCAAAAGAAAGCATGATGATTTTAGTCAAGCAGCTAAAAATCAAGCAAACAGTGAGCCAAGGATTGTAATTGAAGCAAGGAAGAGGAGAGGCAGTGGCACTCAACAACCACCATCTAGAGGGGCATCTGGTACTGTTCAAGATAGCAGGATTGCTAAGCTAGTGAATGTGCAAGGAAGCGAAGAAGCTGATTCCAGAGTGCCTCGGTGCATCTATGCATGTGGTCTCCCATTCAATGTTGTTCGCTCCCCTTATTGGCAAGATATGATAAGGGCAGTTAACAAAGCTCGTCAAGGGTACAAGGTGCCCAACTATGAGAAAGTTAGAACTCAACTTCTAAAAAATGAGAAGGATATTGTGGAGGATGTGCTATCACCAATTCGTTCTTCTTGGACTAGCTCTGGGGTTACCATAGTCTCAGATGGATGGACAGATACAAGGCGTAGACCATTGATAAACATCAATGCCACTTCACCAAAAGGAGCAATGTTTCTAAAGGCAGAAGATTGCTCAGGAGAGGTAAAAGATGCACAATTCATTGCTGATGTGATTATCAAATCTATTGAATAGGTTGGTCCTAACAAGGTGGTGCAAGTTATCATGGATAATGCACCAGTATGCAAAGCTGTAGGTTTGATTATTGAGGGGAGGTATGACCACATCTTTTGGACACCCTGCATTGTCCACAATCTGAATCTGATCTTAGAGGAGATCGACAATAAAGTTCCATGGATAAAGGAATTCACAGGGGAAGCAAGGGAAATTGTGAAATTCATCACCAACCACCACCAGTCTCAAGCAATATTCCGAGAGTACTCCAAATTGGAGTTGTTAAAAGTTGCTGAGACAAGATATGCCTCAAACTTCATAATGTTGCGTCGCCTTGTTGAGGTTAAGCAAGCATTAGTGTCTATGGTGGTGAGTCAGCTTTGGGTCGAGTGGAGACAAGCAGATTCAGAGCGGGGAATTGCAGTGCGTAGATTGTGCCTTGATGAGGATTGGTGGAGCAAGGTAGATTTCTTGCTACTGTTCACAACCCCTACATTTGAGCTTCTTCGGCATGCTGACACCGACCAACCTTTCTTAGGAGAGGTACATGATGGCATGGATTCCATGGTTGAGAAAACTATGGAAATTATTTCACAGGAGTCACCACAAATTTTGTTTGTAGATGGTTAGTTTGCCGAATTAATCAAGAGAATCATTGTTGACAAGTGGAACAATTTCAACACTCCATTGCATACTTTAGCACATGCCTTGAACCCAAAATTTTATGATGAGGAACTTATTGCTCAAAGCAATGGGAAGAGGAAGGCACCCCATAAGGATAGAGAGGTGGCTAATGGGATGAAAAAAGCCCTTATGAGAATTTTTCCAGCTCATCTACACAGGGAGGTGAAGGAAGAATTTGCCAGTTTTGCTGCAGGTATAGATGATTATTCAGATATATCATCTTTGGAGGAGAGAAGCACCATGAATCCAGTTAGGTGGTGGATTTGTCATGGAGAAAATGGTATACATTTGCAAAACCTTGCCATTTGCGTCCTTTCGTAAGTCGCAAGCTCTTCATCAGCAGAAAGGAATTGGGGCACCTATGGTTTTATTCATTCTGTGAAGCGCAACAGGTTGGGCTCACAGAAGGCAGAGGATCTTGTTTATGTGCACTCCAACCTTCGGCTTGCATCTCGTAGGGGTCCAGAATATGGCAATGGTCCTTCTAAGGAGTGGGATGTCGAACCAGAAAATCTTGATTTGGATCTCTCTCTTGCTGCCTTGAATATTGAGGACTGGGATCATAGAAGTGGAATTGGCCAAACATCTTCTTCAGCTACACCATCCACTGCTGAGCATGCTTCTGCTGCTATATTTGATGAGGATTCTGATAATGAGTATTAGTCTTTTGACTTTATTGTACTTGCAGCCTCATATATATAATAAAGGCTGATTTTGACATTTTGATATATAATAAAGGCTGGTTTTGGAGGTTCCGATATTGCTATTTTCATTGTGTCTGTTATCAATGATCATTCATGAGTAAATGTGTTGTAACTTGTAAATTTGTAATAGTTTATGCTTTGATTTTATGATTTATCATGTATGTTTTAAAATTTAAACAATAAACTTGTATGATTTCACATAACATTTCTTAAATGTCCTAAATTATAATATAGATTTAAATTATATATATATATATATATATATATATATATATATATATATATACCGCGTTTCCCCGTTTCCAAAATTTGGAGAGGTTGCGTTTCGCTTCGCTTCCTGTTTCGGAAACTCGTTTCCGTTTCCCCGTTTCGTGCAACCTTGAAGTGTGGTCACCTGGAATGCTATGATTGCAGGCTATGTGCAAAGTGGGCAATGTGATGAGGCTTTCAAGTTGTTTTATAAAATGCAATTGATGGGCGTGAATCCCACTTCTGTTACTGTGGTCAATCTTCTGCCGGCCTGTGCCCACAGCGAAGCTTTCTGAAATGGCAAGGAAGTCCATGCTTTTGTTAAAAAGCGGGGATTTGATATAGATGGTTTTGCGGCGAATGCTCTTATAGACGTATATGCAAAATGTGGAAGTATAGATGATACTGTTCGGGTGTTTGTTGTGATGTCTCTAACAGATGGAATGCTATGGTTGCAGGCTTTGTTCAGAATGGGTATTGTGTTGATGCCCTGAAATTGTTTTCGCAAATGCAATCTGCAGGTGTGCAACCCAACTCATTTACTTTATCGAGTATTCTGCCTGCAATTGGCCATTTAACAGCTCTGTGGCAGGGGAGGGAAGTCCATGGTTATGTGATCAAAATTGGATTGGACTCACATGTCTTTGTTGGGGGTGGCCTTGTCGACATGTATTCCAAGTGTGAGAGTATAGAGGATGCAGAACAAGTATTTGACAGAATGTCGCAAAGAGATGTGGTCTCATGGAATGCAATGATTGTGGGCTATGTACAAAATGGGCAATGTGAGGAGGCATTAAAACTCTTCTATCGGATGAATCAACTTGGCAAAAAACCTAACTCAGTAACAATTGCTACTGTGCTTCCTGCATGCGCTCGCTTAGCAGCTCTCCCACAGGGCAAGGAGATACATGATTACATAATAAGAAGGGGTTTTGACTCACATGTAGTTGTGGGCAATGCTTTCATAGACATGTATGCAGAATGTGGCAGCATAGATCTTGCTGGCCATGCTTTTAAGAACATGTCGCAAAGAACAGTTGTTTCATGGAATGCAATGATTGCAGGATATGGAATACATGGGCACGTTGATGAGGCACTTTCACACTTTTATCGGATGAAACAGGCAGGCTTGAAGCCAGATCATGTCACATTCATCAACGTTCTGTCTGCATGCAGCGATTCTGGCCTTGTGGATGAGGGTTGGCACTTCTTTGATTTTATAAATAGAGAATATGATATCCTTCCGAGGATGGACTGCTATGCATGTATGGTTGACCTTCTTGGCCGTGCTGGGAAGCTGGAGGAAGCACATGACTTAATCAATGACATTGCCATTCGAAGCTGATTCGCCTGTTTGGGGAGCTTTGCTTGGTGCCTGCAAAATTCACTGCAACATAGAGTTAGCAGAGGAGGTGGTAGAACATCTTTTCAAGTTAGAGTTGGAGAACACTGGATTTTATATACTTCTGTCAAATATATACGCCGTTTCTGGTAGATGGAGTGATGTTGCAAAGGTGAGAACAATGTTGAGAAACAGAGGATTGAGAAAAAAACCAGGATGTAGTTGGATTGAGGTTGATAACAAAGTTCATGAATTATGCTAGGGGACAGCTTACACCCACAGCCAGAAAAAAATTATGCCGTGTCAGGAAGCATCTCAACATATGAAAGAGGTATGGCATGTGCCTGACGCAAGCTTTTTGCTCCAAGATGTTGAGGATAGGGTACATATCCTTTATGGCCACAGTGAGAAACTGCCAATAGCTTTTGGGGTTACAAGTTACTTCGCTCGGGGCACCTATCTGTATTAATCAGAAATTTCGTGTTGGTGGTGACTGTCAAAATGCTACCATATTGGTTTCCAAGATTTTCTAACCAGAAATTATTGTAAAGGATATAAACCTTTTGTGTTACTTTCATGAATGGACGTTGGTTTTGTGGAGTTTATTGGTGCTGCTGAAAGAAAATTCCTCTACCATGGCAGTACTTGTCCATAAAATTTGCCTTGTCTTGGCTTCCATAAAAAGACAGGACTAGGTATGTCTTTATCTATAGAAAAATAAATGGTGAACTCCTAAAACTGTAATGAAAGTAGTAAACAGTTGTATAATAGTCTTGGTGTATACATGCCAAGGCTTGGTGAACGATTTATAAGGAATGGTATTCAGTACACAATTTCATGACATGACAGTAGAGACCATTTGTTTGATGTCAGGTAACACCAAGATGAGGAGCAGGATGTCTAACATGGGAGTACTATCGCCATTTGACTTGCTTATCGCAGCAGTTGCCATGAAACATGCACACATGCAAACACCGGGGTAAATACTTCTTGTATGCTCATGGAATGTTTGATCCAAATTTTGTAAATTAACTAGTTGGATATAATGCTATGGGATTTGGTTTAACTTTTATAGTTTCTTTATAAGATGGTGGAACTGTATTGTATTTCGAGCAATGGCATGATTTATATAGAATGGTATTAGTAAACAATTTCATGACATGACAAGTAGAAACATTCTGTTTGCTGTCAGGTAACGCCAAGATGAGGAGCTGAATGTCGAACATGGGAGTACTATTGTCATGTGACTTGTATATCTCACAAAAAGCATCAGTTGCCATGAAATATACACACATACAAACAACGGGGTAAATAATTGTTGTATGCTCATGGAATCTTTGATCCGAATTTTATAAAAAACATGTGATCTTACTTTTCTAGTTAATTTCCAACATAGTGGAAATATATTGTCCTTTAAGTACGGGTTATGGACATTTTGAACATGCATTGTGGCTGGAGAATGTGCTTTACTTAGGATTTTGATGGTGGGATCTCCCTTGCCTTACCAGATATTTTGTTTGTCCCAAAGTAAAGTGAATAGCTATCCGGTGCCAATTACCATAGATATGGTATTTCGTGGGGCGGTATACTTCTACTCATAGAACTTCAAATAAAAAGTGTCCGCAGAGATTTTGAGACAGGAAGAAAGTGATTTTTCTTTCATATTTATTGGATATGAAGTCTTGAAACAGTCTCGAATTTTTGTGTCTCCGATCATCACCTTACTTTACAGCCATCGATTAAGTTCAGAAATATGATACCATCATGCTTAGCCAAATTAGCAAGGTGTAAGGTTATTAAGTGAAGCACCCCTATCAGATTATTATTGGTACATGACTACTCAATATCTAACCACTTTAACACAGCTTTGACTGCCACCATTATCTATGTGCTGCCTGTTCATCGTGTTTCCATTCATTTCTAAAGTATCTGTAAGGTATTTGGGATTTGCAAGCAAGACTTTTTAAGTTCTTCATACAAATGAGATTCTCAGGTCATAAGATGTGAGGTTGCAGTTAGGTATGAAATAAGAGAATACCAGGAAAATGTGAGGCTTTCAGTTGTTTACTGTCTTTATGTGATGATCTGAGGCGACTCCCGGAACCATGAATATGTTTCAACCATCTTCAGGTGATAATTACTATTGTTTTAATTCTTTGAGCTTTTGGGTGTTAACAAAAACTTGAATGAGACTTTATAGTGATCAGTAGATCATGGTTTGTTCCATAACTATGGTATGCACCAGTTATGGTATACAATTGTTTGTGAGGAACAACTCACTTGTAAGAAACGTGTTAAACACTGCTGAACCATCCTTGGGAAATTGGTCAAGTCCCTAGGTGGAAGGATTGGCCCTAATTGGATCAAGAAAACCTAGATAGGAAGGCCAATGGCATAAGGAAGATGGATGAAGACTAATAAGGGAGTCCCTAATGAGGAGGAGACCAGCAAAGGGTTTATCAATGATATTTATTGATGCAGGTCACAACGAGTGAGTAGTTGATGCCATGGGATCCTGTTGATGGAGCTAAAATCTTGTTGTAGGTTTTCATCAACTACAATTGCCTTGGATCCCACTAGTGTCAAAGACATCCATAAGACGATAGTGTTTCTGAAACCTAATATGTCTGTGACAATCACATAAACATATCAATGGTGGTAAGGATTATTATTATGGGGAGTTCAACTGCCCTAACAGAATCTTGTTTCACTGAGTATTTAAGATGTTCAAAACTGCAAAGGCTTCTTCCAGTTCTTCTAGATGGGTTAGGATTCCATTCAATGCTAGTTTAGTATGGAACTCTAGTTGATTGTTGCCCTGATATGATGTAGTTGCTGCTGTTATTATTAGTTTTATTTACTGGAAATATTGGCTCTCACAAGGTTTGAACATTCAGTTTTAGTTCAATTGTGCAATGCCCTTGTTGGGTTCACTGCCTTTGTAATTGCTAAGCATTATTGTAACATCTATGAATAATGATATTTTGGATTTTTTTATTCCCTAAAGGGTTTTTTTGTTAAAATTTGGCAGCTCAAGAATGAATTTCCCCCAGAAGAAATCACATCTTTCAGTTTTGTTTGAATCACCTATAATAAAATTTCATTTCTAACAATTTTAATGACTTTTCAAAAATAGTAAGTCACATCTTAATTTGGAAGTGGCTTTCCAAAAATAGAAAGTTATGTTTAAATGATCAAGGATGACTGGACATATGGAGTCCACTTTAAGATCAAATCAATCATGATTATATAAATCAAGAATTAATATTTTATCCATACTAGTATTATTATTATTATGATACTATTATTTATAAAATAGTCTAAAGTCATTCACCTTTAATGGATTAATAAAAAACAAAGTCCCAATAGTCTTATGGAATAAGTCATTTAAATTGAGAATCTCTTGCTTGGAAAATCGAACCTTTTTTTTTTAATAAAATAGTAACTCCATATTTAAGAAAATGTAACTCTCCCTCTCTAATTCAATGTATGACAAAAGTGTAACTTCTCCTCATTAAATGCACTTGTAACTCTTTCACTCAATTCGATTGTAATTCTCACAAAATATTCTCTAATGTCGAAGTGTAACTCTCTCTCTCTCTCTCCCTAATTCGAATTGTAACTCCTCAAGACAAGTACCTATCTCTCTATTGTTAGGATGAGTTACACTTCTCAACTAACTCTTCTCTCGTGGAATTCGATTCACCTATTGTTGGCTCAAGGCATGAATTTATTTTATAACTCCTCTTCCTTCTCATCTATTTAAGCAAGAACAAATGAGATTTGAGGGTAGCATTGCATTATGAAGAAGGAGAGCAAGTGTTAGAGTGTGAGAGCAAGTGAAGAGTAAGAGCAAGGAGGAGATCTTTAAGCAAAGAGCAAGAGCACTTCAACTGCAAGTTGATCAAACATTGACGACTTTATTCATTTTCATTCTCTCTCTCCTTGTACTCTGTTGAACAATTGAAGAAATCCAATAGAAGAAGAATCATTTGGATTTTCTCCCTTCAGGGGTTTCGCCTTGGTTACTGGGCCTAAATCTCAGTTCCTCATATTTGTGTTTGACTATCTTCATATGATCCTTGTGATTATGTTCTATCTACAATTGCTAATCTGAAAAGTGTTGAAAAAGAAATCTACATTCTAAATAATTGTAACAACATAGAACATTTAGTTTTCCGCAAAGTACATTCAATTTTCTGAATAGAGCTTTCAAGTTTTTACAAAGATTTTTTAAGTTTTTGCATAGAACTTTTAGATTTTTAACATGATATCAGAGCCTTGGTGAAGATAAGTCCAAGGAGACTAGAGATCACTTGAAGAGATCCCACATGCTACCAAAGTTTTCTAATCAAGATGACTTCATCCTGTTATCACTCTATAATTTCCGAGGTTGTAAGAGAAATTACAGAGGTAACCACCGTTGGTCTAAGGTTGTCATTGATGTCAATATGGGGATCAATATTCTTGTAAAATCCTAATAACCCTAATGGTAAACC
Organism: Pinus albicaulis; assembly: GCA_034641835.2. Classification (NCBI taxonomy): domain Eukaryota; kingdom Viridiplantae; phylum Streptophyta; class Pinopsida; order Pinales; family Pinaceae; genus Pinus; species Pinus albicaulis. The sequence continues at coordinate 1,733,738,905 of CM076580.1, read as the reverse complement.
CTAGCAGTGACATCATGCAAACCTCGTATAAGGATGTCCTTGCTCATAATGACAAGTCCCTCTTGTTTGATAAGGATCCCATTAATGAAGGTGTCAAGCTATTAATGATGCCACTGTGATTTCAAGCCACTAATGAAGAAGTCTTGTCCTAGATGTTCTTGAACTAACCATGAAGACACCATAACCTCATGTATCCTTGCTCTTGATGAAGAAGCCCTAGAAGTTATGATGACGTCCTTACACTCGATGAAGGAGTCCTTATTGATGCTCATAATGACTCTTTATGAAGAAGCTCTCCTTGTGATGATCTAGTCCTTGCTCTAACAAATTGATGAATGTTGCATATGGTTAATGGCATATCACTACACTATCTTGATGACATGGACAAGGAAGGAATTGGATATCACTTTATGACATATGATGATTAAAGACATAACAAGTGGAGATCTCACTTAAAAACACTTGGTGACATATGACAATGAAGAAGCCCTTGCTGTCCTAATCACCTTTTGCACATAAAAATTCAATGACAGTTACAAAGAAAAATAAAATTGGGCACCTTGGAGGCATCCTATCAACATGGGTCCTATACCATCTTGTAGAGTGTATTTTTCCTGTTCTAATGAGTCCTTATTTTCCCTCAAACTCTCAGTGGTTGATCAGATGATGATTTTTTAAGTTAAGAAAAAATTTAATTAATTGTAAGCTGACCTACACCTTGGCACACATGTTGGCCTCCCTCTTAAAAGGCGTGTCTATTAATTTCTTCAGCAAAAAACACTATATATATATATATATATATATATATATATATATATATATATATATATATATATATATATATATATAGTTTGATGTTAATTTTTTCATCAAGTGTTTGGTCATCAAGCACAAAACATGAGTTACTTCACATCTCGTGAACTTAAAATAGAGCTTTTGATATTCTGTTTGGGTCACTAAACCGCACTGAAAATTTCAGATGCGAGTTGCAGTAATTACAGTGGCTTGGTCTCATCCATAGTGGTTCAGATTTCTGTGGTGGCACATTTTAGATCTGAAATTGTAGTAATTACAGTGGCTTGGTCTCATCTACTGTGATTCAGATTTCTATGGTGGCACATTTCAGATCCAAAGTTGCAGTACATTACACAACTCGGTCTTGGTGACTGCAGTAGCTTAAAATTCAGAATGTGGTGGACTCCTGAAATTCAGACTCTGGTGGACTCTTAAAATTCAGACTCTGGTGGACTCTTGAAATTTAGACTCTGGCGGACTCCTGAAACTCGGACTGTGGAAAACTACAGTGACTCTTTTAATTGCAGTAGTTTCGGACCTCTTACAATGGACTGTGTATCAACATTTTGGATCAAATTCTTAGTCAGTGGCTTGGACATTTCATTGGTATACCAATCTTCTTCTTAGTGGCTCGTGTTAAGAGAAGATCATTCTTGTGGTACGTCAGATTGAAGGACTCACAAGTAGAGGAAGGCCCAAGTCTAGATTTACACTCCCAGATCTAGATTGTGATTGAAACATTACTTCTATACCTACAGTGAAGATACAACTACAGTAAAGGAGACCTATATTGGACAGCCAAGATCTCATTAAGTATGCAGAGAAGTGAAGACTAAGAGCATGCTATTAGAAGCACCTTGTGGAGGCATTCATTGAAAACATGTAGCTGTCTGTCTATGCACACTTGAAAATACTTTGAAGTCCGTTTGGAGCAGTACAAATGCATTGAAGTAAAACTTCTTTAAGGGTTGCCTTGAAGACATCATAATAAAGCATTAAAATAATATTTGAAGCAGTCTTGATAGAGATTTTGAAGAAGCCCTTGAAGAGGCTTAAAGCAAGTGTAGAACTTGGGCGGCCTATTGAAGACAACTTGAAAGTCTTGGAGATATTATTGGAGACCATGATTCGCTGAAGCCATTGTGAGGTAACTTCAAGATTCTTGGTTGGGTGACATGAAGAGCAGTGGAGACACCTTCATAATAAGATAAGGTTGTCATTGATGAAGTGATTTGGAGAAGGCATTGTTGAGAGTGAAGATATTTTTAGGGCAAATTGCAGAAGAGATTGGGAGCCTTGAAGATCATCAAACTTACCTTGACAAATTAAAGCAGTGGGTAGGAGCCCTAGAGGATAGGTGTTCTCAAGAAGACTAGGTTGGTGCCTATACCAGAGATAGGGATGGAGCCCTAGAGGTTAGAGCCTCAAAGTGACAAGTTTGGAGCCTTGGAAGATAGGGTTGGTTCCCTAGAGGTCGGAGCCTCGTGAAGTCCAAGTAGGTGCTTGGAAAAGTACATGTTGGTGCCTGGAAGGATTGAAGATCGGTGTCGTCATCTCGGGTTGGAGCCCTCCTCTTATTGTATCTATTTTATTGTAAAGAATAATTTAATAAAAACATTTATTCTTATTGTTCATATTGTGTTTTAAATATAAGTGATCTAACTGGTAAAAATAACAATCGGAAAGAAACACTGATTCACCCCCCCTCTCAGTATTTCCAACAACCACAAAATCACTTTGGGAGTTGGAAATCTAGCCCTTCCAACTCCAGAGAGCGATATCTTTGTCAGATATAGTTTTTTTTTTTGTTTATTTTTAATTTTTAATTTTTTTTAATACATATATTTTACAGAATAATATTAGGCTAGCTAGCTATTAGGTTCAGGTTTTGGATTTTAGAATTTTGATTGTTTGGTTGATTAAATGGCTAAATTTCCATTGGACTATGGAGTCAATGACTTAAACTTGGATATGTTTCAGTTTTTATAAAGAGTTTCACAGGGCAGGGTAGCCAAAATGACTGGATTCTGTAAATTTAAATGAAGTGTAATAAAAGAGATGAAAGAAATTCCATTAAGTAACGAGGAATTAAGAATTCATTTACTTAATTTCAAATGAAAACATTAAAATTATTCAAATCCAGAATCAGAGTGTGTTTTAATACAATTCTTGTTCTTCAATTTTCTGTTGAATAATTCAGTTCATGAATACATAAGTATGGCAAACTGAGAAAATAAACACATAAACCGTGAGAGATGCACTTCACCAACAATTTGACACAAGAATCCTATGAAAGAATCTTCTTTATTACTGATCATTCCACAAAACTTGAAAATGTATAGTAGCCTTCTTGGATGCAAACATTAACCCTCTATACTTCAAAGTGAGAAGTATATATAAGTTTATTTACAAAAAATCCTATCATGACAGACCAGGATGTATTTTAGGAATATCTAAAACAGATTACATCTTTGATTACAAAAATATAGGATAAATTGGAACTACTCGAATGCTGGCCCTATTTTGGAGGAGGCTGTTGTTGATCTGTCCTTCTGACTTTTGCTGCGCTGTTGGTCCTGTTGCTGAAGATAGAATTAGCTTTTTCACTCAAGTAACTCACATAACTTGTCCCACCTTTCTACACTTGGAATGGATAACTTAAGCAATCTCCCGTAAATCTTATTTGCCTCTGTGTACTTGGAAAATGTGGGTTTGGTAATAAAAATGTGCTTGATCTCATGTTGGATATTTAAATAATTTTCCAGTGCCTCAAGGAAAGCTTTGCCTGTAATGCTTCCCTGTATACCTGCAAATTTGGAACTATCCTTAGCTGCATTTGTCAACTTCCTGTTATAATAATCCAAGGTGATTAATTTATCATTTATCACAAATAAACTTGGAAGCCCTTTGTTATTCAACACTTCAAATCTGTTGAAGAACCCGTTGACACCAATTTCGAGAACCTGGCACTTCTCTTCTAGTTGCAACATGAGGTTCTTCTTAGTCAATATTTTCTTGATCTCTAATATTGTCTCAGTTCTATCCTCAATCCCCAATTCTTCTAGCTCATACTTGTTTTTGGAATTCAGAAATCTGATGAGGTTCGTGGCTTCAGTGGCTTGTCCCTCCTAGCTTTTCTTTGATCTGTACAATTACTTCCTTGGACTTCTGAGCCAACCCATTCTGCTCAACGATGATTTGAATGGAAGGCCAAATCTCATTCATAGATTTATGGTTATCTATCCATATGTTCTCAGCTTGTGCTAAGGTATGATTCCATGGCATTTTCCTTCCCTAATTTCTCTAGTCTTTGAGTGAGTCTCTGAGACTTCTGTACTTCAGCCAGATGTGAGGTTTCAATTCTTGTTTTCTGCTCTTGCAGGGCCTTTATCTGCCCTTGTAACCTTTTTATTTCTTCTCCTTGTATGGACATGTCTTCCATAGAATTTGTCATTTTACCAGCAACATCTAAGTCTTGTGCCGGGGGTGTTGTGATGTAGAAGCCCCTGCTCTAGTTGAGGTAGCCATTCTTGTTTGTGGTATTGCTATAAGAGGTACAACCTCAAGTGGGACCATAACTAACTGTGCATTCTGCTCCTTTTATTTCAGTAGTTTGTCCATCTCTACTTCCATGTTCCTGATTTGTGCATTATGCTCCATAATAAGCTTGAGCATGTCTTCTTTTTGGCTCTCTGTCTCTCCTATTTCTTTGGTATGCAGATCCTTAGTGGCTAGTAATTTCAACTATTTCCTGAGTGCTGCAATGTCAGTATTCTTCTTCTTGATTAGTTCTTTTGCTGCTTTAACATTGGTTGGGTCATATCCTATTTGGATGACCAAGTCTTCTAAGGATTTGATCTCATTATCCTTTACTAGAGAAGAGATCTTCTTAATCTTTAATTTTGATTGGACATTGGTGAGTGACAATTGCAATTTAGAAGCATTCATTGTAGTATTTGTCAAGGTGGCACATATAATTTCCCCTGTCTGTTTATGCATCTCCATTTGATCAATAAGATGGATGTTTTTTGTGTCAAACTCAAAGGAAATCTGTTGATAATTTGCTGCTGTTTTTGGATGAGGGATCTGAGCCTATAAGAATGCCATTTGCATTCTTCCCTTCTCTATGTCGAAAGCTGAAAAGTCTGCTCTGAGTAGTGGAAGTTTGCTTCCAAAATTGAGTATAAGCGCCGCTTTTAAGGAGCTCATTTTTAAGCTTTATTTCCTTATACTTATCAAATATGCTTTTTTCCTTTTTCCCATGGATCAACTCTGATGTTTGAGCTGAGTTTGGATTCCCTTGTGAAACTAATGACGCTGTTGGAGACCCTGTACATACACTGTCTATCTGTGCTGCAGAATGTGGACTCTTAAGGACTATGGTATCTTGTCCTTCTCCTTCCTTTGGAAAATCTGTTTTAGAATTAGTTTTTCTCTTCTTCCTGTAAATCTTAAATTCTTTTGCTGAGACCTCTATGAATGAAGGGGAGCCTTCTTCCCTTGGTCTTTTCTCTATCTTTTCCTGAGGGGTGGGAGTCTATGAAGTATATGTAGACAAAATCTGCTCTTCTGCTTCTTGTAAAGTGTTCTCTTCTCACTCCCCCTGATTCATGTATTTCTCAATTTTATGTCTCTGTCTATGAACATAGGGAGTGATCCCCTGTTCCACCCTTAGCTTAGAAATTAAGCCAAATGGGTCATATGACCATGTGAAGCTTAAGGGTAACTTCATCTGCTTTAGGAGGATGTCTGCGTCCTTGCCTGCTGTCCTGCTGTTGTAAATAAATGGTTCAATTTTTGCCTTTATCATGAACTGAGATTTCTTCTTGGCTGCAACAAAATGGATTTCATTTGCATTGATAATCTTCCTATTGTATTCTAATGCAAACACTCTCATTGGTAGGTATTGAGGTAGCTTGTAGGGTGGCAACTCACACCCTGTTAAAATTGGACAACTAGGTCCAAACTCCATGTTGTGATGCTCAGATGAAGACACCAATATTTTTATTGGGTTCCTCTTTCAAAGAGGTGCAAGATTGATCTAAAGATCATCTTGATCCGATGAGTAGAACATTTATTTTGAATTTATCTTTAATAGTTTCAAAAGATGTGCAGGTTGGCCTTAAGGTTTTACACCCTCAGCAAATGTGTCACACACCCTCAGTAATTGATATAAATAGAGTCAATGTTGGAGGACATTCACTCATCTCATCCTCACACATCATCTTTCCTCTTCTGATTGGTTCGAGCTCCTTGGAGGCAGTTTTCGATTCACACGTGGGAAAGAAGGACGAAGAGAATTTTGCTGCAGCTAGGGTTTCCATGGAGGTTTGACCAGTGTTGACTTTGGTCAACGCATGGTCAAAAAGAGCTGATTTTTGGCATAGACTTTGATTTCTGAAGTCCGTACATTTTGGCACAAGAACCGAGGTCAAAGGTTGATCGAAGATCGAGTTGCGTTGAATTTTACTTGCTACTGTTCTGCGTTGACTTTTATGGGGTTGACTTTGAGTTGACCGTGTGGCTGTTTTGAGGGTTGTTGTGACACATGATGGGCTGGCTGACCAAGGGGACTTTGCTGGTTGAAGCATCCCGTTGACTGCCGTAACGCACCAACACATTTATCTGTTTCTGGTTTGTCTTTTGTTGATCTACGGGTATGTTCTATCAACATTTTACTTGATTGTTTATGTGATTGGTGTAGTGAAAGTAAAGTTGCATCAAGCATAGAACATCTACATAAATTTACATGGTATCAGAGTTGACGTGAAGACAAGCCCTATTTGTAGCAATCACCGAAGAAGAAAATGGGTTCCACAAACTATGGCTTCAAGGAGGATGACAAATTGACTGGGAATGATGACTTCCATGCTTGGAAGATGATATTGGATCTTAAATTGGAAGACCAAGATGTCATGGACTATGTGCAGGGTAAAATCCAAGAACCTCCATCCACTGCTACTGCTGCTGCCAAAACAAAGTACAAGAAGGGGGAGATCAAAGCAAAGTTGATGATCAGGTAATCCATTCATAAGAGTCTGGTGGCCTACATCTCTGAGCTAGGCACAGCCAAAGAGATGTATGATAAGTTGGTCCTCATGTTCAAGGCCAACAATGCAAATCAAGTACTCTTCTTCAAGAATTAATTGAAGAATCCGAAGAAAGGCAGGGATGAGTCCGTTCAATCATACTTTCTGAAGCTGAACGAGATCAGGAACAATATATTGGCTATTAGGGAGACAATCGCTGATCGAGAAATGGTACTCACCGCACTTGGAGGGCTCCCATCCGAATGGCATGTGTTCAACACTACCATTTCTAAATAATAATGTGATACCTGACTTTGATGAAGTACTATCGAGATGCATACAAGAAGAGACAAGAATGAAGGAGTATGGAAATGAAGGAAATGCTGCCTACGCTGCTCATTCTAGAAAGAAGAACTTTGGTGGTCCAAAGAAAAAAGGAAAAGCAGGGGCCCAAGGAAAGAAGGGCACGTGTTTCACTTGTCATAGTCCAGGTCACTATGCTAGAGAATGTCCTTTCAAGAATGATTCTCCCGATGGTGATGACATCAACAACAACCCGAGGAATGGCAATAAAAGGAACAACAGGTTCAAGGGAAAGAGGAAGGCTCTCTCTGACGGAAATGATCAACCTTTCAAAAGGTCAATAAACTTCAGATATGAGGAATCAAATTTTGTTGATAAAAGAAATGAATACATTCTTGTATCTGCCCTCTCTGTTGCATCTCCACCCGACACTAAGGATATCTGGTTGATAGATAGTGGTGCCTCAAGGCACATCACTGGGTTCAAGGAAGCACTCTCTGATATGGTTGAGAAGGATACTAAGCTGGAAATTATCCTTGGAGATAATGCCACATATCTCGTGAAAGGGACAGGGACCGTGACCCTCCACTTGTCTCAAGGTCAAGTCCTCCACTTGTAGGATGTACTCTATGTACCTAATTTGAAGAAGAACCTTGTGTCTATATCGGCCATGGAAGACAAAGGTTTCAATGTGGCATTCACTGATGGAAAGGTGCGCATGTGGAAGAAGAGCTTCAAGGAAGTTATCACGATTGGGTTTAGAGTTGATACACTCTACCAGGTTGGAGGAAGTCCACTAGGAGCGATGACATGTGATACTATCCGACAGACTGAACTATGGCACCGTAGGTTTGGATACCTTCACTACAAGGCCCTTCCTGAAGCAAGGAAGGTGGTGACAAGGATGCCCGAGTTTTCAAATAATCATGAAGGTGTATGTAAGGGTTGTGCCGAAGGAAAGCATACAAGGGGACCTTTCCCCTCAAGTGTCACAAAGACAACTGATGTATTGCAATTGATCCATTCTGATCTATCTAGTATGCTGCCCGTGACATCCTTGGGAGGATGTTCTTATTATATGATGTTCATAGATGACTTCTCTCGCAAAACCTGGATATACTTCTTAAAGAAGAAGGATGAGGCTTTCATGTGGTTTCGTACCTTCAAAGCCTTGGTGGAAAATATGTCAGGGAAGAAGATCAAGATTTTGAGAACTGATAATGGCACTGAATATGATACAAACGAGTTCAAGGAATTTTGCAGAGAAGCTGGCATCAAGAGGGAGACCACAACTGTCTACACTCCTGAGCAAAATGGTGTTGTTGAACGAAAGAACTGGACCATTGTGGAAGTTGCTCGTGCCATGCTATGTGACCAAGGTCTACCGAAGTTTCTATGGGGAGAAGCTGTAAACACTGTTGTGTACATACAAAACCGATGCCCGCATTCCGCTCTAGACTCCAAAACTCTTGAAGAGGTTTTCTCTGGTAAGAAACCTAACGTCTCACATTTTAGAGGTTTTGGATGTTATGTTTATTTTCATGTGCTGAAAGAAAAGAGGAGCTAGCTGGATGCTTCTAGGAAGAAAGGAATGTTTGTGGACCGATGCCCGCATTCCGCTCTAGACTCCAAAACTCTTGAAGAGGTTTTCTCTGGTAAGAAACCTAACGTCTCACATTTTAGAGGTTTTGGATGTTATGTTTATTTTCGTAATGAAAGAAAAGAACAACGGATGTACGGGAAGAAAGGAATGTTTGTGGGCTACAATGAAACTTCGAAGGCCTAAAGAGTCTATGTGCTTGGTCAAAAGGAAGTGGATATATGCCATGATGTCACCTTTGACGAAGATGCTTCCCTGAGGAAAGTAGTCAATCTTCCGAGATCTGAGGAAGATCATGAAGCAAGGCCTGGAAATCAAGAGGAACCGAAGGATGAGACGATGCTTGATGTTGAAGGACCTGTTAGACTCCTATACCAATAGGTGTAATTTTTCATGATTGACTTATTGAACTATGCAATATGTTCAAACCTTTTTCTTGTGCAAAGGTGTTCCATATTCTTTAAAAATCAAAAAATCAAAAAATTTTAAAAAATGTAAAGAGGGTATACCCTAAAAGAAAAATCAAAGGGTAAAAAGAATAAAATGGTAAAAAAAGTGAAAGAAATGAACCCCAAACAAAAATAGACCAGGAAAGTGTGCAAGTCCAAATGCCACTACTATTTCATTTTTTGTAATAAACAAAATTGTGTGTAGTTTGTTAAACTTTTGCCACAATTTATGAAGGGTCAAACTGTTTAAACTTGACTCATTCATTTTTCAATTTCATGTTGTAGAATAGAGAATAAATATCTGACCAAACAGTTTAATCTTGGTAGATAAGTAGATAGGTAGAGTTAATAAAAGGAGCTCAACAGTTTAATCTGAGCCCTTGGATGTAATAAGTGTAGACTTAGATAGGTTTGCCATGTAAAAGAAAAAGAAGATTGATAAGGGTTTGCCAGTCTAAATGCACCCTAATAAAGAAGAGAAAATGGTAGGGTAAGGTAAGTAGGGTAGGTAGATGTTGTTGCTGAAATTACATGTGATGAATGCTGGCCCTAAATGTGTTCAATCTTACTTTCATCACAAGTGCAAAGACAGATGCTACATTGGAAAATTTCACAGAAAGCAAAGTCAAAATCATTAACTTCCTATCTCACTTTTTCCCTAAAATTTTTTACTAATTTCCCCAAAGTGCTAAGGGATTTGAAGATTAAAGGGGCTCAAGGCATTTCCTTGACTTTTGGAGGGACCGGACCCTCGGCCTAATAATTGAAAAGACCTAAGTACTTCAAGTTATTTATCATTATACTCATTCACTTTTAATCTTTTCCTAAGTAAAATTCCATTTTACTTAGGAAAATCATGCTATATTTCATAAAAATCCCTCAAAATTACTTGCTATTCTAAATCTAAGTGTTGAAGTTGATATAATGCAATTTGCTTCAGAAATCTTCACTTTCTTAGTTGTGTAAAGAATTTTGAGTTTTCCATGTTCCTTTGTCATATTAACATTTTACTTTAATTATTAAATCCTTATACAAATTACCTTTTCCTATATATATAACTCCTCCTATGTAATATCCCAAAAAACCTTGGTATTATAAGTTTTAGCCAAAGTATTTAAACCCATATGATAAAATCAAATACCCACAGTATAAATCCCTTTAGCTAAAAACATATCTATATAACTAGTCCCGCCCCCTATGTTAATTGAATTGATTTAATTTAATTATCATATAATAAAAAATATACAAAAAAACAAAGTTTAAACATGTATTTCATATGTTTAAAATAAAAAATAAATAAAACCCCAAGTCCATCCGTAACCCCGACTCTCCATAAACCAAAGAGATTAATTAATCACCTGGATTAATTAATAATCTTACCCCTCTGCCAATCGAAAACATCTCGGAATGATTAACTCATAAATAATCGTCTCGGGCCCACGCGTTAACTCCCCCGCCAGCTTCCCGTCCGGTCCACCGTTGGATCGCCCGCTCCAAGATCGACGGCCCGCTTCAATTCCGCTAGCCATCCCTCGTCTGAAGATTAACACGCGAAATCAGAGCGGTTTCCAAACATTGCACTGGCCACGCATCGTGTGCTGAATGGAATCGCTGCCAAATCGCGGAAAACCGCCTGCTCCAAAAAGCGGTGCGGAATTTACCACTTACCGCCCATTCCCCATGATGTGTCCATCGTACACTATGACGTCATCATAAAAAATAATAAAAAATTTCCCATTCTGACTTTGCAAATAAAACAAAACTTCGCGCATTTTTTCATTTTGTGTGTTGAAAGCGACTGCGTCCTTCATTCTGAAAAGTTTCAAAATCCACTGTTAAACTGCCATTAACCGAATTTGCTGAAGAACTCCGTCAGTCCATTATCCAAGCGTCCATCAGCCATCAATCAGTACCTGTTAAATACAGCTTATCTTCTCAAAACAGGTATTTATATCATTTCCCATTTTTCACTCTGCAAAATCCTGCTGTTCGTTCAAAATTCTACACCAAAGACTGCTACAGAGTATTTTGAGTCTTCTTTTTTCCCAGAATTTCAATTGCCTCTACAGAAAACTGTATTTTCGATCTTCAAACTGGTAATTGCGCCCATTTCCGTGAAAAACCCTGGAACTTTCCATTTTGAATACACAAGAACCAAAATGGAAGTCCCGCTGGCTTTAAATGTTGCTCCATTAAACGCCCCTCATAGAGATTTGGATTACTTATCATTAGTGGATAAAGATTTTCAGATTAAAGACTTAGTTTTCAGTGAAAGCCCCCTTCGAATTCATTGTCGCTGCAGAGACAATTATTTGAATGGCTAAGATATTATTGGATTATGGGAGTCTGGTCTTCCTAGATACCTTTTTCCCTCAGTCCATATCTTTCCTGAAATTATCCATTATTGCCATGCTAATTATGATCCAAATCAAAGAGCAGTATTATCCCCAAGCCAGAATATCCTTTTTCCCATTACTGCTGAATCCATCAATGATATGTTACAATTTCAGTCTGGTGAAGCCCTTACTCCTTTGTTAATGGGAGAACTATTGGAGAAATCCACTAAATTATCCCAAGGGGAGTTAACTCGCATTTGCCAAACCTTCATGTGGCCAGAGCATCAGCCTACAGGCCCTCCCCCTTATGCTAATGTTTATTTCACTAAAGAAGGTCAAAATATTTTGAGTATGATATCTTTCATAATGGGTTTTAATACCAGTGAGTATGTTGACCATTTAACCCTGGTATTCTTATCTATGTTCACCCCTGGACAGCCTCCTGCTGTTAAGTACAACTTTGCATCTTTCATTGCAGATAAGATACATGATCAATTGATGAAATTAGAGAATGAGAAAGTATTCAAGTATTCTACTGTCATTTACCATCTCATCCTCTATTACCAGTCAGAAACTTTCCCTTTCTATATTAAAAAACTTGATACCCAAGGTAATCCAAGATCTGTTATCTTTTGGTCAGCCATTACTCATAGTTTCCTAGATTCTCCATATTATTATAATGAGTTCATTGATCTTTTCATACATCCTACAACTACTTTATTGACAGGAGTTGCCCCTCCAAGACTCATCAATGAAATTAAGAAAATCCTTCAGCGTTCAAAACAGTATAAGATAGGTGACTGGTACTTCTATCAGAATCATACTGAAATTAGAATTTACGGATGTGAATTGAGCCCTTTCAAGTTACCCAGATATGTTCCAATGAGACTTTTTGCACTTGAGTATTTCAGACAAATGAACAATTCAGATATAATTCACTTCTGTAATGCCAAGAAAAAGGCCCAACTCAGGATAAAGAGCCAATTAGGTCCATTTATCTGCAATTCTAGGGATGGAGGGGAAGAAGCTCAAAAGATATTAGAGGAACGTTGCATATTACAGAAAAGTTTCCATTGGGTACCTTATGACCCATTCAACTTTATTTGTGACAAAAGAATGAAAAACAAATCAACACCCTACATGCATCGAATAATCCCTGAGAATGAAAAGTATGCTAATACAGATGAATGGGTAGAAGGAACATTAATTGAACAGAATAGTGAAGAAGACAATATGAACAATGTAATGAAAGATCTTGGAAAAATGCTTGACCTAGAATTTTTTGGGCAAGTGCAGGTACCAGACATTGGTCCTTCTTCAACAGGGAATTTTCAACAAAAATCACAGGAAAACATTCCATCAATTGCAGTTGAATCCAAAGGAAAAGAGAAAGAGCCTGAAATACAAGTGATTGAAACATTCAAAATGACTGAACAACCTCAAACATCTAAGGCACAAGGACAAGTATAGGTTCCTCCTCAAACCGATCCAGTAGAAATGCATCCAGTGGAAATGCCAAACTTGCAAACTCCACTGAATATTGAAAAGGGCAAGAAAAGAGAGGCTGAAGGTCCTACTCCTCCCAAGGAATCTTCAAAACAACCTTAGGCTAAAAGGCAGAAAATGAATCCACTTCCAGAAGTTGAATCATATGAAGAAATCATTGATATTCCAGAAAGAGAAGATAGTCAGCAAACAAGTTCATTTAGTGGTACATACTCTGATCTTCAAGGAAAGACAATGCATAGGAAGCTAAGTACAAAAATATCTTCTTTTAAACCTCCAAACAAAGATGCAGGAGACATAAAGAAGACTTTGATTGATATAAAAAGGAATGATCCACTGAGGATACAGGTGTATAATCAATATCTTAAAATGGCTCCAAAAAATCAAGAGAGATTAATGTCAGCTTTTGACATTCAACAGGGTAAAATGCTAATGAGCCATTTTAAACCCAAAGTGCAACAACCAAAGACAACAACTGATTATATCGGAACCAATTTTGAGGTCCTAGCAAAATATATTCATCCTTTGGACCAGATTGAATTACACAAGCAGACTGGAGAAATGATATATACTACACTTACTGACAAGGCTATGGCAGCTCATGAATTACAAGATTCTTTGAATAATACAAATACTCAGTTGCAGATAGAGAAAGCTTCTTCCCAAGCAAAGGATAACAAGATAAAATCTTTGGAGGAAATAATTATCAGTTTGGGTCATAATCCTAAGGATGTCAAGGGTATTTAAGCATTGATTAAAAAGAAATATGATGACATTGCTGCATTAAGGAAACAATTGAAACTACCAGCTTCAAGACACCCTCAGACTGAAGAAGTAATGAAGGAAAATTCAGAAGAAGAGGTGATGGACTTACTTCTAAAAATGAATGAATGACTTGCTGAAACATAAAAAGAACTTGAGCAAGCATTAAAAGATAAAGAGTCCATTAGTCCAACAACTATATCACAGGCAGCCACAGGAACAGGTACATCAATCACAGGTCAACAATTAGAGCTAACACAGGTGAATACTTCTGATAAGGGTTCTGATGAATTAATCAAAGCAATGAATGAATTAAAACTGCAAGTGACAGAACTCCAAAGCTTAAGGTTTCAGCTTTCTACTCTGGAAAACAAATATGATCAATCAAAAATAAGTATTGCTGAGAAGACAAGAGAAATAAAAAAAACTAGAAAAATCAGTTAAAGCATTGGAAAAGGATCTTGTAATGGAAAAACCTTTAAGTGAATTAAAAGAAATTCTTTGGTATAACGTTATTCAATCAATAAAGAACGTTTGGCCTTTTATTCAAATAATATATGAACAACAAGATTTAGTCATTTGGGCTCTGGAAGAAATTGAGAAAACAAGGGAAGAGTTAGGAAAGATGCCAAAAAAAGCCAATAGGCTTATCAATTTTTTGAATACACAGAATAAGCAGCAACTTGCAGAATTGGGAATTCAGGACAGAACGGGAACCATCTTGGAAATCAAAAGAGTTTTTACCAAAATGACTCTTATGCAAAATCTTGAAACAAGGTGTTCAAACATGCAGCAAGAAATTTTTGCCTTCAGAGAAAGATTTGATGTTATGTTAAATAAAGGTTTGCCCATTCCGGTTACTGAAGAAGATAAATTAATGGATTTGGAAAGCTTTGTTAAGAAAATAAATAAACAGGTTGATGATCAAGCCAGTTCTTCAACCAGTACAACAGAAGGAACATTGCCAACAGGGAAAAGTCTTTATGAAAAATTGGAGAGTTTATTTTATATTGAACATGAAATAAAACATTTTTTTCCATATCAGCCTAATTTTTTCAAATACACTGAAGCTGATGAAACATTGAGGGAATTACAAAGAACCAGAGTGCCAGAAGTTCAATGGTGGGAAGAGATGTTGGAGCTTTTATGAAATTTATCCTTGGGTGAAATTTTTGCATATTTTACTGAGGTATATCTTGATAAAGGATAAATAGGTGAATAAAGGCCAAAGAGTATCAGTTCAGTAGTTAAAGTGTATCGGTAAAAACAAAGAGTATCAGACAAGCAAAGCAGTCAGAAAAGAATTACTCAAGAAGACAGCAACGGGCTAAAACAAAGGAACTGCTTCCAGCACATTCTGAAAAAAAGGAGACAGCACACAATATCAACTGATTTAGCCTATTTTCGAGACCATCTGTCTCTATTTTATTGCAACTTATTTATTAGTCATCCTAGAGTATATCTCTTTTGTTATGAGATATTTTAAAATAATATTTTGTATAAATAAGCCCTCAATCATATTAGTGAGGGTGGATTCTACTCCTTTGCTGTGACATTGATTTTTTGGAATAAAAGTGTTTTGGAGAAACTTCTTTGTGGCTTGCTGGATGATGATTTGAAGCTCAAGACTTTTTGCAGGATTCATGTGTCAGACTACAGTTCAATAAGTCTTTTCTATCCTATGTTTTAATTTTTATATCTGTTTATAATATCGCTGTGTTCCATTTCTGAATAATTGACATAAAAGAATAAATCAGAACTTACTTAAGTGTACTTTGATTTCAATTGTGATTATTCTAAATGTTTTCTTCTAAACTGGTTATAAGCAACAAATTCTTAATTGCTCTTGTTTCGCTGGTTTGAACATTTTGATTACTATAATAAAGAATTCTTAATTGCTCTTTATTTGTAATCATTCATTTTCTTTCTTTGAATATGTTGAAAGATTCTTGATTGCCTTTCATCCATTCAAAATCCATTCCATGTACTTTAATTTCTAAAAATTGTTCTCTGTTTGGCTATCTTGCCCTGCAAAGCCATCTTGTGTGTAGAAGATTAATCCAGTAAAGCCATCCTTTCGACTCCATAGCCCAATGGCCTGAAAATATTCAACCTTGCCCTTAGTTGGCAGATTCCACCATTTTCAAACAAACTCTTGGACTTATAACTAGCCTAATATTTTCTAAGAACAAAGCTAAATCATAAAGAGAGAGCCCTCTCTGGATACAGATTGGCTAGATTCTGTATCCGAAGGTTGTTTTGTGGTTACCTCGGGTATACTTTCATTTTCCACAACTTCAAGGAAAACCTGAGTGATAACATAGTGACGACCATACTGGGGACTCTGAATCATTTTTATTGTTAATATTGTTCACTTATAAGCTATATATAGAGTCTGAAGATCAGCCAGGTAGCCTTTGAAATGCTTTTGCCCTGCAATTGCATAGTAAATAAATGCTCCTTCAGTCTATCTTTGATTTAGCTTATACACTGAACCTTAGTTTCAAATGTTTAATCAGATTCTCTAGTTCAATAAATCTTTGAGAAAATTTTAATAAAAAATCTTAAATTTCTTGAAGAATTTGCTAAAGTTGTACTTTCATTGTATTCCAAACAAAAAACCAAAAAGATAAAGTCTAGGAAAACTGGCTTCAGAAAGGATTCGTCATACCAGGTCAAACCCTGACCCTAATCCACCACCAATATTTGAAAATCCAAATCTGATTCCTAGGATTCTTAGAAGACAAGGAAGCCAAGAAAGCTCTGAAAGAGGAAGTCAAGAAAGTTCTGGAAGTTCCAGACCTCTTTCTAGATCACATTCCTGTCCTGTGAAGATTATATATTTTGATGAAATCCCTTTTGATGAGCAATTTGAAACATCTCTGTTTGTGAATTTTTCCGAATCTGAATTGTCTAAGCTCGTTCCAGACCCACTGTTTCTTGGAGATTTACAATTGAGATTTGTTTCATATCATCTTGACAGACATTTACAAAACTCCATTCAATCTGAACAGACCTTTGAAGAAAGTTCAAACATTTCTGTAATCACTGAAGCTTCCCCAAGCTCAGCTACCTTTCCTCAAACCTCTCAAAACCAAGCCACTCCTACTCCTCCACCCACTCCTTCCAGACCATCATCACCTGTTATTCCATTACACCTTCCAATGGCCAATAGATATGCCCCGTTAAGGTTGCTAGGCAACCCTGCTGCTTTGCCTCAGGATTATCAAAGTAAAATCACCCCTTTTGACGGTTCAGGTACTTATACTGCTCAACAACACACCAAAAGGATGACTGATTACTTTGAATTTTATGAAATTGACGCTGAAGACGTTCGAATGAGAATTTTTGTCCAGAGTCTTACTGGGGAAGTCAGGACATGATTTAGGGCCCTTGCTCCAAACAATATTGCTGACTTACCAGCCCTGTATAGATCATTTTTAAATAGATGGGAGAAGAAGAAAGACCCTCTTCAGATCCTATCTGACTTTGGAAAATTGAAAAGAGGACCTAATGAAACAGTACAAGATTACATCATCAGATTTAACGAAGCCTACAACGCTGTTCCTCAAAACCTTAGACCCCCTCCGGATTCAGTAGTAGTTAAATTCCCTGATGGTTTTGACTCTGACATAGCACATTCACTTAGGGAAAGAGCCCCCCAAACCCTAGAAAATATGCAAAGCATAGTGGTTAGTGTTGAAGCAAACCTCATAGAAAAACGAGCTAGAGCTAGGGCCGAAAGAAGAATGCCTATGAATGAAGAACCTTCAGCTTTTGAAAGAACGCTGGATGCAATCATTAAAGGTATGGAAATACTGGGAGACAGAGTAGAGACAATCGAAAGAAATTCTTCTGGTGATAATCAAAATGTTGTGAGAAACCCAAACTTTAGAAGAAATCAGAACGAAAATATTGGGAAAAATGTCCCTGACCAAAACATCAGGCCACCATTCCAAGAAAATTTTGTTGAAGGTTCAACTTCTGAAGAGCCTACCGAGGATGTTGAAATAAATAACGGGACTGAAAAAAAAAATGAACCAGAAGTTTTCCTATCTCAAGATGATCAAGAGAATCACATTCTTGAAACATTTCAAACTCATTCAGGAGAAACTTTTGATTTTAAAGAAGGCTATGACACAGCAATTTATGAAGTTCATAAACAATACAATTTGAGAAGCAGGCGGATTGATGTGCCAGAGAATAGCAAATAGAAAGCTGTAAAACAAAACTTCAAAGGTAAAACTAACATTCCTCCTGTACAAAACACTCCTCATGTACAAATTTTGTCTAGGAAAAGTTCTAACCCCGCAAATCCAATAATTAAAGATGTGTCTGACAATCAACTGAACAATAAACAAATTTCTAATACTTCTCCTCTTTTAGGAAATGTAGAAGAAACAACATAAGTTAATTCAGAAATGCCTTCAAATCATAATCCCACTCATGAAAAAGAGAAAAACGTTGAATATCCAAAAAATAGAGAAAACCCAACTGTCCAAAACACTAGAGCTCAAACAAAAAAAAATTTCAATCTAGAGGCTGAAATAGGAAAAATAAAGATAGATGTTCCCTTATCAGAATTGGCTAAACATGATGTCTATAGAAGCCAAATCAGCAAATCCCTTAACATTACCATTACTGGAATGGATGATTCAGTAAATATTCTTAATGATCAAACCAAACTCTTTTTTGGCCCTGAGGTAAATGGAAATCCAGAAAGTGGAGGAACTCCTCCATTTTATGTGAGCTTGAATGTTCATGACAAAATAATCCATAATGCTATGATTGATTCTGGAACATCCCATAATTTGATGCCAAAAGCTATGATGGAAAGATTAAATTTAGACATTACCAGACCGTATAAAGATCTGTTTTCTTTTGATTCTAGTCAGGTAAGATGTTTAGGTTTGATTAAATATTTGTGTGTTACTTTGGTGCAATACCCTGCGAAGTCTGTTTTGATGGATATAGTAGTGGCTGATATTCCTCCTAAATATGGTATGTTGTTGTCTAGATCCTGGGGTGCTAAACTTGGAGGATCTATTCAATTAGACATGTCATATGCCACTATTTCAGTATTTGGTCAACCTAAAATATTATATAGAGAGACCTTGATGGGGTATTTGATAGGTAGCCCAGAGAAGCACGAAAACTACTTTTGTCTATTCGGTACATTCGATATGGACTTTTATCTTTTATATCTTTGAATTGGACACCCTCTTGTTCAAAGCACAGCTGAAAGCTGCAAATAAATCCTTTGTTCAAACGAAGAAATTTGAAAACAAAAACACCGAGATAATCAAGAAATACGGAAAAACTAAAAAACTAGCTCATATTAGAAACAATGTTAAAACGATTGATGAAGATTATGAACATGAAATTACGTGGGCATTTAGAATTTGATAGCTCGATCGTAATTAAGGCTTGAGGCTGATTGGATACATAATATTTGAAAACGATCACCTTGAAAATACGTATATGAAGTTGAACTTTAGATGCACTAATAATATGGCAGAGTATGAAGCTCTTTTGCTAGGGCTTAAACATGTCAAAAAGTTAGGATCAATTAGAGTATCAATCATAGGAGACTCTGAGTTAATTATCCAACAGATCAATGGTGAATGTTCAATGAAAGACCCCAGATTAAGAGAATACAGAGGAACAGTTGTGGAAATTCTCAACACTTTCCTACAAGCTCAACTTGCCAAAATTCCTAGAAAACAAAATTTGCATGCTCACAGTCTTGCAATGTTCAAAGCATGTAAATTACCTTTGACTTTAATCATCGCTCAATAAATGATTAGACATAGACCGCTATACCTAGACACCCCATGAATTGGCAAGTATTTGAAATAATAATCGCATCAATAATTTTGACCTCAGAAAATGAGTTCTCTAACAGTAGTATAGATGAAGACACAAAAATCAATGAATCTGATCAAATAGATGAACAAGAAACGAATATTTCATAGGAAACCGCAATTCACATGCTCCAACCAACCAAATTCACTGAAAAATATATGCAAGATTTGAAACAAATGGAATTCGATGAGATCATAGAAGATGAATCTGAAATCATTAATTTGAAAGATAATCATTTACCCAAAGGATTAACTCCTTTGGAAGATCTTTTTGACTCAAATGACATTCCACTAAAACCCAAAATGGAACCTTTAAAAGATGATATTGAAGAAGTCAATTTGGGAACTGAAGGAAATCCCAAGATGGTTAAACTATCTAAATCTCTACCAGAAGATCAAAAGGTTAAATATGTTGAACTTTTAAAAGAATTCCAGGATGTTTTTGCCTGGAGTTATGAAGATCTGAAGTCATACGATACATCAATCATTCAACATAAAATACCTTTGAAACCAGATCAGAAACCATTCAAACAGAAACTTAGAAGGATCAACCATGTTTTACTACCTTCAATTGAGAAAGAAATTAAAAGAATGTATGAAGCAGGAATTATAGCTCCTATTAGGTTCTCTGAATGGGTTTCTAATCTAGTACCAACAAGGAAAAAGACTGGAGAGATTAGACTGTGTGTCGATTTGAGAAATTTGAACAAAGTTTCTTTAAAAGATAACTATCCTTTGCCTAAAATGGACCATATCCTACAAAGGGTAGTGGGATCTTCAAGGATATCTCTTCTGGATGGATTTTCAGGGTATAACCAGATTCTGGTTCATCCTGATGATCAAGACAAAACAACATTTACAACACCATGGGGTACTTTCAAATATGTTAAGATGCCATTCGGTCTAAAAAACGCAGGGGCGACCTTTCAAAGAGCAATGGATATTGCATTCGCCAAAGAAATCCATGATTTTCTGGTAATTTATCTAGATGATTTAACTGTTTTTTCAAAAACAGATCAGCAACATTTAGATCATCTAAGACAAGTATTTTTAAAATGCAGAAAGTATGGTATTTCTTTAAATCCGAAAAAAATCATTATTTGGTCTTGAAGAAGGAAAACTCCTAGGCCACATTATTTCTAAAGATGGCATTAGAATTGATCCTGAAAGAATACAAGCCATATTGCAGATACCTCATCCAAGGAATATTAAAGAACTTCAAGCTTTCATAGGAAAGATCAATTTTTTGAGAAGATTTATTTCTAGTTTAGCCGAATTACTTAGATTGCTTACTAACATGCTAAAAAAGGATTCAAGTATTGACTGGACCGTAGAAGCCAAGAAATCATTTGAAGAAATTAAAATGTCTTTAACCAGAACACCAGTTCTTACCAGTCCAAAGTTTGATAGAGATTTCATCATTTTTTCATTCGCTTCGGAACATACAATTGCAGTTGTTTTACTACAAAAGGATGATCAAGGATGTGAAAAACCAATAGCCTTTTTTAGTAAAGCACTTAGAGATGCATCTTTGAAATACAATATCATGGAGAAACAGGCTTTTGCACTTGTGAAAGCAATTAAAGATTTTAGAGTTTATATATTGTATTCTCATGTGATAGCTTATGTACCTAATGCTGTCGTTAAAGACATCTTAACTCAAGATGGTATTGAAGGAAAAAGAGGTAAGTGGATAGCTACCATATTAGAATATGATATTGAAATTAAACCAACAAAACTCATAAAAGGTCAAGGTTTGGCTCAACTCATGACTGAAACAAATTGCCAAGACCTCGATATTAACGAGCTGGATGATGAACAGGAGATGGCGACTCCACAAATCAGTCAAGCCTTTTTAGACTCACCTTGGTACACTGATATCATTTATGTTTTGTTAAACCTGCAAGCTCCTCCAGGGTTGTCCAGAACGAAACAAAGATTTTTGAAAATGACATCTTTAAAATATTGTATTTTAGATAGTGCTCTTTTTTGGAAGAATCATGATGGAATCCTATTAAATTGTTTATTGAAAGATGAAACTGATAAATTTCTTAATGAATTTCATGCAGGAGATTGTGGTGGACACCTCTACTGGAAGTCAACTACAGATAAGATCTTAAGGGCTGGTTTTTACTGGCCAACCTTATTTTCATATGTTAAGAAATTTGTAACTTCTTGTCATAAGTGTCAGATATTTGAAGGCAAAAGAAAATTGTTGCCTTTACCATTAAAACCAATTTCCACTGAGAGACCTTTTCAACAATGGGGACTGGATTTTATTGGAGAAATCCATCCCCCTTCTTCTGGGCAACACAGATGGATTCTTACTGCCACATATTACTTTACTAAATGGATTGAAGCTATCCCATGCAGACAAGCCAATGATTCTGTAATTATAGGGTTTTTAGAAACCAATATACTTTCAAGATTTGGCTGTCCAGAGAAAATTATAACAGATAATGCTGCTGCATTTAAGTCTAAGAAAATGATTAGTTTCTATAATAAATATCACATCACTTTAGGCCATTCAACAGCCTATTACCCCCAGGGTAATGGACTGGCATAATCTTCCAATAAAAGCCTTATCAATATCATTAAAAAATTATTGGAAGAAAATAAAAAGAATTGGCATAAGAAACTTACCAATGCATTGTGGGCAGACAGACTTACAACTAAGAAATCAATTGGGACCAGTCCATATGAATTAGTTTATGGTATTAAGGCAAGATTTCCATCATCCTTAGGAATTCCTGTTATGAAGTTACTTCAGGAGGCTCAAGTAGAACCAAATGATATTCAGAGAAGAATAAACCAGACAATTCACTTGCAGCAAACTAGAGAAGAAGTGTATCAACGATCCCAAGTCTTGCAGGAAAAGTTAAAGAAAATGTTTGACAAAAGAACTAAAGCAGAAGATTTTCAACTAGGAGACAAAGTTCTAAGATGGGATTCCAGAAGGGAAGATAAAGGGAAACATGGGAAATTTGATTTCTTATGGAAAGGACCTTACATCATTCATGCTTTACAGGGAAATAACACATATTTTTTGAAGAATTTGGATGGTTCAGAAGCTGAGGAAGGACCAGTTAATGGTCGAATGCTAAAGCACTATTTTGATCCTATTTACTAGGATGTTCTGATTTTTTCTAACTTGTACATAATATATCCTTTCTAATGCATCAGTTTTGATTGGATGGTGACTTCTTGGAGTTAAAGCTCGAAGTGAAGGCCCTAAGCTTCAAAAGTTTTACTATCATATATACAATAAAGCTACCAGAAAAAGAAGATTTCATGGTTCAGTTAAAGGCATTTTTGAGGCATATGACCTGCTGTTCTTGACTTTTCGCCAGGAAAAGCCTTCCCCAAGTGGAGCCAGTGTTAGACTCCTATACCAATAGGTGTAATTTTTCATGATTGACTTATTGAACTATGCAATATGTTCAAACCTTTTTCTTGTGCAAAGGTGTTCCATATTCTTTAAAAATAAAAAAATAAAAAAAAATTAAAAAATGTAAAGAGGGTATACCCTAAAAGAAAAAATTAAAGGGTGGAAAAAATAAAATGGTCAAAAAGTGAAAGAAATGAACCCCAAACAAAAATAGACCAGGAAAGTGTGCAAGTCCAAATGCCACTACTATTTCATTTTTTGTAAATAAACAAAATTGTGTGCAGCTTGTCAAACTTTTGCCACAATTTATGAAGAGTCAAACTGTTTAAACTTGACTCATTCATTTTTCGATTTCATGTTGTAGAATAGAGAATAATATCTGGCCAAACAGTTTAATCTTGACAGATAAGTAGATAGGTAGAGTTAATAAAAGGAGCTCAATAGTTTAATCTGAGCCCTTGGATGTAATAAGTGTAGACTTAGATAGGTTTGCCATGTAAAAGAAAAAGAAGATTGATAAGGGTTTGCCAGTCCAAGCGCACCCTATTAAAGAAGAGAAAATGGTAGAGTAAATGAGGTAGGGGTAGGTAGATGTTGTTGCTGAATTACATGCGATGAATGATGGTTCTAAATGTTTTCAGTTTTTACTTTCATCACAAAGTGCAAAGGCAGATACTACATTGGCAGAATTTCACAGCAGAGAAAAGTCAAATTATTAATTTCCCCTCTCATTTTCCCTAAAGATTTTACTAATTTCCCCTAAGTGCTAAGGAATTTGAAGATTAGAGGGGCTCAAGGCATTTCCTTGACTTTTGGAGGGACAGTACCCTTGGCCCAATAATTGAAAATACCTAAGTACTTGAAGTTATTCATCATTACACTCATTCACTTTAAAAATTTTCCTAAGTAAAATTCCATTTTACTTAGGAAAATCATACTATATTTCATAAAAACCCTCAAAATCACTTGCTGTTCTAAGTCTAAGTGTTGAAGTTGATATAAATGCAATTTTGTTTTAAATCTTCACTTTCTCTTAGTTGCAAAGAATTTTGAATTTTCCATGTTCCTTATTATATTAACATTTAAATTCTAATTTACAACTTATATGTAACATTTTTCCTATATATATAACTCCTCCTATAATATCCCAAAAAACTCAGAGTTAGAGTGCTTTAGCCACATTTAAACCTATATGATAAATCAACACAAAGATAAATCCCTTTGGCTAAAAACATATCTATATAACTAGTCCCGCCCCTATGTTAATTTGAATTGATTTAACTTAATTATCATATAATAAAAAATATATAAAAAACAAAGTTTAAACATGTACTATATGTTTAAAACAAAAAGAATAAACCCCAAGTCCATCCATAACCCCGACCCTCCATAAAACCAAAGAGGATTAATTGACCCACTGACAATTAATAACTTACCTCCCTCCGCCAATCGGGTAAACATCCAGAATGATTAACTCATAAATAATCGTCTCGGGCTCCACGCTATGACTTCCTGCCAGCCCGTCCTGTCCATCATGATCACTACTCCAAGATCGAATGTCTGCCTGACCCCGCTACCATCCTCGTCCGAAGATTGACCAAGCAGAGAAATCGGGATGCTTTCCAAACAAAGGCACCGGCCACGCGTCGGTGGCCGAATGGAATCGCCAAATCGCGGAAACCGCCCGCTCCAAAAGCTGCATGGAATTTACCACCAATTTATCTCTATTATGACGAACGATTTGTGAGCACCTGTGACGTCATAATAAAAAATTCCCATTCGAATTTTGCAATGAAAACAAGACTTCGGCATACTTTTTTCTTATTTTGTGTGTTGAAAGCGATCGCGTCGTCCATTTTGAAAAAGTTTCAAAATCCACCAGAACTGCCATTGAATCAATTTGGTCAAGAACTCCGTCACCCATTATCCAAGCGTCCATCAACACAATCAAGATCGTGAACAGCAACGTATCTTCTTAAAACAGTATTGAGATTATTTCATTTTTCTACCCGCAAATCCCGCCTGTTTCGTTCAAAATTTAAGCACTGTGACCTATGCATATGGATATTTTGAGTCTTCCTTTTTCCTTAATTTGAATTGCCTACGTAAACTATTTTCATCTTCAAACCGGTAATTGCGCCATTTCCGTGAAAAACCCCTTCGAACTTTCCATTTGAATACACAAGAACCAAAATGGAAGTCCTACGGGCTTTAAATGTTGCTCCATTAATCGCCCTCATAGAGATTTGGATTACTTACTGTTGGTGGATAAAGATTTTCATTAAAGACTTAGTTTTGTGTAGTGCTCCTTTCTAATTCCATTGTCACACAGACAATTATTTGAATGGCTAAGATATTATTGGATTAAGGGAGTCTGTCTTCCCTATGAAATTTTTCCCTCATCTTGTATCTTCCCCGAAATTATCTATTATTGCCATGTTAATTATGATCCAAATCAAAGAGCAAGATGATCTCCAAGTTGTATCATCCTTTTTTCCCACATTCTCGAATCCATCAATGAGGTGTTGTTAACTTCTGGGCTCCGTGAAGTCTTTACTCCTTTGTTAATGGGAGAGTTATTGGAGAAATCCAACAAATTTATCCCAAGGGGATTTAACTCGCATTTATTAAACTTGCATGTATATCACTACGTGTGCCCTCCCCTTATGCCATTGTTTATTTCATAGTAAGTCAAAGATTTTATATGATATCTTTCATAATGGTTTTAATACCAGTGAGTACATGTCACCATATAACCCTGCATTCTTATCTATGTTCACCCCCGGACATCCTCCCCCGCCGTTATAACTCTTGCATCTTTCTATCGTATAAGATACATGATCAATTGATGAAATTAGAGAATGAGAAAGTATTCAAGTATTCTACTCGTCATTTAGCATCCATCCTCTTATTACTAAAATAAACTTTTCCCCTTTCTATATTAAAAAACTTGATACCCAAGGGAATCCAAGATCTCGTTATCTTTTGGTCGTCGATTACTCATAGTTCCCCGAGATTCTCATATTATTATAATGAGTTCATTGATCTTTTCATACATCCCCGCAACTACTTTATCGATTGTGAGCTAGTTCTTCAATACTCAAAGAATGAAATTAAGAAAATCCTTCTACCTTTCAAAACAAGATAAGATAGGTGACTCGGTACTTCTACTGCACCATACCGAAATTAGAATTTACTTTACGTGAATTGAGCCCTTCGCAAGTTACCCGTATATGTTCCAATGAGATTTTGCACTTGAGTATTTCGCATAAACAACAATTCATGATATAATTGACTTCTCAGAATGCCAAGAAAAAGGCCCAACTTCAAGATGGAAAGAGCCAATTAGGTCCATTTATCTGTACTCCTAGGGATGGAGGGGAAGAAGTCGAAAAAGATGATAGAGAATGCGTATTATATGAAAAGCCGATTGTACCCATGACCCATTCAACTTTATTTCAGACAAAGAATGAAAAACAAATCAAGACCACATGCATCGAAGAATCCCCGAGATTGAAAAGTATGCCAATACAGATGAATGGGGTGGTAATGGGAACATAAAACACTGAATATAATAGTGAAGAAGTCAATATGGACAATACCAAGATCTGAAAAATGCTTGACCTAGAATTTTTTGGCAAAAGAAAATTTACATTGTCCTTCTTCGCAGGGAATTTTCAACAAAATCTACAGAGAAAACATTCCATCAATTGTAGTTGAATCCAAAGGAGGCAAAGAGAAAGAGCCTCGAAATACAAGTGATGAAACATTCAAATGATCAACAACCTCAAACATCTAGCACAAGGACAAGCAGGCTGGTGTTCCTCCTCAAACCGATCCACAGAAAAGGCAACCTTTGCAAACTCACCAATATTGAAAAGGGCAAGAAAAGGGAGGCTAGTCCTACTCCCTCCCAAGGAATCTTCAAAACAGCCTGAAAGCAAGATTAAACTCAACCTACTTGGAAAGAACATTTGAAGAAATCATTATATCTACAAAGAGAAGACAGTCTTAAAAGAAGTTCAACAGTGGTACATGCTCTCCATTTCAAGGAAAGACAATATAACAAATGGAGTGGCCAGAATATCTTCTTTCACAAATGTACCAATAAAAGATGCAGAGAGAGAAAAAAATAGACTCTGATTGTGGAGGAAAGCAAGAAATGGATCCAATTTTTAAGGGTCCAGTGTATAATCGCATTCAACTACTCCAAAATCAAGAGAGATTAATGTCACTTTTTGATATTCAACAGGTAACCAATGAGCCATTTTAAACCCAAAGGCAAATAACCATTAATATTAAATTAGCTATATCGTAACCAATTTTGAGGTCCTAGATATTAATCTTTGGACCAAACATTGAATTACACAAGCAGACCGGAGAAATGATATATTCTACACTTACCGACAAAGCTATGTACCATGAATTACAAGATTCTTGAATAATACAAATACCTGCATTAAAAGAAGAGGAGAAAGCTTCTTCCCAAGCAACATAACAGGATAAAACTTTGGAGGAGATAATTATCAGCTTTTCATTTAAATTCAAATATAGATGATGAATAATATTGATTAAAAGAAAGATGATGACATTGCTGCATTAAGGAAACAATTGAAATTAACAGCTTCAAGGCACCCTCAACCAAGAAGTAATGAAGGAAAATTCGTAAGAAGAGGGTGATGGATCTCATTTATATGGAATGAACGACTTGACAAGTCAGAAAAATAACTTGAGCAAGCGTTAAAAGATAAAGAGTCCATTAGTCCAAAGAACTACAAAGATGTGCAGCCGTAGAGAATGCACATCAATCATTAAAGTCAATTTAAACGTAGCTAATGCCACAAGTGAATACTGGAGCAAGGGTTCTGATGAATTATTCAAAGTAATGTATGAATTAAAATCAGGTGACAGAACTCAAAGCTTAAGGTTTCAACTTACCCAGAAAACAAATATGATCACTAAAAATAAGTATAATAATGAAGACAAGAGAAATAAAAAAAAACGAAAAAATTCATTAAAAGTAATTGGAAAGATCTTAATGGAAAAACTCTTATGAAATTAAAAGAAATTCTTATAACATTATTCAAATCAATAAAGAACTGTCAGTTTTCATTCAAATAATATATGAACAACAAGATTTAGTCATTTGGGCTCTAAGAAATTGAGAGTTAAGGAAGAGTTAGAAAGATGTTGTAGCCAATAGGTTTAATTAACTTTTCAATACACATGTTAAAGAACTTGCAACTGTAATCTTCCAGACAAAACGGAACCATCTTGAAATCAAAAGATGACAAAAGGACTCTTATGCAAAATCTTGAAGAAGGTGTTCAGAGATGTTAAGAAATCTTTGCCTTCGTAGATAGATTTGATGTTATGTTAAATAAAGGTTTGCCCATTCCGTTTGATCAAGAAGATAAATTGCATGATTTGAAAGTTTACAAGAAAATAAATAAACAAAGATGATCAAGCCGTCTTTCAACCAAAAGACAAAAGGTATGAACATCGCTGTTCAGGAAAAGTCTTTATGAAAAATTGAGAGTTTATTTTAGAGGGCTGAATACGAGAATAAAAACATTGAGTTTCATTATCACCTCTAATTTTTTCAAATACACCTAAGTTTAATAAAGTATTGAGGAAATTAAGAAAGAACCAGAAAAGCCAGAAAGTTCAATGGTGGGAAGAGATGTTGGAGTTTTCTTTTATATGAAATTTATCCTTGGTGAAATTTTTGCAGAAGATTTTATTATGTATATCTTGATAAAGGATAAATAGGTGAATAAAGGCCAAAGAGTATCAAGCCAAAGAAGAAAGTGTATCTAAAAACAAAGAGTATCGATAAGTGTATGAGTCTTAAGAATTACTCAAGAAGACAAGAACGGCTAAAATAAAGAAATCTCAAGCTTCCCAAAAGACATTCGAAAAAAAGGAGACAAGACACAATATCAACTCGATTTAGCCTATTTTCAGACCATTCGCTTCGTCTTATCGTTAAATCCTCATTTATTAGTCATCCTTTAGAGTATATTCGGTTATGAGATATTTTAAAATAACCTTTTGCATAAATAAGCCCCAATCGTATTAGTGAGGGTGGATTCTACTACTTTGCCGTGACATTGATTTTTTGGAATAAAAGTGTTGAGAACTTCTTTCATATTTGTCGGATGATGATTTGAAGCTCAAGACTTTTGCAGATTCATGTGTCGTACTACAGTCGCTATCAAGTTTTTCTATCCTATGTTTTGCATCTCTTTTTATATCTCGTTTATAATATCGCCGTGTTCCATTTCTCGAATAATTGACATAGAAGAATAACCGAACTTACTTAAGTGTACTGGCCTTCAACTAGATTATTCTGGGTCATGTTTTCTTCTAAAAATCGTTATAAGCAACGAATTCTTAATTGCTCTTGTTTCTCATTGTTTGAACGTTTTTGATTAATATAATGGTGAATTTTAACCGCTCTTTATTTGTAATCATTCATTTTTTTCTTTCTTTGAATATGTTGAAAGACTTTGGATTATTTTCATCCTTCAAAATCCGTTCCATGGTATTTAATTTCTAAAAATTGTTCTCCGTTTTGGCTATCTTGCCCCTTAAAAGCCATCTGTGTAAGATTAATCTGTGAGCGCCATCCTTTTCGACTCCATAGCCCAATGCCCCGAAAATATTCAACCTTGCCCTTAGTTGGCGGATTCCACCATTTTCAAACAAACTTGGACTTATAACTAGCCTAATATTTTATAAGAACAAAGCTAACTATAGAGAGAGAGTCTCCTCTCTGGATACGTATTGGCTAGATTCTCGTATCCAAGGTTGGTTTGTGGTTACCTCGGTGGCATTTTCTTTCTGCACAACTTCAAGGAAAACCGAGTGATAACATAGTGGCTGGCACTATACTGTATTCTCAATCATTTTTATTGTTAATATTGTTCACTTATAAGCATACAGGAACCGAAGATGTAAACCAGTAGCCCTTGAAATGTTTTTGCCTCGTAATCGGCATAGTAAACAACAGTCGCTTCCCGCCTATCTCCGATTTAGTTTAGGTACACTCATCCTAGTTTTAAATGTTTTAATCGTATTTTCTAGGTTCGACAATCTTGAGAAAATTTTAATCAAAAATCTAAATTTCTTGAAGAATTCGTTGTGTTGTACTTTCATTGTATTCCAACAAAAAACCAAAAATGATAAAGTCTAGGAAAACCGGCTTGAAAAAGGATTCGTCATACCAGGTCGAATCCCCCATCTCTTAATCCACCACCAATATTTGAAAATCCAAATTTGATCACTCCAGACTTTAGAAGACAAGGCTAAGAAAGCTCGAAAGAGGAAGTCACAGTGCTCGGGAAGTTCCGTACCCTCTTTCTAGATCACATTCGTCTCAGGAAGGCTATATATTTTGGATGAAATCCCTTTTGATGAGCAATTTGAAACACTTCCTGCTGAATTTTTTTCAATCCATCATCTAAGTTCGTCTTTGTACCCACTGCCGTTTTTGGAGATTTACAATTGAGATTTGTTTCATATCATTCGACGTACATTTACAAACCTCCATCTGACTTGAACGTACCTTTGAAGAAAGTCTAAACATTTCTAGATTACCCACGCTTCACCAAGCTCGGGCTTACCTTTTCTCAATCCTCTCAAACCTGCTTCTACCTCTTCTACTTCCTCCCACCCAATTTTCCACCATCACTTCCACCGTTATTCCATTACACCTTCCAATGGCCACAGATATGCTCACATGTTGAGCAAAGTAACCTCACGTTTGCTCAGATTGTCAGTAGAAAATCATCCTTTTGACGTCTGTGCATTTATACTCCTGCCAACAACACACCAAAAGGATGACTGGACATTTTGAATTAAGTGAAATTGACGCCCACATTGTTCGGCAAATGAGAACTTTGTCCATTGTCTACTCTGGGAAGTCAGGACATGGTTTAGGGCCCTTGCTCCAAATGTATTGCCGACTCTTACCACTCGTATAGATCATTTTAAAATAGATGGGAGAAGAAGAAAGACCCCTCTTCGCATCCTATCCGATTTTGGAAATTTGAAAAGAGTGGACCCTCTCAATGAAATACATAAGATTACATCATCGCATTTAATAGTTTACAACGTCGTTCCTCAAAACCTTAGACTAACGTACTCAAGATTGGTTAAATTTCGATAGTTTTGACTTCCGACATAGCATATTCACTTAGGAAAGAGCCCCAACCCTAGAAGAGATGCAAAGCATAGTGGTTAGTGGGCTAAACCTCCTAGAAAATTGCAGAGCTAGGCCGAAAGAAGGATGCCTATGAACAAGAACCTTAGCTTTTAAGAAAGTCAGGATGCAATCATCAAAGGTATGGAAAGGATCAAAGATAGAGTGAGACAATCGAAAGAAAGTCTTCCGTGATAATCAGTAAATGTTAAGAGAAACCTAAACTTTAGAAGAAATTAGACCAAAATATTAGAAAATGTCTCTGACCAAAATTGTATGCCCTTCCAGGTAATGATGAGTCCAGTCAAGAGCCTGAGAAGTCACAACAACGTGATCGAAAACAAAAATGGAACTTAAGTTTTTCTATCTCAAGATGATCAAGAGAATCATCTTGAAACATTTCAAACTCATTCAGAGAAACTTTTGATTTTAAAGAAGGCTATGACACACATCAGAGTAAAGTTCATAAACAATACAATTTGAGTAGCGTACGGATTGACAAAGCGCAGAATATACCGTAAAAGTTGTAAACAAAACGTCAAAGGTAAAATCAATCTCTCCAAGGAAACATTCTCCGTACAAATTTTGTCTGAGGATGTATTCAACCCTGCAATCCAATAATTGAAGATAACTATGAACTCAAACTCAAATAATAAAACAATCATCTAATACTTTTCCTCTCCCGGGAGGAAACGAGAAGAAAAAAACAATAGAAGTTAATCTTAAGCACCTTCAACTTCATAATCCCATCTATGAAAAAGAGAAAAACACCGAAGACCCAAAAATAGAGAAAACCCAACTGTCACAAAACACTAGAGCTCAAATAAAAACCTTTCAATCTAGAGGGGCTTAAATAGCAAATTGAAGATAGTCATTCTTTATTGGTACTCATAGCTAAACATGATACTGACAGAAGCCAAATCAGCAAATCCCTTAACATCAACATTACCGGAATGGATGATCTAAAGAATGTTCTCGATGATCAACCCAAACTCCTTTAGTCCTGGTAAATGGCAAACTGTGAAAGTGGAGGAACTCCTCCATTTTATGTGAGCTTGAATGTTCATGACAAAATACTCCATAATGCCATGCTTCGACAGGAGTCCACAATTTGATGCCAAAAGTCAGATGGAAAGATTAAACGATACTACGGCATCGTATAAAGACTTTTTCTTTTGATTCAAGTCGTGTAAGAATAGCTCGATTAAAGACCGTGTGTTACTTTATGAATACCTCACAAACTGCTCTCATGGATATAGTGGCCGATATTCCTCCCAAATATGGTATGTTGTTGTCGAGATCCCCGGGGTGCTAAACTAGGAGATTCATTTGAATTAGATATGGCTTATATGCTACTATTTCTGAAATTTAAGTCAACCTAAAAGACTATACAAAGAGAGACCTTGATGAAGTATTTAGTCAAGAGCTGCTAGAAGCTCGAAAACTTCCCCGTCTATTCAAGACATTCTGATATGGACTCTTTTATCTTTTATATACGTTTTCAATTAATCTTCCATCGAACTAGAAGCACCGTAACAAGAACTCAGTAAATAAATCTAACAAGTTCAAATGAAGAACAAAACAAAGAAACACCAGATAATCAAGAAATACTAGAAAAAACTAAAAACTAGTTCGTTAAGAAAACATGTTAAAAACAAACTTTTCGATGAAGATTAAGTGAACATGAAATTTCGTGGCATTTAGAATTGATGGTCGTTAGGTGCGTTAGGAGTGGAGTCGGAATTTGGATACATATAATGTTGAACGAATACGCCGAGGCCATGCTTAGAAGTGAACTTTAGAGTACTAATATGGCAGACTATGAAGCCTTTTTGTTAGGGCTTAAAATGATGTCAAAAAGTTAGGAGCAATTAAATATCAACTTTGTGGGAGACCTGAAAGAATTATCCAACACAAATGGCAGAATAAGTCTTTTAAATGTAAGATTCTGCATTGAAATAATGATGGGGAGAAACAGCTAGAAATTCTCAACACTTTCCTACAAGCTCAACTTGCCAAGATTCCCAAAGAAACAAATGTAATGCCTAATGTGGGCCTTGCAATGTTCGCTAGCACATGTAAATTACTCTTTGACCTAATCATCACCAGTTGCACTGACATTAGACACACCACATAATGACAATCTCATGAACTGCAGCATTTTATAACATGAATGATCAATAATTTTTTGACATTAGAAAATATTTCAATAGTAAAAGATAAGAAAAGACACAACAATCAATGAATCGAGAAGACGAACAAGAAACAATATTTCAGAGAAATTTTTGCAATCGGGTTATGTTTCACCCAAACCACTCATCATGCAAGATATGTAAGATTTGAAACAATGGAATCAAGGGATCAAGAGAAGATAATCAAATCATTAATCAGATATACATCTACTCCAAAGGATTGTAACTCTTTTAAAGATCTTTGACTCAAATGACATTCACCTAAAATCCAAATGGAACCTTTGCGTTTTATATTGAAGTGACTGGGAACCCAAGGGATCCCAAGATGGTTAAACTATCTAAAATCTTTCCGTTACAAGATCAAAAGGTTAAATATGTTGAACTTTTAAAAGGAATTCCGTGATGTTTTTAATTGGAGTTACAAAGATCTAAATCATATGATACAATTAACAATTCAACACAATAATACCTTTAGTAAAACCAGATCAAACCTTCAAACAGAACTTAGAAGGATCAATCCCTACGGGTCATCTTCAATAGAAAGAAATTAAAGAACAAATAATGTAAGAATTAGAAATTCGTATTAGATTTTCTAAATGGGTTTCTAATTAAAATTAAACAAGAAAACATCTGAGAGATTAGACCTGTAGTGTCATATTTAAGAAATTGAACGCTAAAAGCTTTAAAAGATAACCATCCCTTTGCCTTGAAATGCAACTACATTCCACAGAGGATGGTAGATCCTTCAAGGATTTTCTTTGACCATTTTCAGTAGAGGAATCTGATTCGTTCATCCGATGATCAGACAAACAGCATTTACAACACCATGGTACTTTCTATAAATATATAATATTATCTTGAGTTCAAAATCAGGTAACCTTGCAAAGAGCAAGTTGATATTACATTCCACAAAGAAATCCATGAGTTTCCATATTTATCTAGAGTGATTTTAACTGCTTTTTCAAAAACAACAAGAACATTTAATTCTATCTAATACAAGGTTTTTAAAGGTAAAGTATATTTCTTTAATCCTAAAAAATCTATTATTTATTCAAGAAAGAAAATCCCAGGTCATTTACTAAAGAAGGAATAGCTGATCCTGAAGTAAGAATACAAGCCATATTGCAGACATCTTCATCCTGCAGAACACAAAAGAACTTCAAGATTTCATAGAAAGATCAATTTTGAGAATACTTATTTTTGCTTAGCTTTAATACTTTCTAATTACTAACTAATATTACGTTGTACATTCATATTAATCTGACTCAGAGAAGTCAATAATTGCCTTGAAGAACAAATGGCTTTAACCATAATTGTTGCTTACCAATCTCAGTTTTGACAGAGAGATTAATTATTTTCATTTTCTTCTCGAAATACACAATTATGCCTCTGTTTGGCCATGCTGCTAGATGATCATGATGAAGAACCAACAGTTTTTTTAGTGTATGCAAATTCTTTAGAGATGGACTTTGAAATACATTATCATGAGAACAAAGTTGTATCAGAACGCAATTAAAGACTTGAAAGTTTATATATTGTATTCTCAGTAGCTAAAATTAATGTCATGTTAAAGAATATCTTAACTACATATTAAATGCAAGAGTAAGTGGATGTATAATTATTAGAAGAAAGATATTGAAATTAAACCCAACAAAACCTCACAAAAGGCTCTACAAGCTCAGTTCAATTGCAGACTTGAAACTAACTATGTCTTTGACATTAATCTAATTCATTTACTTAACAAGTGGAGATGGCACATGGAATGTTGGGATTACTCATCACTCTTCTGACTCCACCCTGGTACACCATATCATTTATGTTTGTTAAACTGCAAGCTCCCTCCGTGCTGAACTGCAAAGGGACCCACCATGGTTCTTAAAATTAATATCTTAAACATTGTATTTTGATATGCTCTTTTTTGGGAAGAATCCATGATGGAATTTTAATAATTGTTTATTGAAAATGAAACCGAGAAGGTAATTAATGATTGCCAGGGATTGCAGGACACCTTCACCTGAGTTTCAACCCGTATAAAATCTTAGCAATGGTTTGCATCAGCCAATATTTTTTTCTCAAGGCAGAACTTGCACTCTCACAGCAAGTGTCGATTCTTTAGCAAACAGCACTGTTGTTTCTACCAGTGTTCAATTTCCACCTATAGAGACCCTTTTCTCAACAATGGGGACCTGATTTTATCGAGAAATCCATCCCTCTCTTTTCCCAGAACACATGGATTCTACTTCCACATTACTTACCAGTTTTGATTAGTTATCCATGTAGACTGAATAACATCTAATTTATAGGCTTTAGAAACCATGATACTTTCAGATTACCACTGCCCAGTAGGAAATGAGAAGACATGTCACTTGATTAAGCTCAAGAAAATATCAGTTTCTATAATAAATACCATTACTTTAGGCTATCTGAATAACTCACTATTACCTTTATATAATGGATCGATGTGACCTCCAATAAAAGCCTTATTAATATCATTAAAATATTTTGAAGAAACAACAAAGAACTTGATGGAAAAACTTAACAATGCATTAAATAAGATGGAGATTATGAATTAAATCAATTGGGACTCACCATATGAATTAGTTGGTAGTATTGAGGTAAGATTTAATGTCCTTAATCATGTTAAGTGTAGTTACTTCAGGAGCTGCTCAAGTAGAACCAAAATGATATTCAAGAGAAGAATAAATCAGACATCCACTATGAAACTTTAGAGGTTAAAGTGCATTTGAACTTATCCGAAACAAAGAAAAGTTAAAGAAAATGTTTAATAAAAAGAACTAAAGCATAAGATTTTAATTAGAAACAAATGAGATGGATTCTAAGGAAGATAAAGGAAAAATATGGGAAATCGAGATTTTATGGAGACCTTACAATATTCCATGGTTTTACAGTAGAAGAATACAGACATTAATGGACTGCTCAATGATGAGAAGACCACTAATGGTGTAGCTGCTAGTTATTCTATTTTGATCCTATTTACTTAGACAAGTTCTTTGATTTTTTCTAACTTGGTATGATAATATCCTTTCGACAATTTCTTTGATTGATATGACTTTGGAGTTAGTTCATGAAGGTCTTTGTTTTCTCAAAAGTTTACTATCAGAGTGTGATATAAGAAAGTTACTTAAAAAAGAAGATTTACATGGTTCCGTTAAAAGGTATTTTGAGTGGTATCCGACTCTATCGTTTTTGACTTTTCATGAAAGCTGAACCTCGGCGGGAGCCATGTTAGAACTATACTTGAATAGGGAGCTGGTGATTGACTTATCGAACTGAAAGAATATGTTCAAATCTTTTTCTATGGCATGTGTTCATATTTCGAAAATCAAAATCAAAATTTTAAAATGCAAAGAGGGTATACCCTAAAGAAAAAATTAGTTGTGGAAAATAAAATGGTCAAAAAGTGAAAGAATGAACCCAAACAAAAAAATAGACCAGGAGGCAAAAGTCCAAATGCTCCTTACTATTTCTATTTTTTGTAATAAAACAAAATTGTGTGCAAATTTGTCAAACTTTTGTCACAATTTATGAAGAGTCAACTGCGAACTTGACTCATTCATTTTTCAATTTCATGTCAGAGAATAGATAATAACATTCGTCAAATAATGACCTTGCGTATAAGTAGATAGTAGAAGAATAAAGTATTTTAATAGTTTAATCTGAGTCTTGGATAATAAGCCGTGAGACTCTAGATAGGTTGTCATGTAAAGAAAAAGAGACCATAAGGGTTTGCTAAATTAAGGCACCTTAATAAAGAAGAGAAAATTGTAGAGTAAAGTAGGTAGGGTAGGTAGATGTTGTTACTGGGACCACGTGATGAATGATGGTTCTAAGTGCTTTCGCTTTTTACTTTCATCACAGTGCAAAGGCGTATGTCGTATTTAGAAAAGTTCATAGGCGAAAGCTCAAAATTATTAATTTCCCATCTTATATTTTTTCCTTAAAAAAGTTTTTTACTAATTTCCAAAGTGGATATGATTTATAAATTAAAGGGGCTCGCTATACTTCACTAATTTTTGAGGGGACCCAGACCTGCCTAATAAATTGAAAACCGTTAATTGAAGTTTTCATCATTATACCTATTCATTTTTTATCTTTTTCCTGAAGAAATCTTATTTTCACTTTCTAGAAAAATCATGCTATATTTCATAAAAATCCCCAAAAATTACTTGCTATTCTAAACAAGTAAGTTAAAGTTGATATAATGCAATTTGTTGCAATCTTCACTTTCTCTTTAGTTGTGTAAAGACTTTGAGTTTTCATGTTCCTTTGTCATATTAACATTTAACCTTAATTATTAAATCCTTTACAATAAATTACTCTTTTCCCATATATATAACTCCTCCTAAAATATCTCAAAATCCAGTATTATAAGTTTTAGCTAAAAGTATTTTAACCCATATGATAAAATCAAATACCCAATAAAGATAAAACTTTCTTTTCAAGCTAAAACATATCTATAACTGAATCGCCTCTTCCATGTTAATGAATGATTTAATATAATTACTTAATATAATAAAAATATAATAAAAAAACAAAGTTTAAACATATTTCATATATTAAAACAGTGGCCTTTAAAATAAAACCTCAAGTCCATCTAGGAATCCCCCACCTCCATAAATCCAGAGATTAGTTTCATCTACCTCCAGATTTACTCAGAAGCCAATATTACTCCTCCCGCCAATCGAAAATATCCCGAATGATTAACTCATAAATAATTGTCTTCGCCCACGCTGAACTTCCCTGCCGGGCTTTCCCGATCTGTCCATCGTTGGATCGCCCGCTCCAAGATCGACACCTACCCCACCCCGCTAGCCATCCCCACCCGAAGATTAACGCAATCGGAGTGGAGCTCATCAAATACACCAAATAATGCACGTGTGCCGAATGGAATCATTGCCAAACGTTGAAAACCGCCTGGTTTAAAAAAAGCGGTGCGAAATTTCATCACTTGTCACTATTCCCCATGACTGTCCATCGTACACTATGATGTCATCACAAAATAATAAAAATTCTATCTCCGACTTTGTGCAACAAAACAAACCGCGCATTTTTTCATTTTTTGAAAGTTGAAATGAATTGCTAGCCCTCCATTCTAAAAAGTTTCAAAATCCACCGTTAAACTCGCTACGAACCGATTCCGTCAAGAACTCCGCCACCATTATCCAAGCATCCACTTCCGCCGGTCAATCAACACTGTTAAATAACACAGCCTTATCTTCTCAAAACATATTTAGACATTTATTTCCATTTTTTCACCTCCCTAAAATCATTGCTCGTCTTCGGTAATTCTACACCAAAGACTCAAGGTAGTATTTTGAGTTCTTTTTTCCTATCTTCATAATCGTCTTCAAGGTAAAATTGTATTTTCGATTCTAAACTCAACAGCAGCCCATTTCGTAAAATCTTTAACCTTTCCATTTGAATAATAAAAGAACCAAATGGGAGTCCTACCAAGCGCAAATGTTGCTCCATTAAACGCCCCTTCATAGAGATTTGGATTACTTATCATTAGTGGATGTAAGACGTATTAAAGACTAGTTTTCGTTGAAAGCTCCCCTTCAAATCTCCATTGTCGCCGCAGTAGACAATTATTTTGAATGGCTAAGATATTATTGATTATGGGTCTTGGTCTTCCTAGATACCTTTTTACCTCCACCATATCTTCCTTAAATTATCCATTATTGCCATGCTAATTGTGATGCAAATCAGAGCAAATATTATCCCCAACTACAATATCTTTTTTCCGTCATCAAATCCATCAATGATATTTCATACCCTCACTGTGAAGCCCTCACTCCTTTTGTTAATGGGAGGAGCATGGGAGAATCCATCACTATCCAGGGAGTTAATCCGCACGTGCTGGGAACCTCATGTAAGCGCAGCATCGTGCCTTGCCGTGCCCTCCTTATGCTGTCGTTTATTTCGACTAAAGAAGTGTCAAAATATTTTGAGTATGATATCTTCAGGATGGTTTATCATCATGAGTATGTTGACCATTTAACCTCGGTATTCTTATCTATGTTCACCCTCGACGTACCTCCCCGTCATATACAACTTTGCATCTTTCATCACGTATAAGATACATGATCAATTTCTCTATGAAAATTAGAGAATGAGATAGTATTCAAGTATTCTACCCGGCCATTTACCATCTCATCTCTATTACTTTCAAATGAAATCTTTCCTTTCTATATTAAAACTTGATATCCAAGGAATCCAAGACTGTTACCTTTGGTCAAACATTACTCATAGTTCCCTAGATTTCCATATTCTTATACTAGCTCACGGATTCTTTCATACATTATGCAATCATTTTTATACCGATGTGGAGTTGCCCCTCCAAGACTCAAAGACGAAATTAAGAAAGTCCTTCTGGCCTTTCAAAACAATATAAGATAGGTGGACTCATTTCTATCGAATCATAATCGAAATTAGAATATGGATGTGAATTGAGCCCTTTCAAGTTACTCAGACATGTTCTCCACTAAGACTTTTTGCACTTGAGTATTTTGTGACAATGAACAATTCGCATATAATTCACTTTCAGAATGCCAAGAAAAAAGGCCCAACTTAGGATAAAGAGCCAATTAGGTCCATTTATCTCGCAATTCTAGGGACGGAGGGGAAGAAGCTCAAAAGATATTAGAGAAATGTCATAGGACATAGAAAAGCCTCCATTGGGTACCCCATGATCCATTCACCTTTATTTGTGACAAAAGAATGAAAAACAAATCAAAGACCAGGACATCGAAGAACTCGAGATTGAAAAGTATGCCAATACGTATGAATGGCAGCAGAAGGAACACATCTAATTAATAGTGAAGAAGTCAATATGGACAATGTAATGAAAGATCTTGAAAATGCTTGACCTAATTTTTTGGGTGCGTGTACTGTGCATTGGTCCTTCTTCACAGTGAATAAAAAAAAATCACAGGAAAACATTCCATCAATTGCAAATGGAATCCAAAGGGAAAGAGAAAGAGCTTGAACATATGATTGAAACTTTCAAAATTAATCAACAACCCCAAATATCTACAAGCAGGCAGTTGGGGTTCCTCCTCAAACCCATCCAATAGAAATGCCAAACTTGCAAACTCCACTAAATATTGAAAATGCAAGAAAAGGGAGGTCAAGGTCCTACTCCTCCCAAGGAATCTTCAAAACGTACCTCAAAGCAAAGGCAAACTCAACCCACTTCCGTAGCCAAAACATTTGAAGCAACTATCAGATATTCCGGTAAAGAGAAGATATTCAAGAAAGAAGTTCGCTAGTGGTACATGCTCGATCTTCAAGGAAAGATAATACGTTTAATGGAGTTGAGTGTCAGAACATTTCCTTTTCAAAAAACACCAATAAAAGATAAAGAGATATAAAAAGGACTTTATCAAAAGATAAAAGCAAGAAATGATCCACTAAGGGTTCCAGTAATCGCATTCGTTAAAAATACCTAAAAAAATCAAGAGATTAATTGTCAGCTTTGACATTTCAATGGTGGTAAATGCTAATTGGAGCCATTTTAAACCAAAGTGCAACAACCATAGATAAATAACCGATTATATCAAACCAATTTATATCCGGTAAAAAGATATTCATTCTTTGAATCAGAGCTGAATTACAATGCTGCATCGGGAGAATGATATATTCTACACTCACCGACAAAGCTATGGCAAATTATGAATTACAAGATTATTTGAACAATACAAATAACCACAATAAAGATAGAAGTTTCTTTCAAGCAAAGGATAACAGATAAAATTCTTGGATAGAGATAATTATCAGCTTTCAACAATCCAAAGATATTATGTATTAGCTAATGACAAAAGAAAGATGATGACATTGTCACATTAAGGAAACAATTGAAATTACCAAACATGGACCTTCGCATCGAAGAAGTAATGAAGGAAAATTCGTAAGAAGAGGTGATGGAATCATTTCTAAAAGAATGACAATCACTTGTCAGCCGCAAAAATAACTTGAGAAAGCGTTAAAAGATAAAGAGTCCATTAGTCCAAAGAACTACAAAGACATGCACACAAGAATGTGTACATCAATCAACAGTCAACAATCGTGGCTAACATAGGTGAATACTTCGATAAGGGTTCTCCAAGGAATTAATCAAAGCAATGAATGAATTAAACCGCAAGTGACAGAACTCCAAAGCTTAAGGTTTCAGCGACTGAAAACAAATATGATCAATCAAAATAAGTATTTACCAGAAGACAAGAGAAATAAAAAAACTAGAAAACTGAAGGAAAGCATTGGAAAAGGATCTTGTAATGGAAAACCTTTTTAAGTGAATTAAAAGAAATTCCTTGGCATAACATTATTCAATCAATAAAGAACGTTTTTGGCCTTTTATTCAAAATATGAACAATGAAGATTTAGTCATTTGGGTCTGGAAGAAATTAGAAAGCAAGGGAAGAGTTAGAAAGATGCTGGGAAGAAGCCAATAGGTTGATTGGGACTCTGAATACAATGTGAACAAGGAAGAACCTGCGTAATTGGGGTACCTGTGAGAGAACTAGAACCATCTTGGAAATCAAAAGAGTTTTTACCAAAAGGACTATTATGCAAATCTTGAAAGAAGGTGTTCAAACATGCAAAGAAGAAATTTTTGCCTCGTAGGAAAGATTTGATGTTAGAAATAAAGGTTTGTCTATCTTGCCATCGAAGAAGATAAATTAATGGATTGGAAAGCTTTAATAAGAAATAAACAAAGCTGATGATCAAGCCGCTCTTCAACCAAAGACAACAAGGAACATTGAACAGAAAAGTCTTTATGAAAAATTGGAGAGTTTATTTTATATTGAACATGAAATAAAACATTTTTGTTTCCATATCAAATTTAATTTTTTCAAATACACCGAAGCCGATGAAACATTGAGGAAATTACAAAGAACCAGGTGTTAAGTTCAATGGTGGGAAGAGATGTTGGTTTTTTATGAAATTTATCCTGGGTGAAATTCTTGCATATTTTACCGAGGTATATCTTGGATAAAGGATAAATAGGTGAATAAAGGTCAATGAGTATCAACAATGGGGCCAAAGTGTATAGGTAAACAGTATATCACAAGCAAAGAAGTCGTAAAATAATTACTCAAGAAGACAAGAATTCAAGCAAAAACAAAGGAACCGGTTCCAATACATTCGAAAAAGGAGACAAAAGACACAATATCAATCGATTTAGTCTATTTTCTTTAGATCATCCGTCTCTATTTTATCAAGTAACTTATTTATTAGTCATCCTAGAGTAGATTCTTTTGTTAGATATTTTAAAATAATCTTTGTATAAATAAGTCTTCAATCGTATTAGTGAGGGTGGATTCTACTACTTTGTCGTGACATTGATTTTTTGGAATAAAAGTGTTTTGAAGAAACTTTGTAGTTTGCCGGATGATGATTTGAAGCTCAAGACTTTTGCAAAGATTCATGCGGCCGACTACAGCTCGATAAGTCTTTTCTATCCTATGTTTTAAGTTTTATATCCGTTTATAATATCGTCGTGTTCCATTTCGAATAATTGACATAAAAGAATAAATCGAACTTACCAAAGGTACCGATTTCAATTGCATTATTCTAAATGTTTTCTTCTAAACTCGGTTATAAGCAACTAATTGCTCTGTTTCTTCATTGCTCTGAACATTTTGATTACTATAATAAATAATTTCAATCGCTTTTATTTGTAATCATTCATTTTCTTTTTTTGAATATGTTGAAAGATTCTTGATTGCCTTTCATCCCTTCAAAATCCATTCCATGTACTTTAATTTCCTAAAATTGTTCTCCGTTTTGCTATTCTTTGGCCCCGCAAAGCCATATCAGGTAGAAGATTAATCCAAGAAAGCCACTGCTTCGACTCCATAGCCCATGGCTCAAAAATATCCAACCTTGCCCTTAGTTGGCTAATTTGACCATTTTCAAAAACAAACTCTTGACTTATAACTAGCCTAATATTTTCTAAGAACAAAGCTAAATCATAAAGAGAGAGTGCCTTCTTCCTCGATGTGATTGCCAGATTCTCGTATCCCAAGGCCGGCTTGTGGTTACCTTGCAGGCGCTTCTTCTTCCACAACTTCAAGGAAAACTCGAGCATAACATAGTGGTGACCATACGGACTCGAATCATTTTTATTGTTAATATTGTTCACTTATGTGTTATAGACGTAGTCTGAAGATCAACATGTAGCCTTTGAAATGATTTTGCCCCTAATTGCATAGTAAATAAATGTCGCTTCGGGCCCATTCATGATTTAGCTTATACATTGAACCTTAGTTTCAAATGTTTAATCGTATTCTCTAGTTCAATAAATCTTTGAGAAAATTTTAATCAAAAATCTTAAGTTTCTCAAGAATTTGTCAAGTTGGGATTATCAGATTCC
The DNA here is from genome assembly GCA_034641835.2 of Pinus albicaulis. Lineage (NCBI taxonomy): Eukaryota > Viridiplantae > Streptophyta > Pinopsida > Pinales > Pinaceae > Pinus > Pinus albicaulis. The sequence continues at coordinate 1,733,695,076 of CM076580.1, read as the reverse complement.
AAACAAAATCAAAAAGATAAAGTCTAGGAAAACTCGGTTTAAAGGATTCGTCATACCAAAGCCAACCCCCGACCCTAATCCACCACCAACATTTGAAAATCCAACCGATTCCTCAGGGATTCTTAGAAGACAAGGAAGAAAGCTCCGAAAGAGGAAGTCAAGAAAGTTCCTGGAAGTTCCGGCACTTCTTTCTAGATCACATTCCTATCCCGTGAAGATTATATATTTTGATGAAATCCCTTTTGGATAAGCAATTGAAACATCTCTCGTTTTAGAATTTTTTCTAATCTCAACTATCTAAGCTCGTTCTGAGAATCTAATCGTTTTCGGAGATTTACAATTGATTTGCTTCATATCATTCGACAGAGCATTTACAAAACTCAACTAATCCAACAAGACTCTGAAGAAAGTTCAAACATTTCGTAATTACCGAAGCTTCCCAAGCCCGGCTTACCTTTCCTCAAACTTCTCAAAACCAAGCCACTCCTTCATCTTCCACCCACTTCCTTCCACCATCATCACCTCGTTATTCCATTACACCTTCCAATGCACCAATGATATGTTCGTTATGCTGCTGCAACCCCCGCTCGCTTTGTCTCGAGATTATCAAAGTAAAATCACCCCTTTTGACGGTTCAAGGTGGACTTATAATTTAAACAACACACCAAAATGATGACTGGACACATTTGAATTTATGAAATTGACGCCACAGACGTTCAAATGAGAATTTTGTCCGTGAGTCTTACCTGGGAAGCCGCACATGGTTTAGGGCCCCTTGCTCCAACAAAAGTATTGCCCACTTACCAAATTTCCGTATAGATCATTTTTAAATAGATGGGAGAAGAAGAAAGACCCTCTTCAGATCCGTCCGACTTTGAAAATTGAAAAGAGGACCGGAACAAACAAGACAAGATTACATCATCGTATTTAATGAAGTCACAATCACTGTTTCCCAAAACCTTAGACCGCACCATCAAGATTATTAAATTCCCCGATGGTTTTGACTCGATACAGCATATTCCAATTAGGGAAAGAGCCCCCCAAACCCCAGAAGAGATGTAAAGTACAGTGGTTATGTGGAAGCAAAACCTCCAGAAAAACCCAGCCAGAGCTAGGGCCGAGTAATGCTCAATAATGAAGAAACCGCCTTTTGAAAGAAAGCCTGATGGACCCATCAAAGGCATGGAAAGACCGGGGAGACGCAGTGGAGACAATCGAAAGAAAGTCTTCGTGATAATCAAAATGTTGTGAGAAACCCAAACTTTAGAAGAAATCGAACCAAAACATTGGAAAATGTCCCCGACCAAAACATCAAGCCACCTTTCCAAGAAAATTTTGTCAGCCCAACTTCTCCGAAGAGCCTACCGAGGATGTTGAAATAAATAACGTGACCGAAAACAAAAACAAATCCGTGTTTTTCTATCTCAAGATGATCAAGAGAATCACATTCGAAACATTTCAAACTCATTCAGAGAAACTTTTGATTTAAAGTATGCCATGACACTGCACTTATGAAGTTCATAAACAATACAGCTTGAGAAGCAGACAAGATTGATGTGCCGTAGAATAGTAAACAGGTAGCCGTAAAACAAAACGTCAAAGGTAAAACTAACATCCCTTGTACAAATTTTTGTCTAGGACAAGTCCTAACCCCCGCAAATCCAATAATTGAAGATGTGTCCGACAACCAACCAAATAATAAAAAATATCTAATACTTTTCTCCCGTAGGAAATGTAGAAAAAAACATCATTAATTCCGAAACACCCCAACTCATAATCCCATCTCATGAAAAGGAGGAAACATCAAGACTCAAAAACAGAGAAAAAACCCAACTGCTCAAAACACGAGTTCAAACGTAAAAACCTTTCAATCTAGAGGCCGAAATAGGAAACTAAATATCGTCGTTCCTTTTCATAATTATTAAACATGATGTCTATAGGGCCAAATCAAAGAACTTTAACATCAACATCGGAATGGATGATTCAAGAAATGTTCTTGATGACTGAACCCAACTCCTCACTTGTGGTAGCCAGAAAATTTAAAAGTGGAGGAACTCCTCCATTTTATGTGAGCTTGAATTTTCATGACAAAATACTCCATAATGCCATGTTTATCTTGACAATTAAAATAATGTGATGCCAAAAGTCAGACAAGATTAAATCTAGACATACTGCATCATATAAAGATCTTTTTTCTTTGATTCAAGTCGTGTAAGATGTTTAGGTTTGATTAAAGATCTCGTGTTACTTTAAAAGAAGACTACAAATCTCATTTCCGATGGATATAGTAGTGGCCGATATTCCTCCAACATAGTATGTCGTTGTCTAAATCCTTGGGTGCTAAACTAGAGGACTCTATTCCAATTTTGATATGTCATATGTTACTATTTCGGTATTTAGTCAATCAAAGACTATACAGAGAGGATTCTGGATGAAGTATTAGCTCAGAGCTTTTATATTCGAAATTTCTGATATTCAAGACATTCCGATATGGAATCTTTTATCCTTTATAAGGTTTAATTGACCCTTCCCATCAATTAGAAGTACCGTAAACAGAACAACAAATCGATCAGTTCAAATCGAAGAAATTTCTGAAAAACAAAGAAACACCAGACAATCGAGAGACACCAGAAAAAACTAAAAAACTAGCTTCTGTTAAGAAACATGTTAAAACAGTTGATGAAGATTATGAACATGAAATTTTGTGGCATTTAGAATTTGATGGTTCAGTAAATAAGTTAGGAGCAGGAGCTGGAATTTGGATACATAATGTTGAAAACGATCACGCCGAAGGCCATGCTTATAGGTTGAACTTTAGATGCACTAATAATATGGCAGAGTATGAAGCTCTTTTGCTAGGGCTTAAACATGTCAAAAATTTAGGAGCAATTAGAATATCAATCATAGGAGACTCTGAGTTAATTATCCAACAGATAAATGGTGAATGTTCAACAAAAGATTCCAGATTGAAACAATACAGAGAAACAATTGTGGAAATTCTCAACACTTTCCTACAAGCTCAACTTGCCAAGATTCCCAGGAAACAAAATTTGCATGCTCACAGTCTTGCAATGTTTGCTAGCACATGTAAATTACCTTTTGGACCTAATCATCAGTTCACAGCTGAGATTAGACATAGACCTGCTATACCGGACAATCTCATGAATTGGCAAGTATTTGTAAATAATAATCAGATCAATAATTTTTTGACATTAGAAAATGAGTTCTCTAATAGTAGTATAGATGAAGACACAACAATCAATGAATCTGATCAAATAGATGAACAAGAAACAAATATTTCAGAGGAAACTGCTATTCACATGCTTCACCCAACCAAATTCACTGAAAAAGATATGCAAGATTTGAAACAAATGGAATTCGATGAGATCATAGAAGATGAATCTGAAATCATTAATCTGAAAGATAATCATTTACCCAAAGGATTAACTCCTTTGGAAGATCTTTTTGACTCAAATGACATTCCACTAAAACCCAAAATGGAACCTTTAAAAGCTGATATTGAAGAAGTTAATTTGGGAACTGAAGGGAATCCCAAGATGGTTAAACTATCTAAATCTCTGCCAGAAGATCAAAAGGTTAAATATGTTGAACTTTTAAAAGAATTCCAGGATGTTTTTGCCTGGAGTTATGAAGATCTTAAATCATATGATACATCAATAATTCAACATACAATACCTTTGAAACCAGATCAGAAACCTTTCAAACAGAAACTTAGAAGGATCAATCCTGTTTTATTACCTTCAATTGAGAAAGAAATTAAAAGAATGTATGAAGCAGGAATTATAGCTCCTATTAGATTTTCTGAATGGGTTTCTAATTTGGTACCAACAAGGAAAAAGACTGGAGAGATTAGACTGTGTGTCGATTTAAGAAATTTGAACAAAGTTTCTTTAAAAGAGAACTATCCTTTGCCTAAAATGGACCATATCTTACAGAGGGTGGTAGGGTCTTCAAGGATTTCTCTTTTGGATGGATTTTCAGGGTATAACTAGATTCTGGTTCATCCTGATGATCAAGACAAAACAGCATTTACAACACCATGGGGTACTTTCAAATATGTTAAGATGCCATTCGGTCTGAAAAAAGCAGGGGTAACCTTTCAAAGAGCAATGGATATTGCATTCGCCAAAGAAATCCATGAGTTTCTGGTTATTTATCTAGATGATTTAACTGTTTTTTCAAAAACAGATCAGCAACATTTAGATCATCTAAGACAAGTGTTTTTAAAATGCAGAAAGTATGGTATTTCTTTAAATCCGAAAAAATCATTATTTGGTCTTGAAGAAGGAAAACTCCTAGGTCACATTATTTCTAAAGAAGGCATTAGAATTGATCCTGAAAGAATACAAGCCATATTGCAGATACCTCATCCCAGGAATATTAAAGAACTTCAAGCTTTCATAGGAAAGATCAATTTTTTGAGAAGATTCATTTCTAGTTTAGCTGAATTACTTAGATTACTCACTAACATGTTAAGAAAGGATTCGAGTATTCAATGGACAGTAGAAGCCAAGCAATCATTTGAAGAAATCAAAATGGCTTTAACCAGAACACCAGTTCTTACCAGTCCAAAATTTGATAGAGATTTCATTATTTTTTCATTTGCTTCTGAACATACAGTTGCAGCTGTTTTACTACAAAAAGATGATCAAGGATGTGAAAAACCAATAGCCTTTTTTAGTAAAGCACTTAGAGATGCATCTTTGAAATACAATATCATGGAGAAACAGGCTTTTGCACTTGTGAAAGCAATTAAAGATTTTAGAGTTTATATATTGTATTCTCATGTGATAGCTTATGTACCTAATGCTGTCGTTAAAGACATCTTAACTCAAGATGGTATTGAAGGCAAAAGAGGTAAGTGGATAGCTACCATATTAGAATATGATATTGAAATTAAACCAACAAAATTCATAAAAGGTCAAGGTTTGGCTCAACTCATGACTGAAACTAATTGCCAAGCCCTGGACATTAATGAACTGGACGACGAACAGGAGATGGCGACTCCACAGATCAGTCAGACCTTCTTAGACTCACCCTGGTACACTGATATCATTTATGTTTTGTTAAACCTGCAAGCTCCTCCAGGGTTGTCCAGAACGAAACAAAGGTTCTTAAAAATGACATCTTTAAAATATTGTATTTTAGATAGTGCTCTTTTTTGGAAGAATCATGATGGAATTCTATTAAATTGTTTATTTAAAGATGAAACTGACAAGGTACTTAATGAATTTCATGCAGGGGATTGTGGTGGACACCTCTACTGGAAGTCAACTGCAGATAAAATCTTAAGGGCTGGTTTTTACTGGCCAACCTTGTTTTCAGATGTTAAGAAATTTGTAACTTCCTGTCATAAGTGTCAGATCTTTGAAGGCAAAAGAAAATTGTTGCCTTTACCATTAAAACCAATTTCCACCGAGAGACCCTTTCAACAATGGGGACTAGATTTTATTGGAGAAATCCATCCCCCTTCTTCTGGGCAACACAGATGGATTCTTACTGCCACAGATTACTTTACTAAATGGATTGAAGCTATCCCATGCAGAAAAGCCAATGATTCTGTAATTATAGGGTTTTTAGAAACCAATATACTTTCAAGATTTGGCTGTCCAGAGAAAATTATAACAGATAATGCTGCCGCATTTAAGTCTAAGAAAATGATTAGTTTCTGCAATAAATATCACATTACTTTAGGCCATTCAACAACCTATTAGCCCCAGGGTAATGGACTGGCAGAATCTTCCAATAAAAGCCTTATTAATATCATTAAAAAATTATTGGAAAAAAAAAAAGAACTGGCATAAAAAACTTACCAATGCATTGTGGGCAGACAGACTTACAACTAAGAAATCAATTGGGACCAGTCCATATGAATTAGTTTATGGTATTGAGGCAAGATTTCCATCATCCTTAGGAATTCATGTTATGAAGTTACTTCAGGAGGCTCAAGTAGAACCAAATGATATTCAGAGAAGAATAAACCAGACAATTCACTTGCAGCAAACTAGAGAAGAAGTGTATCAACGATCCCAAGTCTTGCAGGAAAAGTTAAAGAAAATGTTTGACAAAAGAACTAAAGCAGAAAATTTTCAATTAGGAAACAAAGTTCTGAGATGGGATTCCAGAAGGGAAGATAAAGGAAAACATGGGAAATTTGATTTCTTATGGAAATGACCTTACATCATTCATGCTTTACAGGGAAACAACACATACTTTTTGAAGAATTTGGATGGTTCAGAAGCTGAGGAAGGACCAGTCAATGGTCGAATGCTAAAGCACTATTTTGATCCTATTTACTAGGATGTTCTGATTTTTTCTAACTTGTACATAATATATCCTTTCTAATGCATCAGTTTTGATTGGATGGTGACTTCTTGGAGTTAAAGCTCGAAGTGAAGGCCCTAAGCTTCAAAAGTTTTACTATCATATATACAATAAAGCTACCAGAAAAAGAAGATTTCATGGTTCAGTTAAAGGCATTTTTGAGGCATATGACCTGCTGTTCTTGACTTTTCGCCAGGAAAAGCCTTCCCCAAGTGGAGCCAGTGTTAGACTCCTATACCAATAGGTGTAATTTTTCATGATTGACTTATTGAACTATGCAATATGTTCAAACCTTTTTCTTGTGCAAAGGTGTTCCATATTCTTTAAAAATAAAAAAATAAAAAAAAATTAAAAAATGTAAAGAGGGTATACCCTAAAAGAAAAAATTAAAGGGTGGAAAAAATAAAATGGTCAAAAAGTGAAAGAAATGAACCCCAAACAAAAATAGACCAGGAAAGTGTGCAAGTCCAAATGCCACTACTATTTCATTTTTTGTAAATAAACAAAATTGTGTGCAGCTTGTCAAACTTTTGCCACAATTTATGAAGAGTCAAACTGTTTAAACTTGACTCATTCATTTTTCGATTTCATGTTGTAGAATAGAGAATAATATCTGGCCAAACAGTTTAATCTTGACAGATAAGTAGATAGGTAGAGTTAATAAAAGGAGCTCAATAGTTTAATCTGAGCCCTTGGATGTAATAAGTGTAGACTTAGATAGGTTTGCCATGTAAAAGAAAAAGAAGATTGATAAGGGTTTGCCAGTCCAAGCGCACCCTATTAAAGAAGAGAAAATGGTAGAGTAAATGAGGTAGGGTAGGTAGATGTTGTTGCTGAATTACATGTGATGAATGATGGTTCTAAGTGCTTTCAGTTTTTACTTTCATCACAAGTGCAAAGGCAGATGCTGCATTGGAAAAGTTCATAGAAAGCAAAGTCAAAATTATTAACTTCCCATCTCACTTTTTCCCTAAAAGTTTTTACTAATTTCCCCAAAGTGCTAAGGGATTTGAAAATTAAAGGGGCTCAAGGCATTTCCTTGACTTTTGGAGGGACCGGACCCTCGGCCTAATAATTGAAAAAACCTAAGTACTTGAAGTTATTCATCATTATACTCATTCACTTTTTAATCTTTTCCTAAGTAAAATTCTATTTTACTTAGAAAAATCATGCTATATATCAGAAAAAATCCCTCAAAATTACTTGCTATTCTAAATCTAAGTGTTGAAGTTGATATAATGCAATTTGCTTCAGAAATCTTCACTTTCTTAGTTGTGTAAAGAATTTTGAATTTTCCATGTTCCTTTGTCATATTAACATTTAAATTTAATTATTAAATCCTTATACAAAATATCTTTTCCTATATATATAACTCCTCCTATGTAATATCCCAAAAAACCTTTGTATTATAAGTTTTAGCCAAAGTATTTAAACCCATATGATAAAATCAAATACCCACAGTATAAATCCCTTTGGCTAAAAACATATCTATATAACTAGTCCCGCCCCCTATGTTAATTGAATTGATTTAATTTAATTATCATATAATAAAAAATATATAAAAAAACAAAGTTTAAACATGTATTTCATATGTTTAAAACAAAAAATAAATAAAACCCCAAGTCCATCCATAACCCTGACCCTCCATAAACCAAAGAGATTAATTAATCACCTGGATTAATTAATAATCTTACCCCTCCGCCAATCGAAAACATCCAGGAATGATTAACTCATAAATAATCGTCTCGGGCCCACGCGTTAACTCCCCCGCCAGCTTCCCGTCCGGTCCACCGTTGGATCGCCCGCTCCAAGATCGACGGCCCGCTTCAATTCCGCTAGCCATCCCTCGTCTGAAGATTAACACGCGAAATCAGAGCGGTTTCCAAACATTGCACTGGCCACGCATCGTGTGCTGAATGGAATCGCTGCCAAATCGCGGAAAACCGCCTGCTCCAAAAAGCGGTGCGGAATTTACCACTTACCGCCCATTCCCCATGATGTGTCCATCGTACACTATGACGTCATCATAAAAAATAATAAAAAATTTCCCATTCTGACTTTGCAAATAAAACAAAACTTCGCGCATTTTTTCATTTTGTGTGTTGAAAGCGACTGCGTCCTTCATTCTGAAAAGTTTCAAAATCCACTGTTAAACTGCCATTAACCGAATTTGCTGAAGAACTCCGTCAGTCCATTATCCAAGCGTCCATCAGCCATCAATCAGTACCTGTTAAATACAGCTTATCTTCTCAAAACAGGTATTTATATCATTTCCCATTTTTCACTCTGCAAAATCCTGCTGTTCGTTCAAAATTCTACACCAAAGACTGCTACAGAGTATTTTGAGTCTTCTTTTTTCCCAGAATTTCAATTGCCTCTACAGAAAACTGTATTTTCGATCTTCAAACTGGTAATTGCGCCCATTTCCGTGAAAAACCCTGGAACTTTCCATTTTGAATACACAAGAACCAAAATGGAAGTCCCGCTGGCTTTAAATGTTGCTCCATTAAACGCCCCTCATAGAGATTTGGATTACTTATCATTAGTGGATAAAGATTTTCAGATTAAAGACTTAGTTTTCAGTGAAAGCCCCCTTCGAATTCATTGTCGCTGCAGAGACAATTATTTGAATGGCTAAGATATTATTGGATTATGGGAGTCTGGTCTTCCTAGATACCTTTTTCCCTCAGTCCATATCTTTCCTGAAATTATCCATTATTGCCATGCTAATTATGATCCAAATCAAAGAGCAGTATTATCCCCAAGCCAGAATATCCTTTTTCCCATTACTGCTGAATCCATCAATGATATGTTACAATTTCAGTCTGGTGAAGCCCTTACTCCTTTGTTAATGGGAGAACTATTGGAGAAATCCACTAAATTATCCCAAGGGGAGTTAACTCGCATTTGCCAAACCTTCATGTGGCCAGAGCATCAGCCTACAGGCCCTCCCCCTTATGCTAATGTTTATTTCACTAAAGAAGGTCAAAATATTTTGAGTATGATATCTTTCATAATGGGTTTTAATACCAGTGAGTATGTTGACCATTTAACCCTGGTATTCTTATCTATGTTCACCCCTGGACAGCCTCCTGCTGTTAAGTACAACTTTGCATCTTTCATTGCAGATAAGATACATGATCAATTGATGAAATTAGAGAATGAGAAAGTATTCAAGTATTCTACTGTCATTTAGCATCTCATCCTCTATTACCAGTCAGAAACTTTCCCTTTCTATATTAAAAAACTTGATACCCAAGGGAATCCAAGATCTGTTATCTTTTGGTCAGCGATTACTCATAGTTCCCTAGATTCTCCATATTATTATAATGAGTTCATTGATCTTTTCATACATCCTGCAACTACTTTATTGACAGGAGTTGCCCTTCCAATACTCAGCAATGAAATTAAGAAAATCCTTCAGCTTTCAAAACAGTATAAGATAGGTGACTGGTACTTCTATCAGAATCATACTGAAATTAGAATTTACGGATGTGAATTGAGCCCTTTCAAGTTACCCAGATATGTTCCAATGAGACTTTTTGCACTTGAGTATTTCAGACAAATGAACAATTCAGATATAATTGACTTCTGTAATGCCAAGAAAAAGGCCCAACTCAGGATAAAGAGCCAATTAGGTCCATTTATCTGCAATTCTAGGGATGGAGGGGAAGAAGCTCAAAAGATATTAGAGGAACGTTGCAGATTACAGAAAAGTTTCCATTGGGTACCCTATGACCCATTCAACTTTATTTGTGACAAAAGAATGAAAAACAAATCAGCACCCTACATGCATCGAAGAATCCCTGAGATTGAAAAGTATGCTAATACAGATGAATGGGTAGAAGGAACATTAATTGAACAGGATAGTGAAGAAGTCAATATGGACAATGTAATGAAAGATCTTGGAAAAATGCTTGACCTAGAATTTTTTGGGCAAGTGCAGGTACCAGACATTGGTCCTTCTTTAGCAGGGAATTTTCAACAAAAATCACAGGAAAACATTCCATCAATTGCAGTTGAATCCAAAGGAAAAGAGAAAGAGCCTGGAATACAAGTGATTGAAACATTCAAAATGACTGAACAACCTCAAACATCTAAGGCACAAGGACAAGTACAGGTTCCTCCTCAAACTGATCCAATAGAAATGCCAAACTTGCAAACTCCACTAAATATTGAAAAGGGCAAGAAAAGGGAGGCTGAAGGTCCTACTCCTCCCAAGGAATCTTCAAAACATACTCAGGCTAAAAGGCAGAAACTCAACCCACTTCCAGAAGTTGAAACATTTGAAGAAATCATTGATATTCCAGAAAGAGAAGATAGTCAGAAAAGAAGTTCAGTTAGTGGTACATGCTCTGATATTCAAGGAAAGACAATACACAGGAAATTGAGTACAGAAATATCTTCTTTCAAACAGCCAATAAAAGATGCAGGAGACATAAAAAAGACCTTTATCAGTATAAAAGCAAGAAATGATCCACTAAGGGTCCAGGTGTATAATCAGTATCTTAAAATGGCTCCAAAAAATCAAGAGAGATTAATGTCAGCTTTTGACATTCAACAGGGTAAAATGCTAATGAGCCATTTTAAACCCAAAGTGCAACAACCATAGACAACAACTGATTATATCAGAACCAATTTTGAGGTCCTAGCAAAAGATATTCATTCTTTGGACCAGATTGAATTACACAAGCAGACTGGAGAAATGATATATTCTACACTCACTGACAAAGCTATGGCAGCTCATGAATTACAAGATTATTTGAATAATACAAATAACCAGTTGCAGATAGAGAAAGCTTCTTCCCAAGCAAAGGATAACAGGATAAAATCTTTGGAGGAGATAATTATCAGTTTGGGTCATAATCCTAAAGATATTAAGGGTATTGAAGCATTGATTAAAAAGAAAGATGATGACATTGCTGCATTAAGGAAACAATTGAAATTACCAGCTTCAAGGCACCCTCAGACTGAAGAAGTAATGAAGGAAAATTCAGAAGAAGAGGTGATGGAATTACTTCTAAAAATGAATGAACGACTTGCTGAAACAGAAAAATAACTTGAGAAAGCGTTAAAAGATAAAGAGTCCATTAGTCCAGCAACTACAGCACATGCAGCCACAAGAACAGGTACATCAATCACAGGTCAACAATCAGGGCTAACATAGGTGAATACTTCTGATAAGGGTTCTGATGAATTAATCAAAGCAATGAATGAATTAAAACTGCAAGTGACAGAACTCCAAAGCTTAAGGTTTCAGCTTTCTACTCTGGAAAACAAATATGATCAATCAAAAATAAGTATTGCTGAGAAGACAAGAGAAATAAAAAAACTAGAAAAATCAGTTAAAGCATTGGAAAAGGATCTTGTAATGGAAAAACCTTTAAGTGAATTAAAAGAAATTCTTTGGTATAACATTATTCAATCAATAAAGAACGTTTGGCCTTTTATTCAAATAATATATGAACAACAAGATTTAGTCATTTGGGCTCTGGAAGAAATTGAGAAAGCAAGGGAAGAGTTAGGAAAGATGCCAGAAGAAGCCAATAGGCTTATCAATTTTTTGAATACACAGAATAAGCAGCAACTTGCAGAATTGGGAATTCAGGAGAGAACGAGAACCATCTTGGAAATCAAAAGAGTTTTTACCAAAAGGACTATTATGCAAAATCTTGAAAGAAGGTGTTCAAACATGCAGCAAGAAATTTTTGCCTTCAGAGAAAGATTTGATGTTATGTTAAATAAAGGTTTGCCCATTCCGGTTACTGAAGAAGATAAATTAATGGATTTGGAAAGCTTTGTTAAGAAAATAAATAAACAGGTTGATGATCAAGCCAGTTCTTCAACCAGTACAACAGAAGGAACATTGCCAACAGGGAAAAGTCTTTATGAAAAATTGGAGAGTTTATTTTATATTGAACATGAAATAAAACATTTGTTTCCATATCAGCCTAATTTTTTCAAATACACTGAAGCTGATGAAACATTGAGGAAATTACAAAGAACCAGAGTGCCATAAGTTCAATGGTGGGATGAGATGTTGGAGCTTTTATGAAATTTATCCTTGGGTGAAATTTTTGCATATTTTATTGAGGTATATCTTGATAAAGGATAAATAGGTGAATAAAGGTCAAAGAGTATCAGTTCAGTAGTTAAAGTGTATCAGTAAAAACAAAGAGTATCAGACAAGCAAAGCAGTCAGAAAAGAATTACTCAAGAAGACAGCAACGAGCTAAAACAAAGGAACAGCTTCCAGCACATTCTAAAAAAGACGAGACAGAACACAACATCAACTGATTTATCCTATTTACGAGATCATCTGTCTCTATTTTATTGCAACTTATTCATTATTCATCCTAGATTATATCTCTTTTGTTACGAGATATTTTAAAATAATCTTTTGTATAAATAAGCCCTCAATCGAATTAGTGAGGGTGGATTCTTCTACTTTGCTGTAACATTGACTTTTTGGAATAAAAGAGTTTTGGAGAAACTTCTTTGTGGCTTGCTGGATGATGATTTGAAGCTCAAGACTTTTTGCAGGATTCATGTGTCAGACTACAGTTCAATAAGTCTTTTCTATCCTATGTTTTAAGTTTTATATCTGTTTATAATATCACTATGTTCCATTTCTAAATAATTGACATAAAAGAATAAATCAGAACTTACTTAAGTGTACTCTGATTTTCAATTGTGGTTATTCCAAATGTTTTCTTCCAAACTAGTTATAAGCAACGAATTCTTAATTGCTCTTGTTTCGCTGGTTTGAACATTTTGATTACTATAATAAAGAATTCTTAACTGCTCTTTATTTGTAATCATTCATTTTCTTTTTTTGAATATGTTGAAATATTCTTGATTGCCTTTCATCCCTTCAAAATCCATTCCATCTACTTTAATTTCTAAAAATTGTTCTCTGTTTGGCTATCTTGCCCTGCAAAGCCATCTTGTGTGTAGAAGATTAATCCAGTAAAGCCATCCTTTCGACTCCATAGCCCAATGGGCTGAAAATATTCAACCTTGCCCTTAGTTGGCGTTTTCCACCATTTTCAAACAAACTCTTGGACTTATAACTAGCCTAATATTTTCTAAGAACAAAGCTAAATCATAAAGAGAGAGCCCTCTCTGGATACAGATTGGCTAGATTCTGTATCCGAAGGTTGGTTTGTGGTTACCTCGGGTATACTTTCTTTTTCCACAACTTCAAGGAAAACCTGAGTGATAACAGGACCGATGGACCCGATTGATCCACCTCCTTCACTGGGAAAGATACCATCATGACTCAGGGACACTCTCGAGGATGCTGAGGGACATGCGACCCCAAGGGGGACATTCCGTGAAAGAAAGAAGCCGAGTAGATACCAAGGGTATCTAGTAGCCATGAGTACTATTGTACAATTCGAGCCTGGATCTTTTGAGGAAGCTGTAAAGAATCAAGTCTGGAAGGTTGCTATGCACGAAGAGTATGAGTCCGTAATGAAGAATGATCTCTAGGATGTGGTTCCAAAACCGAAGGACAAAGCAGTTGTCACCTCAAAATGGCTCTACAAGATCAAGCATGGATCTGATGGAAATGCTGAAAATTTCAAGGCAAGGTTCATTGCCCGTGACTTCTCTCAAAAGGAAGGCATAGACTATGATGAAATATTTTCACCTGTGGCTCGATATACCACCATTTGATCTATTATAGACCTTGCTGCTACGGAAGGATGGAGTCTCCATTAGATGGATGTGAAGACCACATTTCTGCATGGTGCGATAAAGGAAGAGGTATATGTCGAGCAACCTCTGGGGTTCGATGTCCAGGATCGGGACACCCATGTCTGCAGGTTGAAGAAAACCCTCTATGGGCTGAAGCAAGCACCCAGAGCTTGGTACGAGAGGATAGATAGCTACCTGATGAAGCTGGGCTTCACTCATAGTAATGCTGATCCTAACCTTTACTTCAAGGATGTCAAGGAGAAGCCTCTCATTCTGGTGCTGTATGTGGATGACCTCTTCCTGGCAAGTGCTAACCCTCTCATTCATCAGTGTAAGAGGGAGCTCATTGCTGAGTTCAAGATGAAGGACCTAGGACTGATGCACTATTTCCTAGGCCTGGGGATCTGGCAGAGACCTGGCGAGATTTTCCTTTCTCAAGGAAAATACATTGTGAAGCTTCTGGAAAGATTTATTATGGTGGACTGCAAGTCTGCGTCGACACCGATGGAGCTCGACTTCAAGAAGTTGAGTGGCAGCGCTGCTGGGCCCGTATTGGCAAATCCTACTGAGTATCGTCAACTCGTAGGGGCCCTGATGTTCTTAGTGAACACCCATCCAGATATATGTTTTGCAGTGAACACTTTGAGTCAACAGATGGTTGAGCCTCATCACTTTCACTGGGTTGGTGCCAAGAATCTTTTGAGATATCTTCGGGGCACGATAAACCATGGGATGAAATACACTGCCGGGAGTGTGACACTCCTTGGATATACTGATGCTGATTGTGCTAGCAGTGTGGTGGATCGTAAGAGCACATCAGGATGTTGCTTCAATCTTGGTTCTGCTTCGATATCATGGATGAGCAGGAATCAAAATTCTGTGGCTTTGAGCACCGCAAAGGCCGAATACATTGCAACAAGTATGGCATGTTGTGAGGCAGTTTGGTTGCGAAATCTCTTTAGTGAGCTGTTCGGACATGTGCTAGATACCATCGTGATACTTTGTGATAACCATAGTGGTATTCGCTTGTCCTAGAATCTAGTGTTCTACGATCGATCTAAGCATATTGATATCAGGTACCACTTTATCCAGGATATGGTACAACGAGGCACCGTAAGGCTCGATTATATAGGAATTGTTGAGCAGGTCGTAGATATTCTCACAAAGCCCCTGGGGAAGGTCAAGTTCCTAACCTTCCGTGAGAGTCTTGGTATCGTGGAACGACCCTATGATGTGGGTCTTGTTGGACGATGAGCTCTGGGAGCTCTGGGGGACTTTGGGGATAGCTTCTCGGAGCTATAAGCAACCACAGGGCTAGGCTTGCCGAACCTTGTTGGTGTGCTTGGGCCCCACCGTTGTGATTATTGAGTTGGTTCACCTCTCATTATCTGCGCCCCGTATGCATCCTACCCATTGAGTTCAGGGCTCAGGGGAAGTACCTTTCATTTGGCCAATGAGGTGGGAAAAGCTAGAGACTAGTAGAAAATACTGATGGATGCATCAGAGATTGCCGTACTCTCTATCTAGGATAGCACGGTCCAACCACTTGATCTGGGATCAAGTATACTGAGGTTTCATACCTCCAACAGACTTCAGGTCAGGTAAACCAACTTCGGGTTGGTATGAGACTCTTTGTGAGTCCTATAGAGGTTTCAGACCTCTGGGCTGAATCTGTCAACCGTGAATCTTTGTGACTGACCCACTTTTGTTCTGAAATAAAGAGGCCAGAAAAGCAGGTTACAGCGGGATGACGCACGATGTTTGAATGCACAGGTGGATGGAGTTCTCCCTTGTTGAGAGGGAGTATTAAAATTGGACAACTAGGTCCAAACTCCATGTTGTGATGCTCATATGAAGACACCAATATTTTTATTGGGTTCCTATTTTGGAGAGGTTCAAGATTGATCTAAATATCATCTTGATCCGATGAGCAGAACATTTATTTTGAATTTATTTTTAATACTTTCAAAATATGTGCAGGTCAGCCTTAAGGTTTTACACCCCCAACAAATGTGTCACACACCCTAAGTAATTGATATAAATAGAGTCAACGTTGGAGGACATTCACTCATCTCATCGTCACACATCATCTCTCCTCTTCTGATTGGTTCCAACTCCTTGGAGGCAGTTTTCAGTTCACATGTGGGAAAGAAGGACGAAGAGAATTCTGCTGCAGCTAGGGTTTCCACGCAGGTTTGACCAGCGTTGAAAAGTCAACACATGGTCAAAAGGAGTTGATTTTTGGCATAGACTTCGATTTCTAAAGTCCATACATTTTGGCACAAGAACCGAGGTCAAAGGTTGACCGAAGACCGAGTTGCGTTAACTTTTACTTGCTGCTGTTCTGCGTTGAATTTCTGGGCAGTGTTGACTTTTTTGGTGTTGACTTTGAGTTGACCATGTGGCTGTTTTGAGGGTTGTTGTGACACATGCTGGGCTGGCTGAACAAGGAGACTTTGCTGGTTGAAGCATCCTGTTGACCGCCGTAATGCACCAACACATTTATCTGTTTCTGGTTTGTCTTCTGTTGATCTACTGGTATGTTCTATCAACGTTTTACTTGATTGTTTATGTGATTGCTGTAGTGAAAGTAAAGTTGCATCAAGCATAGAACATCTACATAAATTTACACACCCATACACTCTTATATCAGTGTAATTCTGGTACAAGTACTAGTCTCCTGTTTTGGCCTTATCAATGAGATGTAAAATCTTCTGAATCTCCTCACCGACCTTGGGTTTTGCATTAGTGCTCATGTTTGAATGAACTGATAAATATAATCTTTGAAACTGTGTTCCTCTGAATCTTTCCTCACCAAGGAAGTCCAAAAAGTGACTGACTGTGAATTTCCTTCTTCATCTAGCTTTTGAAGTGTAAATGGGAACATGTATGCTTGATAAAATATAAACATGTAAACGAAAATTGAAGCATATTTCAACATTCCTTCAGTTAGAAGCTTAAGGAATTGTTCGTGGATCCTATCAGCAAGGAATTAGCTAAAATTAAAAATTACAGAGGGATTTTGTTTAGTGGAGAAAATAGACAGGAAACCTAGGATATGTTCATCTACCCATTCATCAGAATAATACCCTAACAAACATGAGCAATATGGAAATAATCTGTTTAGCATGGTCTGGAAACATGGATGAGGGATAGGGTGGATTTTTCTAGGGTAACTGGGCATTTTCAGGCAGAAAGATTTCAAAAATATTTTCTCTTTGGAAAAGGTTAACTTTTGATACAATTCATTCAGGGCTTCCAGTGAGAAAGGGGTATTATAACTGCTTTGGGGGATCTGCAACATTTGATTGATGGTTTCAGGGGTAATTGTGAACAAAACCTCTCCACTATGGGCTAGAATGGCCCTCTGGTTGGGTAAATAACAAGCATGGAATTTGCGGATAAACTCTGGGAAATAGTAGGTTTGATGAAAAATATATAGGGGAAAATTGGATTCCCAGAGTCCAATTTCATCACTTTGGTCTAAGTGGTTGTCTTCGAGCCAACAATGCAATTCAAATAGGTTGAATTCACAATTTGGTTCCGCAATTTTGTAATCTCTATCAGCAAGAGGGATGTGGTCGAGATCAATGGTGGGAGGGATCATACGGTTATTTGAATTTTTGTTGTTCTTTTTCTTTGGAGGCATTTAGAAAATTCAAACAATAGGAGAAAGAAGGCTGACAATGGGATAGTTACTGGGAAATTGCTGACAGTTGACAGTTGGTGATAATCATTGTTCTTTCACAACGTACTCTGGTTTCTTTATCCTTCTTTGAGAAGCTTTCACTGTGCAAGAGGAAATTAGAACGAACACGAATGATTTGGGAGAATGATACTGCAACAAAATGGTGGAAAAATGGGTGGATAGGGATGTTTTTATGTCACAGTAGACATTCGTTGAGGACGTGGGGCCATTAGAATTTGTGAACGGTAATCCAGGGGATGAATTAAATGTGTAGCAGATAGGATAGGTGTCATGAAAAGATTGGAAGTAAGGGTGCGAGGCGTTGAAATTCAACAAGAAAACACAACACACACACTAATGTGGGATCACAGGTCACACAGTGATGGGTCCTAGCGATACATTAGTGTGCAAGCCAATTTATTAATTGGAAAATTAATTGTAATCTTATCTCATAACAACTTGTAATAGTTAACTAAGTGTGATAGACTTAGTTAGCTCAGGAATTTCGAGTTGAGGGTCTAAGGATAGGCATGTGGAGCGATTCTATTATTAACAGAGTCCACTTGCAGCTATAGCACTAGTGTAGTGTGGGTGGGATCAATTAACTCACATTAATTGAGTTAAAATAAGTTTAACTAGTTCTAGCTGTTTGATGAGCTAGTGGAAGACCAAATGAATTAAAATAAATTTAATTCACCAGTAGTGATCTACCAAGTAACTGATGATTCACTATTTATAGCTGCATGCATGCTAATTCTGGTGGATACACAGTTGAGACAAAGGTTTAAGGCTAGTAAACTAGTAGTTGTATTTTAGGTAAAATGCCCAGGTGTAGTTATAAAACCATGAGAAGCCCATGATGGATTGCGCAATCAAGGAAGGTTGAATTTCCTATTTAATAGGGGTTTAATTCTCTAGGGATTGCGTAAGAAGGGTAGGCTGAGGGTAGGCTTATAATTGGCTAAGTGTTTGTCTAATTTTTCCTAGATCAGTGTGAAACAATTGGTAGAGTGTATGAGGTTGTGGTGATCACAAATTTATTGTATTGTTTCATGATTCCTTGGTTGAATATACAATAAAGATGGAGGGGTTTTTAGCAGTTGCTTTCCCCATGAATATCTGGTGTTGTGCATTGATTTACTTCTTTCTCTTACTTGCATTTGATTGAGCGATCGTGATTTTTATTCCACAGATTTTGCAGAAGGATTCAATATCTTGTTTTAGTACATTACATGATCAGATTGAGTCCATTGATATAATTTCTACATGGTATTGGAGCTGTGTTAGAGATTTTCTACACGGGGAGCGTTGGCGGGAAATGAAGGTGGCTTGATGGTTTTTGGAGGGGGGTAGAGGCGGTAAGCGGAATAAAGATGTTGGGGGGGTGGGGGGTTGCGAAACGACGAGGAGTTGACACATCATGTAGAACTGGCGGGGGGACAAACCACTTTTCAGACCCCCCCTTCATCGATAAATTTAGGAAGGGAAGGGGGGGCCGAATGACATTCTGTGCTGTTGATGCAGATCGATGACGATCAGATCGTTGAATTGTGTGCGCCCTTTACCTGCTACGTGAAAAAATACATTATTAGCATAAGCTCCAATACTTTGTATATATGCGCATATGACACACATAACTAAATACATTTGAAACCATTTTCATTTCAGTTTTTTCTCCTAAACTAAGACTAATTATCACTAACCATGGGTGCATTTAAATGTGCAGACTCTTGTTTTTTTTTCTTTGAAAGGGGAAATCATCTAATCTAATCCTAACCTATTCATTTACATCATTGATCCAGCTTAAACAATTGGACCAATTTATTCATCTACCTAACTATTTTTATCCAAGATTGAACAATTTGGCTAAGTTATTTCTCTAATCTAATGACTGGAATTCAAATTTGTTTGACCATGATTCAACTGTATGATCCAAAAAAAAAAATATAGTAGTGGCATTTAAATTTGCATCACTTTCACACTTGATTTTCTTTTTTTAATGGGGTTCTTTCATCATCATTTTTTATTCTTTTATTCTCTTTTTTCTTTCTTTTATTTTTTATTCAATTTTTCTTTTCATATATCCTTTTTTCATTTTTTACTTTTATTTATATATATATTTTTGGAAATCATTTGCAAAATGCAATATTATTTACAATTTCATGTGACTAAGAGAAAATATTCAATCACTTTGTGATCCTATGAATTATAGGACCCTAACACATCCTACTTTAAGGTAGAAGCGAAGTTGAATGATGCTTCAAACTTTGGTCCATGGAAAACAATGCTAGATATCACTCTTGAAGAACATAAAGTTTTTGAGTATGTTGAAGACACACTAGCTGATCCACCAAAGAATGCAAGTGTTGTTGTCAAATCCAAACATAAAAAAGGGTAAAATCAAAGCTAGAAAAATAATCGTTGATTCTTTTAGTGATCATTTCATTACTAATGTTTCTTGTTTGAAGAAAGTTAAAGAAATGTATGACAAACTAATTGGCATGTTTACAATTAGTAAAATGAATCAGATTATTGCCTTGAAGAATCAACTGAAAGAAATCAAGATGAACAAATGAGATATGGTTCAAGCATACTTCTTGAGAATGACCAAAATCATGAATCAACTATCAACAATTGGTGAAGTTGTACCTGACAAATAAATGGTGTTGACTGCGCTTGGATGCCTTTCTCCTATTTGGGATACTTTTTTCACCACCATCAAGAATATTAACACTATTCTCACATTTGATGAGCTCCAGGGAAAATTTATTCAAGAGGAGGCCAAAATGATCTCCAAACGGAGAATCGTCATGAAGGACGTGAACCTACTGCATTTCAGGTTATGACAAGAAAAAGAATGGTAATAAAGGCTCTCATCATTTTTCAAAAAATCTACTTTCAAATCAAATGATCCTTTTGAAGGGAATCTAGACATGCTAAAATTTATATGTTTTAACTATCAAAAGCATGGTCACTTTGCTGACTGTAGAGAAAGAAGAAGATCACATAGATTCAAAAACAAATTTGGTTATAGAAAAGGCACTTGAAAATCAAAGAAAAGACCATCATAAGAAAACAAGATCAAACAAAACTTTACACCTTTGAAGAAGCTGCAAAAAAAAGTCTGGAAAGATTTCATGACTGAATAATACCAGTCCACCATTCAGAATGATGTTTGGGAAGTGGTTCCTAGACCTCAAGGTAAATTTGTTGTCACTTCCAAATGGTTGTTTAAGATTAAACATGATGCATATGGTAGTATTGAAAAATACAAGGCTGGATTTGTAGCTAGAAGTTTATCTCTAAAAGAGGAAATAAATTATGACGAGATTTTTGCACTTGTAGCTTGATATACTACTATTCTATCTATTGTTGCCTTAGTTGCTAGCCAGGGATGGACTCTTCACCAAATGGACGTGAAAATTGCTTTCTTGCATGGCTTTCTAAAGGAAGAGTTATTTGTAGAACAACCACAAGGCTTTGAAGAGAATGGCAGAGAAACTCTTGTATGCAGACTGAAGAAAGCCTTATATGGGCTAAAGCAAGCTCCAAGAGCTTAGTATGCTCACACCTGTAGCTACCCAATGAAGCTTGGTTTCACTAGAAGTAGTGCAGAATCAAACCTCCACTTCAAGATTGTCCAATGTATACCTTTGATTTTGGTATTGTACGTTGATGATTTATTCTTGACAGGAGGAGAGCCTCTTATCCTCTAGTGTAAGAGGGAGTTAAATTCTGAATTTGAAATGAAAGACCTTGGTTTGATGCATTACTTTTTGGGTCTAGAGGTATGAAAAAGACCTGGTGAAATTTATCTTTCTCAAGTAAAATATGTTGTTAAGCTTCTTGAAAGATTTTTTATGGTAGAATGTAAGTCCATGCATACTGATATGGAAATGAACTTTAAGAAATTATGTGGCAAAGCTTCAAGACCTAATCTGGAAAATCCCACGGAGTATAGACAACTCATTGGGGATTTGATGTTTTTGGGAAATACTAGGCCTGACATATGATTTTTTATAAACACTTTAAGTCAACATATGATTGATACCTTTTATGCCCACTTGATTGTTGAAAAACATGTACTCATAAACTTGGATGGAACTATCAATCTATGATTGAAATACATTGCTAAAAATGTAAGACTTCATGAATATACTGATGCTGATTGGGTTGGTAACTCTGCTGATAGGAAAAACACTTTTGGATGTTGTTGTAGCTTGGGATCTTCCATGATCTCTTGGATGAGTAGAAAACATAAGTCTGTTGCACTGAGTACAACTGAAGTTGAGTACATTTCTGCTAGCATGACTAGCTGTGAGGAAGTTTGGCTCAGAAATTTTTTTGGGGAACTGTTGGAGCAAGTTCTAGACACAACAGTTATATACTGTGACAATGAGAGTGAGATTCATGTTGTAGAAAATCATGTGTTTCGTGACAAATCCAAGCATATTGATATCAAGTGTCATTATATAAGGGATATGGTGCAGATATAAGGGTAGTGAGACTCCATCACATCTCCATTGATGATCAAATAGATGACATTATTACCAAGCCTTTACTGAAAGGAAAGTTCTTGGTCGTTAGAGAGCAACTTGGACTTATGGATGTGACCCTTCTGGGAAGCGGTCACAACTGATCAAGAACACTGAGTTTCCTTTCCCCCAGTAAGAGCCCAAAAGATTAGGGAATGATGCCATAAAGCTCCTAAGGATGAGGGACCTCTTGTGTAGTGTGTGCAACAAGAGTAGGTTTCGGTATGCATCCGACTCACAGTCTGGGATGTGGGAAAAGACACCTATTTGGCCAATAGGTGTAGTGAGAATTGTCTGTGTGACTTTTCTAGGATGCAAGTGTTCCACCACTTGGTGTTTAAAAAAACTTGGTTGTGTTTGATTCTTGTCTGTGTGACTTGTCCAGGATGCAAGTTTTCCACCACTTGACGTTTAAAGAAACTTGGTTGTGTTTGGTTCTTGTCTGTGTGACTTGTCTAGGATGCATGTGTTCCACCACTTGACATTTAAAGAAACTTGGTTATGTTTGATTCTTGTCTGTGTGACTTGTTTGAGTCTTATCTATGTGATCCCCGTGTTATATCACTTAATTTTTGAGATGAAAATTGGTTGAGTGTAATCTTTGTTTATGTGGCATGTGATGATCATTTCCTTTCCAAATTTGTGTCAAGTGTATAATTCTTCTTTAGATTGCGACTTCATTGTTACAAATGTTATAGAGAATAGTTGAACTGAGATGAATGAAAGAGATCAGAGGAAGCAAAGATATTTGATGCATACAAAAATTCGTCCCTAACTTAGAGGGAGTGATAAAATTTGGCATTTAAAGGATGAATTTTTCCTAGAATAAATCATATCTTTCAATTCTATTTGAACCACCTACAACAAAATTTCATATCTGACAATCTAATATGACTTTCCAAAAGTAATAGGTTACATATCATTTTGGAAGTGAATTTATAAAAATATAAATTCAGGTCTAAATGATCAAGGATGATCTCGACATATGGAATCCACTTTCAAATCAAATCAATCATGATTATACAAGTCAAGAATTAATATTACATCCTTACTAGTATTGTTATTTTTATGATACTATTATTATAAAGTAGTACAAAGTCATTCACCTTTAATGGATTAATAAAAAATGAATTCTCAATAATCTCATGGATAAGTCAATTAAATTGTGAATCTCTTACTTCAAGACAAATCGAACCTATGATCCGTAAACTGTCGTGGATATTCCACTCGACAGTTGCTCACAACAAATTTGATAATGATATATTAAAATACTATTTTTTTACACTGGTACAATTTTATTAAAATTTTAGATATGTAGATTTAACTGTAATTAGTGCATGCATGCGAATGGAAATTATGCAAAAAAGTAGATAACGAAAAAATAAATTCACACACACACATAAGACACAATATATGCTCTTTGGGAAACCCTTTCGGGAGAAAACCTAACTGGAAGGTGAGGTCGCTTCGCTCTCTTTCTCTGTCTAAAATATGGCTGCAGGTACAAAGAAGTAATTCCTGTGGCCCGTGGGCTACTATAGTGCACAAATCCTCTCTGTGTGCTCTACCTCCTATCTCTCCTAGCTATCTTTGCTCAATGATGGAACAAAACTCTCTCAAAAGAATGGAATGCCTTTTCTTCCTAGTGGCCCGGTTATAACATAACCCGATAACTTACTAGTGGTTAATTTTGCCTACATCAACTCTTAACTAGAGTTACAATATGAACTCTTCTAGAGTATTTTACATCACAAACACGTTCCTAGCCCCTTTTCCATGAATAATGGGGCTAATGCGACATCCTCTCGAACTATAGGTGTGAAAACAGGAAGGTAAACCTCCGAGTGGCATAAATTTTGCATACATACTCCGATTGACACACTTCTTGCATCGTTGGAAATATCTTTGAGTGTAGAATAGCATGAAATGGTGTGGTGCAAAAGAAACAAAGTTTTACCCCCAAAAAACGTCGTTTGATGCCTCAAAACTCTCCTGAAAGGTTTCAAACCTCGTTTCGCCAAACTGGGTCCCGACGATAAAAAATGGTCCCGTGAGATGATTCCTCCACTTTTTCCACTCCAAATGCTTTGAGATGGATGATAAAAAATATAATTATCCAATTCAGATCACACCTCTCCATTTTGGGAGGCTTTTGGTCCCCAAAAAATTTTACTGAATGAGGTGAGGAAATTTTTCCTCCACCTTCTCTTTAGTGTACCATTTAGCTTTCCCTAGAAGTTGCCCCTTCAACTCAATCTGCCAAAGGTCATGCTGCCCCTTTCTTGTAGTTCTAGACCTCTTCTGCAAAACTATATCTTCTGTCAACTCTGCCTGAGCGTTTGGTGCCAAATCCTCCACAGAAGGTGGGACCTGTTCCTCTTCTTGATCTAGCATGGAAGGCTCATAGAGTTTCAGATTCTCTACATTCACAATTGAGTAAATGTGCATATATGGTGGTAAATTGTGTCGATAGGAATTATCACCCACATTTTCCAGTATCTAAAAGGGACCACATCTAAGAGCCTTGGTTTTCTTACAAGACCCTTGCAACCTCTCCTTGTTCAATTGTAGCCATACTCTGTCTCCCACCTTAAACAATTTTTCTGTTCTATGCTGATCATGCCTGGCCTTATACTTCTCCTGTGATTTCTGTAGTGTTTTTTGTACCTGTAGATGGATTTATATGATCTTCTCTATACATTTTTTTAGCCCTCAAATCATCTCATGTAAGATCTTCCATCACTCCTCCTTGTTGCCCATATGCAATATCTAAAGGTGAAGGTGGAAAATATCCAAAACAAGTCTCAAATGGGGACTGTCCTATAGAAGTGTGGACTGCTCTATTGTAAGAATGTTGTATATATACCATATTTTCATCCTTGGTCTTCCGATGCTTTTGGTTGTATCCCCTCAGTAGCTACACCAAAGCCCTATTGACTACTTCTGTCTGCACATCTGTTTGTGGATGTAATGCTATAGATCTCTTCAACTTCGTTTCCATATTCTCCCCTAATATAGTCTAGAATGCACTGAGAAATATTGTATAAATGTTTTAAATGATGCTCCTTGGTATCCCAAAGTGCACCTAAACCTATCCAAAGGACGTGTTTGCTGCCTCTTGTCCATTGATGGTATTTTTATAGGCCATTAGAACACACATCTTGCTGAACCTGTCAACTACCACGAACATGTATTCATGTCCCTTTCCGGTTGTCGGTAAACTTCCCACAAAGTCCATGGAAATGATTTCCCAAGTACGAATAGGTACAGACAAGCGCTGATATAGACATTGTTTCCTGTTGCTAGGCTTGCTGGTACAACAAAGCATGCATCCTCTTATGAACCTAGCTGCCTGCTCTTTCATCTTGGGCCAATACACATACCTATGCAAGTTAGCCATGGTCTTCCCTAGACCAAAGTGCCCTGCAACCTTGGAGGTGTGAGCCTCTCTAATCAGCTGCAATTAGCCACCTTTAGGAACACATAACTTATCCAACCTGTAGAGTAACCCGTCCTCGAGATGGTATTCAATGGTGTTGTCACCATTGTGCACATGATTCTGACTCTACAACTGCTGATACACCTCCTTGAATTCATCTTTAGAATATGCCTCTCTGTATGCATCATGGGTGAATGTCTCCATGTGCATAAGAGTCCCCGAAGCCGTAATCTTTGATGTGGGTGGCCTTGAAAGCATGCTAGTCAACTTGTTTGTGTTGCCCTTATTATACTTGATCACCAAATGAAATGTTGTAAAAATCCCATCCACTTGTAATGCCTGGTCTTCTGTAGCTTAATCTAGGCCTGCAAGTACAGTAACGACTGGTGATCTTTGTGGATTACTATCTCCTTTCCCATCAGATAGTGCTTCCACTTTTTCATAGCTTGCACCATGACATAAAGCTCCTTGTCGTAGGTAGGGTAGTTAAGAACTGCCCCATCAAATACTTTAGAATGGTAGCATACATGCCTTCCTCCTTGCATCAAGACAACTCCCATAGCATACCCACTCACATCTGTCTCCACTTCAAAGGGCTGTTGCAATTTTGGTAATGCAAAAACTGGTGCTTGAATGATCTTCTTATTTAGCTCCTCGAAAGCCTTCTACTGCCATTTTCCCCACTGGAAACTCTTGCCACTTGCTGTTATGGCATGGAGCGGTGCTGCTACCATTGAAAATGAGGCTATGAATTTCCTTAGGTACTGTTCTGCCCCAATGAAACTCCCGACCTTAGAAACACTGGTAGGCACCGACCATTTCACGGTGGCCTGCATCTTGGAAGGATTTATCTTCAGTTCTCCTCCACCGATCACATACCCTAAATACATCAAGGACTGCTGCGCAAACTCACACTTCTTGAGATTTTCTAGCAGCTGGTGCTTCTTCAATGTTTCCATCACCTGCGTCAAATGTGAAATATGCTCCTCCCAGGTAGCACTATATACTAGTATATCATCCAAATAAACAATATCAAATGAATCTATAAAAGGGAGCAATACATCATTCATTATTCTCATAAATGTAGCTGGTGCATTACATATGCCAAGTGACATAAATAACCACTCATACAAACCTTTCCTAGTGTTGAAGGTGGTCTTCCATGTATCTTCTTCTTTAACTCGAACCTGGTGATATCCAGACTTCAAGTCCAGCTTGGTGAAGTAATTTTCTTGCTGCAATTGATCTAGCAGATCATCTATCCTGGGCAGGGGGTATCTATTTTTGAGCATGATTTTATTCAACGACCTGTAATCTATACACATCCGCCAAGTCCCATCCTTCTTTAGCACAAGGATGATGGGTGACCCACATGGTGATGTTCTCGGTTGAATGAAACCCTGTTCAGCCGTTGCAACTGTTTATTCATCTCACTTGATTCTATAACAAACTTCTTGTACAACCCAATATTTGAAAATGGAGAGTCCGACAATTGCTGAATCTCATGCTCTACTTCTCTCTTAGGTGGTAACCCTTTAGGCTCTCAGAACACATCTTTGTATTCCTATAACAACTCCTACAATTTTTGTTTCTGTTTCTTAGTGTACCCCTCCAAGGATGCCTTGCCTCTTATTGAATCCTCTTCAGATTGAATTTCTCTTAAAAAAAATAAAACATACTTCTTCCTGGAATTGATCAATTTATTGTCTTGGTTGGCACTTACCAGTGAAATTTTTGACTTGCCTTTGTGCGCGTTGATGACAAACAATTTTCCATCCTTGATGAGTCGACACTGGTTGGCTCTCCTAGTGAATATTACATCTCACATGTACATGTATGGAATCCCAAACATGACTCCACATACATGAAGGGGAACCACATATAGATCTACTTCATCAATAAAATCAGAACTGATAGCAAATCTAATTTTACACTGTTTTGTTACCTTCAAATTTGCATCCTTATTTACCCATCCTAGGGGGATATGGGTTTGGATGATCATGAACTTCCAACCCAAAATTCTTGAACAACTTTGCTACAATGAGATTCGCCTGCGATCCTGAGTCAAACAAAGTATCAATGTTTGTCTTCTTGACCTGTATCTTTATACGAAAGAGTTTAGTCATTTCTTTCTCTTCCTGATGCTGAAGGCTACTCAGAGTCACCTCCTTCTGCAATGACGTAAAAACAATCTTCTCATCGACGTCTACATTGCTTTCAACTTGGTTAATTGAATATGTGGCCACGAGATTCTTCTTCTTGCTATCTTTCTTCTTGTTCTTCGGGTTTAGCTCTGGATGTAATTTCCTACACTTTTCCTCTGTATATTCATCAATGTTGCAGTGGTTGATAGGATCTTTGCACTAGTGTGTTGTGGATGCCGTCTTTTTATCTTTTCCCCCTTTTTTCCTGTTCTTCCCCTACTTAGAAGCGTCTTGTTTTTCATTCTGCTTCAATCCACTTGCATTAGGGGAATTTTGAGGTCTAAAATGGGTCTCCTAAGGAAAATGTACAATCAAAATTCACTTTATGAGAACCAATCACATTTTAGGGGATGACACCGTCCCTAATGGTTGAGGTGGTATTACTTGAGTTAAAGGTACTTACTTGTTACATTCTCAATGGTGGATAAAAATTCATGGTTAACCATGGTAATGCTATAAGTACTTCTAAAGTCATAAAGTACTCATAATAAATATCATTTCACATTTTTTTAATAAAATATTATTATTGTCATTTCATATTTTTTGAAAGGAACAATGCATATTCCTAAACAATATTTATGTCTTTACACGCTTTTCAATAAATATTATATTTGCATATTTTCATACATTTATTTTTAAATTATATATTCATCTAATTTTATTTAATATTACAATTTCAAATTAATTATAAGTTAATATCTATACATATATATTATACATATGAAATCAAAATAAATAAAATTGTAACCTTGTAATTTTAGGATAAATCAAATCTATAGATACTATTATTATGATATTAATAAAAATGCAAAAATATTAAAATTAAAGAAAAAAAAAATATTTTAGTTTTGTATAATGAAAAAATGTATATTAGTTTTGTATGTTAAAAAAAATTATATTAGGTTCAACATAGTTTGGGGAAAAAAATTAAATTAAATTTCAATGTATATAAATCTTATAATATAGTTATAAATATAAATTAAATCTATTTCAATATTTTTTTTTTAAATTTTAAATACAACTCAATTCATTTCATTATGATTATATTAATATTATATAGAATATTATGAAAAATAATCTAAATGTTATAGAATATACATTATATTCTTTTTTATATTATATATTATTTCATCCTATGTTATAAATCAAATCAATTTAATATGTAATATAAAATTCATACATAAAATAATATATTACATTTATTATAATATATTATATTATTTTTATATAGTATATTAATTACATGTTATTAAACACTTTAAATAATATAAATTTTAATTAATAACATATAATATAATTAGGAATTTATGAAATATTTATATATATTTTTAAGTTATTTAAGTACAAAGGAAAAATGTATTAGTTGTTCAATGAAAATGAATTTTTTTTGAAAGACTCATTCTTATTTATAGTCACATCAATACAATTTTTTTTTGGTACAACTTTTGAATGAATTTAACCATGGTTACATGGATTGTGGTGAAAAAAGTGAATTGCAAATTCATAAATATTATTTTATTGGTTTAACTATTATTTTATTATTTCCTTAGGAGGTCCATTTTAGACCTCAAAATTCCCCTAATGATTGCGCTCTTTTTAGGCCTATGTTCTCTAGGTATTGTGCCTATACACAAGTCTCGTCCACCAATTTTGGCTTGAACATCACTTGCTCACGCAGATGGTGGTGCAGACCCCCCAAATACTTGAGGAGTACATCTGGTTTCTTTGGAGAGATACCCAACATTATAGCTATCTTTTTGAATTCTATGGTGTACTCCTGCACGCTTTGGCCTAACTTTTTCTTGAAGTAATGCCACTAGATCCATTGGTCCTACACGTACCCAATGGGATAAAACTGTGGTTTAATGAGAGTTTTGAAATCCTCTCACTTAGTCACTGGAGGTTCTCCCTCCAACCTCAAGGTTTCTGTGTGGCTCTCCCACCAAGTCAGTGCATGACCCTCTAATTTTAGTTGCGCGAAGGTGATATTTTTCCCTTCCTTGATCTGTTGGTTGTTGAAATAAAATTCTAGTTGCTACAAAAAGTGGTTCAACTTCAGAGCATCGATCTTGCAGTGGTACGACTTGATATTGAATTTCGCTTCCATTTCAAACAAGGACTGATTCACGACACTTGAACCAGGTTGATCTTTTCTAGTTTCTTTCTTTGGCTGGTTCTCCGTTTCTCCTCGATCTTCTAATCCCTATTCTGATTTATTCTTTGCATTCAAACCCCCATCTTCTCCAAATGTCCCCAACTTGCTATTCAAAGCCTCCATGAGGAGGCTTACATTGCAGTTAATATCTGTGACTTGTTGTTCCAACCGCGTAAAGCTCACCTCTACAGGATCATAAGGTTAGTTTACAAATTTGTCGACCTTGATTAGGGTTTTACGATTTCCGGCCCCGTCGATCTAGATCCTTGCAATCTCCACAAAATACCCAAAGAAACCTTCTCTGATACCAAATTAACCGTAAACTGTCGTGGATATTCCACTAGACAATTCGTCATAATAGATCTGATAATAATATATTAAAATACTGAATTTTTACACTTATAGTTTTATTAAAATTTTAGATCTGTAGATTTAACTGTAATTAGTGCATGCATATGAATGAAAATTATGAAGAAAAGTAGAGAACGAAAAAAAAATCACACACACACATAAGACACAAGATATGTTCTCTAGGAAACCCTTTTGGGAGAAAACCCAGCTGGAAAGCGAGGTCACTTCAATCTCTTTCTTTATTTGTAAATATGGCTACAAGTATAAAGAAGTAATGCCTGTGGCTCGTGGGCTGCTATAGTGAAAAAATCCTCTCTATGTGCTCTACCTCCTATCTCTCCTAGCTATCTTTGCTTTTCTATGGAACAAAATGCTCTCAAAAGAATAGAATGCCTCTTCCTCCTAGTGGCCCGGTTATAACACATCTCGATAGCCTACTAGTGGTTAATTTTGACTACATAAAATCTTAACTAGAGTTATAATTTGGACTCTTTTAGAGTGTTTTACATCACAAACATGTGGCTAGCCCCTTTTCCATTAACAATGGGGCTGACGCGACATCCTCCCAGACTATAGCTGCGAAAAAAAGGCCAACTTTTGAGTGACATAAATTTTGCATACAGAATCCGAGTGATGCACTTCCTGCATTGTTGGTAATATATCTGAGTGTAGAATAGCATGAAATGGTGCACACTAAAGTGACAAATTTTTACCCCCAAAAATCATCTTTTGATGCCTCAAAACACTCTCGGAAGGTTTCAGACCCTGTTTCGCCAAACTGGGTTTCGCCGGTAAAAACAGTCCCGTGAGTTGATTCCTCCACTTTTTCCATTCCAAATACATCAACATGGATGCAAACAAATATAATGATCTAGTTCAAATCAACTTGTCACTTGGAATAAAATAATAATTCCACACTTAAGAGAATGTAACTCTCCCTCACTAATTCAATGTATGACAGAAGTGTAACTCCTCATTAAATGCACCTGTAACTCCCTCACTCAATTTGATTTGTAATTCTCACTAAATATTTTCTCATGTCTAAGTGCAACTCTCTATATCCCTAATTTTAATTGTATATCAAGACAAATATACCTCTCTATCTATTCTTGGGACGAGTTACACTTCTCCTCAAGTAATTGCCCCCTCATGAAATTTGATTCTTCCATTGTTGGCTCAAGGCATGAATTCATTTTGTAACTTATCTTCTTTCTCATCTATTTAAGCAAGAAAAATTGAGTGTTGGGAGTAGCATGTTCATTATGAAGGAGAAAAAGTGTTGAGTGTGAGAAGTGTGAGAGAAAGTGAAGAGCAAGGGTGAGGAGATCTTTAAGCAAAGAGCAAGCACACTTCAACGAAAAGTTGATCAAACATTAGTGACTTTATTCACTCTCTCTCTCTCTCTCTCTGTACTCTACTGAACAATTGAAAAAGTCTAATAGAATACGAATCATTTGGGTTTTCCCCTGGTCATTGGACCTAAATCTCAATGTCTCATATTTTTGCTTGGATATCTTCATATGATTCTTATGATTATGTGTTAAAGAATGTAACTAGGTTTGATCTTCATAAATTGTACTTGGGTCAATATTTATTGTACTTATAAAAAGAATAAAGAAAAGAATTTTATATTACCATTAAATGACTTATTAAAGCACGGGTTTCATGCTTGGGGCCTATTTATTTTATGTCAAAATCCCTATTGTGGACTTCTAGGTTTTATTCTGAGTCTATGATTATTGTAGATTTAAATTGATCCACATTGGGATTTTAAATCATGCAAATAGGTCAAGTATTGGGTCAAATATGATTTATGAAGCCTCCACACCAAGTTGGTCTTAAGTTAATCAAGTTGACTTCAAGCCAAAAAATTCGAGCTCATCTCAAGCCTATATATACAATGGAATCAAACTCACTTGGAACCATTTCACTGCAACACAGAAATTCAATTTTGAAGCTGTGTCAAGGAAAAATTGTGAATTGGAGAAGAAGGAATTTATGGATTCAGTTTTGGTCAAGCTTATAGAGTTGAAGGAAACCAAAATTTTGGTGTTACTCTCTCTGTCTTTTGTGCTATAGTTTGGGAGATCGAAGTCCTCAAAGATTTACTGCATCAATTGTTGCATTAGGTGCTGCTGCCAAGTGAAGAAGGGGTCATAGTTGGGTTTGTTGGATGTTGTTGCTTTGAGAAGTTGTATTGGGCCTAAATTGAAGTCTTTGAATCAAGATTGAAGTCTCTACCTCAAGATCGAAGTATTAAGAAGCAAGGTCAAAGTTCTAGGTCAAAGAAACTGCACCATAGTGCTGCTACTGCTGTTGCTGTTGCCAGATTCAGGAAGGGTCACAAGGAAGGATGACTTGGTGTGGAGGAAGTCCAGGTCAAGGTCTAGAGTCTCAAGAATCACTATTTAAGGAAAAGTTACTTACTGGGTTTTCCCCAAGAGTGGGTTTTTTCCTTGGCTCCTGGCCTACATCTGGTGTCCTTCATCTATGTGTATTTGCTTTGATATTTGTTTGATGAACCAATAAGAAGAAAGTTAAGAAGAACATAATAAGAACTAAAGAAGATCACAAGTAAATAATCAAGAACAAGAGGATATTTCTGCCTTTCTGATTCTCTAACTTTATGTTCTATCTACAATTTTTTATTTGAAAAGTTTTGAAAAAGAAATTTTCCTTCTAAGTAATTGTAACAACATAGAACATTTAGTTTTCTGCACAATACATTCATTTTTTCACAAAGTACATTCAACTTTCTACAAAGTACATTTAGTTTTCTGCGTAGATATTTCAAATTTCTAATATGGTATCAAAGCCTTGGTGAAGACGAGTTTAAGGAGAATAGAGATCACCTAAATATACCCCACTTGCTACCAAATTTTTCTGATCAAAATGACTTCATCCTACTTCAAGGTAGAGGAGAAGATGAATGATGTTTCAAACTTTGGTCCATGGAAAGAAAAGCTAGATATGACTCTTGCAGAACACAAAGTTTTGGAGTATGTTGAAGACACAATAGTTGATCCACTAGAAAATGCAAGTGTTGTTGTCAGGTCCAAACATAAAAAGGGTGAAATCAAAGCTGGAAAAATTATCCTTGATTCTCTTAGTGATCATCGCATTACTTATGTTTCTGGTTTGAAGGAAGCTAAATAAATGTATCAAAAACTAAGTGACATGTTTGAAATTAGTAACTTGAACCAAATTATTGCCTTGAATAATCAGCTGAAGGACATCAATTCGAACAAAAGAGAGACGATTCAAGCATACTTCCTAAAAATGGCCAAAATCAAGAATTAACTTTCAACGATTGGTGAAGTTGTACTTGACAAAGAAATGGTGTTGACTGCGCTTGGAGGCCTTTCTCCTGTTTGAGAGACTTTTATCACCGCCATTAACAATACTAACACTATTCCTACATTTTATAAGCTCATGGAATAGTGTATTCAAGAGGAGGTCAGAATGATCTCTAGAGAGAGAATTTCACATCACGAAGAAGAAAAACCTATGGAATTTTCAACCTATGAAAAACAAAAGAAAGGTAATAAAGACTCTCATCATTTTTCAAAGAAATATGCTTTCAAATCAAATGATTCCTTTAAAGGGAATCTGGACATGTCAAAAGTTAGATGTTTTAACTTTCAAAAGCATGGTTACTTTGCTCGTGATTGTATTGAAATAAGAAGAGAACCTAGATTCAAAAAGAAATATAATTATAGAAAAAACACTTCTGAAAATCAAAGAAAAACCATCCTAAGAAAACAAGAAAACCAAGATATAGAAATAATGCAGCAGGAACTCAATCATAATATTTTATTGTTTTCTCTATTTCCAATTCTTCTTTTGCAGATTCATTTGATAGCTGGCTAGTTGATAGTGGTGATTCCAAACATTTTACTGGTTAAAAAATAAACACTTATAATCTAGTTGAGATGGAGACTAACATTAGAAGAAATTTCACCCTAAAATTGGTCTCCTAAGGAAAAATATTAAAATAATAGTTAAAATAATAAAATAAGAGTTAAGAATTTTGGAG
The DNA here is from genome assembly GCA_034641835.2 of Pinus albicaulis. Lineage (NCBI taxonomy): Eukaryota > Viridiplantae > Streptophyta > Pinopsida > Pinales > Pinaceae > Pinus > Pinus albicaulis. The sequence continues at coordinate 1,733,660,622 of CM076580.1, read as the reverse complement.
AGAAAATAATAAAACCTTTTTTTTTTTTTTTTTAAATTGTTTTTTTGACTTATCTCCTTATTGGATTACTCAAATTTCAAGTGTATATACTCGTCGGATGCAAAATTAAATTCCACATCCAACGACTACCCATTATGCATACTTCTGAGAACACTCACATTGATACAAAATGAAGTTACATTAAAAAAATGCGTTGAACACATTTTTTTAATGTATCTTCAATTTTTATCAATGTGGGTCTTCTCAGAAGTATACATAATGGGCTCAACACATGCTTTTTTAATGTATATTCAATTTTTATCAATGTGGGTCTTTTCGGAAGTATGCATAATGGGCTCAATGTGTGTGTGTGTGTGTGTGTGTGTTTTTTTTTTAATGTATCTTCAATTTTTATCAATGCGTGTCTTCTCATAAGTATGCATAATGGGTACTCGTTGGATGTGGAATTTAATTGTGAAACCAACGAATGTCTACACTTGAAATTTAAGTAAACCAATAAGGAGATAAACCAAAGATACAATTAAAAAAATAGTTTTTCTTCTTTTTCCCTCCAAAATATTTACAATTACATTTTTTTTAAATTTAAACTATTTTGATTGGTTAACATATTATGACATGAATTACGTGAAATTTTAATGGGCACTTTTAGGCTAAAATTTCCTCTAATGTTTAAATGTTATCCTTGGAGAATTCTACTCACCAAGTTAAATGTTATGGTTTAGTTTAATTTAAGTTAAGTGATGAAAAATCTATTTTGCTGCAAGAAGTTTTGCATGTACCTAGTTTGAAAAAGAATCTTCTATCCATATATGCTCTAGAAGATGAATGGCAATTGATTTTATTAATGGAAAATTTATAACCTAGCCTTTGAGCTCAAGTATGAGAGAGCCTTCACTCTTGGATCAATATGTGAAGGGCTTTACAAAGCCAATGGTAAACCCATTCATGCATTGGTCCACAATATTGATTTTCAGTATGAGCCATGGCACAGAAGATTCACTTTCCTACACTACAAAGCCTTACCTCATGTAAGGAAGATGGTTTCTGGAATTCCTGAGATCAAAATGGATCATGAAGGAGTTTTCCCAGGATGTGCAAGTGGAAAGCATGTAAAGGGACCATTCGCTTCAAGCAGAACAAAAGCTAGTCAGATACTTCAGATCATACATTCTGATTTATGTGGACCTATGCTTGTTACTTCTCTTGGTGACTACTTGTATTTCATAATTTTTGTTGATGATTTTTCTTGCAAGACATTGATATTATTTTTGAAAAAGAAATAGAAACAATTTGACATGTTCAGAGATTTCAAGACTCTGATTAAAAATCAAACTGGAGAGATGATCAAAGATTTTAGATCTTATAATGGGGGAGAGTTTACCTCCAATGATTTTAATGATCTTTTCAAAGACGCCGAAATAAAGAAAGAAAAAAATATGCCGTACAATCTACAACAAAATAGTGTGGATGAGAGGAAGAATAAAACCATTATGGAAGCGGTTAGATCCATGCTGCATGATCAAAAGCTACCAAAGTTTTTGTGGAGAGAAGCTGCAAATACTGATATTTATGTGAAAAACAAAACTCCTCATCAAGCCTTAGACACTAAGATTACTAAAGAAGTCTTCACTAGTGAAAAGCCCGAGGTGAGTCATTTGAGAATCTTTAGCTATCTTGTGTACTTCCTTGTGCCGAAAGAGAAAATGAACAAACTAGAAGCTTCAGTTAAGACATGTACGTTTGTTGATTGTGATAATTCAAAAACTTATAGAATTTATGTACATTGTGAAATAACTATAGAGTTTAGCAAAGACGTAACATTTGATGAAGATGCAACCCTTGGAAAAGAAAGAGGTTCTCCTTTTCCTGCCATCGCTAAAAGACAAGCTGTTAATGAAAAGAAGTCTGCATTTGAGTCTGAATCACAACATGAGAATGGGCTTGCTGATAATCCCATGGGTTCTATGGATCCTCTAGATCCTCCACCACATGATCCTCCTACTAGAAAGAGACCACTATGGATGCAGGGTTACTTGCAAGATGTTGAACAATATGTTGCCCCAAGATGAACGTTCATAGAAAGTAAGAAGCTAATTCAGTTTCAAGAGTATGTTGCTACCATGAGCAACATCATTCAGGCAGAATCTTGCACCTTTGAAGAAGCTGCAAAATAAAAAGTCTAGAAAGATGCCATGACTGAAGAATACGAGTCCATCATCTAGAATGATGTCTACGAAGTGGTTTCTAGACCTCAAGGTAAAATTGTTGTCACTTCCAAATGGTAGTTTAAGATTAAACACGATGCACATGGTAGTATTGAAAAATATAAGGCTATATTTGTAGATAGAGGTTTCTCTTAGAAACAGGGAATATATTATGACAATATTTTTGCACTTGTAGCTCGATATACTATTATTCAATTTGTTTTTGCCTTAACTCCTAGCTAGGGATGGAATCATCACCAAATGGATGTGAAAAATGATTTCTTGCATGACTTCCTCAAAGAAGAGGTATTTGTGGAACAACCATAAGAATTTGAAGAGCATGACAGGAAAAATCATGTATGTAGATTGAATAAATCATCATATGGTTTGAAGCAAGCTCCAGGAGCTTGGTATGCTCGCATTTATAGCTACTCGATGAAGCTTGGTTTCACCAGAAGCAGTGCAAACCCAAACCTATACTTCAATACTGTCCAAGGTATACCTTTGATTTTGGTATTGTATGTTGATGATTTATTCTTGACAGGAGGAGAACCTCGTATCCTCTAGTGTAAGAGGGAGTTAGCTTTTGAATTTGAAATGAAAGACCTTGGTTTGATGCATTAATTTTTGGGTCTAGAGGTCTGGCAAAGACCTGGTGAAATTTATCTTTCTTAAGGAAAATATGTTGTTAAGCTTCTTGAAAGAATTGCTATGGTAGAATGTAAGTCCATGCATACTCCTATGGAAATGAACTTTAAGAAATTATGTGGCAAATCTGCAGGACCTAATTTGGAAAATCCCACGGAGTATAGACAACTCATTGGTGCTTAGATGTTTTTGGTAAACACTAGACCTGACATATGCTTTGCTGTAAAAAATTTAAGTCAACATATGATTGATCCCTTTCATGCCCACAAGGTTGTTGCAAAACATATACTTAGATACTTGCATGGAACTATCTATCTAAGATTTAAATACACTGATAAAAATGTAAGACTTCATGGATATATTGAAGCTGATTTGGCTATTAACTCTGCTAATAGAAAAAACACTTATGGATGTTGCTTTAGCTTGGGATCTGCCACAATCTCTTGGATGAGAAGAAAGCAGAATTCTGTTTCACTGAGTACAACTGAAGCTGAGTACATTGCTACTAGCATGGTTAGCTGTGAGACAATTTGGCTGAGAAAGATTTTTGGGGAACTATTTGAGCAAGTTATAGATAACAATTTTATATTGTGACAATAATAGTGCGATTCGCCTTGCAGGAAATATTGTGTTTCATGAAAAGTACAAGCATATTAAGATCAATTATCACTATATCTGGGATATGGTGCACAAAGGAGTAGTGAGGCTCCATCACATTTCCATTGATGATCAGATAGCTGACATTCTTACCAAGCCTTTTTTTTCTAAGTAAGTTTAAATCTATTGATATAATACAGTAGGATTACATTCGTCACCAGCTCGCTGGAATTGCTTGTGCTAGCCAATTCTGATCGAGACAAAATTAAAAAATTCAAAGTATGGATTGCCCTGGGTGGGGAAACCAGTCCAAGAAGTGCTGCCCAATGAGGGGAAACCATCATAAGCCATAATTGTCCAAAAATAGAGGAAAATGTGCATAAACAAAGGGGACATAAAAGCAGTAGCATAAAAGCTAACAGAAGTAGGAGACCTTAAGATGAAAAAACATCCACCACTGATCATGTTTCAGATGTGCGAGGGAGGCTCTTCGACAATATAACAACCATATTCCTTGGAGGAATCCTCAGCCTTCTTCACTTGCTGTGCTAACAGTTCTGGAGTTGAGGCTGAGCGCACCCCTGCAGTCTCTTTCGAGTCCTCTACTTCTGAACACTCCCCACAATCATTGCTTGAGGACTGCAATGCTGATTTTTACGGAAGAGATGTCTCTTTTTTGGAGAGCTGCTGGGTGGACTGAGAAATTTTAGACTTTCGTAAGCGCTTCCGTGAGCCAGACTCCACTGCACTGGGGTGGAAAACTGGGAGGTGGAGGGAGAAAGAGGCGGAGACACCATGCTGGTCCTGTTCCTCAAAATTATCCAGGTGAAGCAAGAGTTCCGCAGGGCGTTTTTATCAGGAGGGCGAGTGGCTGTCAGCTAAAACAAAGATGGGTGGCCGGGAAGTTTAGCCCCTCCCTCGGCCTCGAAGACAGCGCATCCTGTGGCGTCGAGGCATGGCGTCTCAGGAGAGACGAGAGGGAAGACTGACGGGCGAGGAGGAACGCGAAGGCACAGTGGAGGAGGTGAGAGGTGAGACGGGGCAACAAACACAGGGAAGGCCGGAAACCTCCAGCTGCAAAGAAGATAGATGGAGGTTGTGCCCAAAAAATTGCACAAATAGACGCCGACCAGAGGGAGAGGGTGCCATGAATTAACTGTAGAGAGGAAAGACATTAAACGAAGGTGTAGGTGGAGTGCGGAGAGAATTAAATCTGAGCACGTGAGGAGTGAATGTCGCCGGAGGAATGAATGCCGCCAGAGGAAGCGCCAAGCCAGATCTTTTATTGCCAGGATTTGAAGCCATGCACAACCAAGTGGTGGTGGCATGCACCATGTGCGTGAGCTCCAACTGTCAACCTTAAACACCCGCATCCGGGAGTTGAGATTATTTTTGCACTAGCTGAGTGCAGGTAGCGAGGAAGGTTTCATCATTGATACTAGAGAGTGGACTAGAGAAGAGGGGGAGATCAGCTACCACCCCTTTGTTAGCCAACATATCCACTACTTTGTTGGCCGATCGAAAAACATGCTTGAAGGAGATGGCATTGTGTAACTGTAGCCATTTCTCTATGTGTTCGAAACACGCTGCCAGACGCCAACTCTTGGAGAATTTGGAGGCAAATTCTCCCGAGAGAAGGTGAATAGCCGTGTTGATGACAATCTGAGAATCACCCTCAACATCTAATGGATATAAATTGTGGTCCTGTGTAAGAAACAAGCCTTGCAAGAGGTCCTCCAATTCGACCGAGTTGTTGGTGTCCCAGCCAATTGAACCATAGAAGGTGATGAGGGGATTCCCTGCTGAGTCCCTGAAGATTCCTCCAAAACCTGCTGCACTAGGATTGCGCTCAGAGGCACCATCGAAATTCATCTTGAAGAGTCCACGGGGTAGATGACTCCATATGCTGGGAGAGTCAAGATTGAGAGCAGGGGGTAGAGTAACCGCAGGGCAGCAGGGGATAAGGAGGTTCCAGTTGACGCAAATTAAGCTTTCCAGCGGTTGAACTGGGATATCCGATTCCTGCCAATGTTGCAAGGAAAGGGTCTCCTTAAGATTATTGCACATGGTGCTCCAGAGAATGTCAGAAGGAGTGATATGATCCTTAAAGATGCGCCTATTCCTCTCTTTCCAGATCGTCCATATAAGAAAGCCTGGGAAGAGGGAATAGAGAGAATTGAGGAGCTTGTTGTTGAAGGGATCGATTTGCCAATGCTTGATAGTGCCTGTTATGTCTCCATGGATCCTGCTGGTGCGTCTGCAAAGAGTGGCAATTTTATCCCACATGAATTTGGCTAAGAGACATGTGTCAAAGAGATGGACGATGGTTTCCGTCTGCTGGTGACAGTTCCGACATCGAGAGGGGCCAATGAAACCTCTTTTGAGGAGTTTATCCTATTAGCACCCAATCTGAACCTCAGTCTGAAAAAGGAAAATCAGGGTAACAACTAAACCATGCTCAGCCTTATAGCTAGCCCTACAAGGACAGGAGAGGGCACTCTCCGTAGAATAGATATCCAATAACACAATAATGAACTGATTTTAGGCTAGGTATATAAATGTGAAAGAGGTTTTGATAAATGACTTAATTTTTTAGGGATGTATGGGACAAAAGATAGTATGAAACAAGGAATTAAATCAAAGACACAGAGTATTTCATGGGGCAAGATAGACAGGAGGTTTAGCAATCAAGTTGAAATAAGATGGAGTGGAAAGACTGTTGAGAAGCTGAAAAGGGCATAATAAATGAATCCTTTTCAAACAGAAGAAAACACACAGAGCATGAATGATTCTCCAAGGCAGAGCATATAAAATGGATTCTACCTTTCTAACTTGAAAACATTCAACTGGAAATGTTTATGAATGAATGGTGAAACATAACAATGTACATATGAAACACAAAGGAGAGACATATGCTAAAACTCATACCACATGAATCCCACAAATCAGAGCTGCATCACTTTATTAATTCCCTGCCAAACTGTACAATGGAGCGCAGAGCTCACTGCCACACTATTCCCCTATTTCTGAGTTTTCAGACTTCAGACTTTCATCCCCTTTACAAATGATTAGCATTTACAATAAATAGCTAGATTTTGTGGGAGTATAGATCGATGGAAAGGGGAGAAATCATAACTGAAAATGAAAAACCAAGAGCTAATAATCTCTCCGTAAAGGAAGAGCTGCGTTACATCTGGTCAGTGAGAAGGTGAAACATTGTAACGTAGATCTCTTTACCACGTAACTGCAGATGTGACTGTCACGAATTTGGATCTCGGCCTCTGACTTTTCGCTTTCCATTTTCCGTTTGAAGAAAACTGACTTTTTATAATTTGCTTGTTTGAAACAGAAATGAAATGAAATTATGCCTTTCGTGAAGGGAAAAATGTATTTTAAATGGGAAAAGGGAAGGGATGGGCAGTGGGGTCCACATCACAATCAGGATCGGGGGTTATCATCGCAATCACATCGGAGGTGGGGTGGGCGCATCACAATATATACTTCCAATGCGATTAGATTAAACCATAGAAATCTTTTAAAAATGTAATAAAATGTGATTTTGGGGACTTACAAAGGGGAAAGGGCCTTTGGTAATACAAATGGGCGGAGGATTTAAATGGTGGGGCCCAAGGTTCCAATCGCAATATCGAAGTGGAGTGGGGGTAATCGCATCGGAAGAAAGGGATTTGCGATGCGATCGGAGAAGGGCGCGTCAATCGCATCGGAAGTGGTGGAAAGGGACTTATGATGATGCGATAGGGTAATCGGAGGAGGGCGCGATCGGAAGATCGAGGAGGAAGTGATGCGATCGGGGGATCGGAGGAGGACTTGCGATTAATCGCATCGGAGGAAGATGCGATTAATGGATCGGAGAAGTTGTTGCGATTGGTGGATCTTTGCATTGCGATGAAAGGCGAGATATATATAATATAAAGTTTGAACTTTATTTAAGTTTTAAGCGCGAAGGGGAAGTGTTTGGGAACAGCGGGGGAGTATATATATATATATATATATATATATATATACGGACTTTTAAAATGTTTACCACAAGGTTTTTTCAACGGGAATGGAGGGGAAGTGGTTATGATGGTGAGGACTTTATAATATAAAGTTTTTTTAATTATAAATTTCTACGAGAAATGGAGGGGAAGTGGTTTGGGATCGGATTTAATATAATAATTCGATTTATAATCGGAAAGGGGGAAAAGGGATTTTATTAAAGAAATATAAAACTTTAATAAAACAAAGTTTAAGGAAAAATGGGAAATAAGGGGTATATGAGGGTATAAGGACTTTTACTTCACTTAAGCATAAATTTCAATCCAGAAGTCGGTTTTGAGAGTGCAATATACCGTTGGAAAGCTCTTTCCGGGCTCTTTCTGCTGGATCTTCTTGGAGAATGATTTGACGCTGAACATGCTGTGAAAAACTTCTTTGAAAGGTAGGGTGATGATCTTGTCGGAGATGGTAGCTTCTGAATTGTGACTGAAGGGAAAAGTATTATGCTTTCACCTCAAAACATGGTGTTGAGGTGAAACTTGCATCAAAATGAATAAATGATATCTCTGATCTTCCTGGTGCTATAATTTTGAGTTTATTGACTTCCTCATGACCTTGCTGATCTTTATTTGACACTTGACTCATTAATCGATCATGGTGAGGCCCTAGAAACTAATGAGACCCATCCTATGACCTACTGACATGATTTGAGAGTGAAAGAAACTTATGACCAAAGACCATAGGAAGGAAAATCAGCAAGTACGTCATGAGGGTAAACTACCATCAATGAATCCATGACCTAGCGGAATGGTGAAATTTATTCGGTATGAGACGCCTAATATGTAAATGTAAAAGAGCAATTTTGATCACTGAAGGCAGTATGACTAGACTGACACTAACATATCCCATGTTAAAATGCGACGCTTGCTAAGCAACCAGAGAAAAGTGGAGATTTTGGGCCAAATGCCAGGTCTCCAGATCTGAGTCCAAAGCAGGTCCGGGGGGTTCTAATTATTGTGATAAAGCAAATGGTAGGCTTCATGAGTGGAAAATTAACCTCGCGTAGAGTGACCCCAACGGAGGATATCAGGTTCATCAGTGCCTCTGAATTTCCTTTTGTTGAGTTCTAAATCTATCTCTACATGAATTTTCTCAAACTAATTTTCTTGCCATTGTGCAGCAGGAAGCTAGTTGCGGTAACCTGAAATGAGGGAGGGCTGCTAGAAGAATTTCACTTGATTGTTCTACCTTAAATTGACCACCGCTTTCCTCTTGGGTGTTTGAAAATGGGAGGCAAGTTTAGGCATCTTCTGCCACGAATCTTCCAAAACCGAGCAGTAGCCCCAGAACGAATTTCACAGAAGCTATGCTCCTGGATAAGGGCCCTATGTTGCTTAGCTGCTTTCCATATCAAAGAGCCGGGATCTGCTGGATTGAACCGAATAAGGTCCACCTGAGGTTGATTTTCCGCATATTTGGAAGTCCATATCTGTGCCCAAGGGGTGTTGGGCTTGGACATCTATTTCCACCAAATGCGAGCTCCCATTACAACATTACTGTGGCTGGGGTCTCGTAGTCCTAGTCCCCTCACGAATTTAGGAGCACAAACATTATTCCAATTCACCAAAGACCATTTCCTGTGATTTCCTGTACTGCCCCAGAGGAATTTTCTTTGCAGTGTTCTGATTCTTTTGAGGACCCATTTGGGGGCAGCAAGTACTGAGAAAAGATATAGGGGAATTGATTGAAGGGAAAATTTGATAAGGACAAGTTGGCCAACAATATTAAGAGTTCTATGAGTTCAAGAGGAGAGGCGTGCTTCAAGTTTGTCCAGAAGGTCTTTCCAAGAGGAGTGCTTGATGTCCGAGTCAATGAGTGGGGCGCCCAGGTATTTGGAGGGGAGAGAGGCGATGGAGAAGCCTAGAATTCTAGCTATGTTGCGCTAGGTGATGGCGGGGGTGTTGAAAAAGAATAATTGTGATTTATCCACATCGATGGTGGCACTAGAGGCTTATGAAAAAATGTCAAGCAGGGATTTGAAGGTGCAGGCTTCTTGAACAGAGGGATGACCAAACAACATGTTGTCATCCACGAATTACTGATGAGTGATGGGGCGGTTATTGTGGATACAGATACCTCTGAGAGAGTGGTTGAGGGCAACATGTTGTATAAGGAGTCCAAGCACTTCCGCCATGAGGAAAAACAAAAAGGGAAAGAGAGGATCACCCTAGCGGATGCCTCGAGTGGGAGAGAAGGTGGAGGATGGAGCGCCATTGACCAAGATTGAATAGAAGGGGGAAGAGATGAGACTCATGATCCAATGGGTCCAGGTGGGGCTGAAACCAAACGCTAGAAGCATGTGTCTGATGTAATCCCAACTGAGTTTGTCAAAAGCTTTAGATAGATCAATTTTGAGAAGCATGCCGAATTTCTTCAAGATTTTCAGAGAATGGGCTACTTCATATGTGAGAATGATTCCATCCAGAATTTGACGGCCCTCCACATAGCTATTTTGTTTAGGGGAGATGAGCAAGGGGAGGAGGGGTTTGAGGCGGCTGGCGATCACCTTTGATATGAGCTTGTATATGACATTGCATAAGGCAATCAATATATACTTGTTAGGGGTGACCACATGCTCTTCCTTGGGGACCAGAGAAATGAAGGTCTCATTGAGTGAAGGAAGGATCCAATGCATGCTTCTAGACTCCTCCACCAAATCCCAAACTTCCTGTTTAATGTTGTCCCAAAAGAAGTGGAAGAAATTTGTAGTGAAACCATCAGGAACAGGGGCCTTACCATCTTTAAGCTGTGCTATGGCTTTCTCGACTTCTTTCAGCGTCACTTGTTTGAGTAGCATTTGATTGTGTTCTTCTGTGATTAGCTTAGGAATGTGCTGAGTGATCCTGTTGATAGCTGGTGACCAGTTTCCAGGAGGCTCTTGGAGGATGCTTTTGAAGTGATTGAGGAGCTATTTTTCTATGTCTGAGTGGTATTCCATCTCATTCCCGTGGCTATCGTTGAGGATGGATATTCGATTGTGTATCCATCTCTGAATGGTGGAACAATGAAAGAATTTTGTATTCTTCTCCCCTTCTTTGAGCCACCTAATTCTGGATTTTTTCTTCCAAAGTATCACTTCTTGTATTCTACGTTCCTCCAATTTGGTTTGTAGCTCTTTTTCTTGTTGTGCGAGAGCCTCTAGTCTGCCTTCTTGGATGATGCGTAATTGCAGTGCCTCCATTTGCTGTTCCAGCTCTTTTTTTTGCTGAAAGATATTGCCAAAGGAGGAATGATTCCATTTCTTGAGATGGTTCTTTAGAAACTTGAGCTTTTGTTGGAATTGATACATTTTAGACCCCGCTGGGGGAATGTAAATTTTCCACCAGGAGTTGACCATGTATTTAAATCCAAGACGTGTGAGCCAGAATTGCTCAAAACAGAACGACCTCTTGTCGTTCTCTCCAGGGCACGACCATTGTAGTTGAATTGGCCAGTGATCAGATCCAGAGGCAGGAATAATGGAAGAGTAGTTGTCTCCTCTGAGGTGGATAGCATTGTCCGATATGATAAATCTGTCCAATTTGGATGCTATCTGCTGGGCTCCTTTTCTTTTGTTGTTCCAAGTATATGTACCATTGGAAGATGGGAGGTCAATTAGCCAATTTATTTAAATGAAGCCTTTGAAGCCGATGCTCTCTGCTTCTAGTTTCTGCCTCTGGCCTTTTCTTCAAGTTTGGTGATCATATTGAAGTCGCCGCCCATTATCCATAGTGGGTGAAGGTGGTGAGAGTTTAGGTTTTCAAGGGAGTTAACAATGCCAATTTTCTGGGCAAAGGGTTGGGGAAAATAAAAATTGGTTAAGTGGCTATGGATATTAGTACCTATCAGATGGAAAGTGGCTTGGATGAAGTTGTGGGAAGCATGAATATCAGATAGGGAAATGAGGAGGGGGTTCCAGGAAATGGCTAGACCTCCTGAGGCACCTGAAACATCCATTGCAGTGGTATTGCATCCATGCAAGAGCTTGGTGATGATAGAGTTTAGGGTAGTGCTATTACATTTGGTTTCTTGAATAAAGAAGATGGTGGGTTTGTCATGCATGATTCTATTCTTGATCATTCGGTGCTTGGCGGGGCTATTGAGCCCTCTAATGTTCCAAGAGGTGAGCTTCATTGAGAACTTTGGGAGATTGGCCGGTACAAATTGGTCAGCTTGGGATATCTCCCAGATTCAACAAGTAATTCTCCCACAATGATGGTTCTCTGGAGATCGGTGCGTCGCCCCCTTTTTTGTGATTCCTTCAAGAGTTTTTTTTCCATCCCAATGGCTACCTGCTTGAATGCCCAAAGAGTTGCGCTGCTGTGCTCTAACGAGAAAAACTTCTAGGCTCTCTATATGTATGGGCGGTTTCTTGTCATATTCTTTGTTTCTGCAGGCCATCTCCATAGCTAAGATGTCTAGATCTCCTAATACTTTTAGGTTCTTCGTCCATGTGGGAGGATTGGTTCTCAACTTCCTTGGTGCCTTCATTTTGAGTCGTTTGCTACTGTGTGCCATCTATATCCATAAGAGTGGAGTTTCAGATGAATATCTCCTTATCTTTACTGGATTGGTTGAGCTACGGGCCTTGAGTCTGGGAGGCTGCCTGAGGGGAGGTGGGATTAGGAATGAGCGGGGGAGTTGGAGCTTGTTTCGAGCTAGATTCTTTGGAGGGGCCAGGGTTAGGAAGGGGGATTTACCCATCCTTGGGGGGGGGGGTGTTTTGCGAGAACATCGAAGCTATTTATCATTGAGGGCTGAGAGGATTTAGGGGCAGATGTGGGTTTTTTTGTGTGCCTTTTGCGGGTATGAAATTTGGTGAAGCCATCTGTATCAGTGTTTTCTGAGCCCAGGGGAGGCTTGGGGGGTTGAGTTAGCGGGAAATATCTGAAGAGACGTCCGTGCTCATGGCATATATGGAAGTGAAAAGGGACATGCTCATAATCTATGGTCTGAACCCATTCAAAATCATCGTGGAAGAGACTTACCGAGTCAGGAAGAGCTTTGGCCAGGTGCATGTAGATGCAGATTCTAGCATAGGCAGTGTATCTTTTGATTTTGGTTTCTTCTGCTATCTTGATGTGTTGAAGATTGCAACAAGAAACAGTGAAGGAGGCATCCTGAAACATCATTCCTGATACTAGTTGGAAAGTGATCACCTAAACTAGGTGGGGGCCACACAGGTGATTTTTGTCGCAAAGTCTATTTTTAGACTATGTTTATTTTTAGACATATGGATCATGTTCTATAAGTTGCGGGATTCTATTTATGGATGGTTGGTCAAGTTGGAAAAATAGATGGATTTCTATTTTTAGACATATTGGGCGGAATCTATTTTTAGATTGCCAGTCTAAAAATAGATATGTCGAATATTATTAGCTCTTAATAATATTTGGACTATAAACATTATCTTATTCTCTTGGAGCACTTGAGTTAAGTGCACAGATGTGGCACAGGAGCTGACAGAAGGAATTACGCTATTCCTAAGGGTTAAGTGGAGCTATTGCATGGATACTTCAGTTAGAACTCATGTGACAGAGTTTGGTGGAGTTGATTAAGGAGTTAATGGAGTTGTGTTCAGTTTAACTAATCTAAACATAGTTGAGCTAGTTGTATTTAGTCTAACTGATTAATACACTAGTGAAGAGTGGTGTGAATTAATTATTAATTAATTCACTAATTATAAACTCATTAATCAACTAAAGAATACATCAGTTAACTTCGGTGCATGGACAGTTTCAGTGGAGACCAGTGCAGAGATAGGTGAAAGGGCAAGTGTGACTATCAGTTGTGACTATAAGTGATGCATGGTTTGCATCCAACACTCAGTAGAGATGCCTATAAAGACTGCGTGAGCAAGGCTGGGGTAATACATTCTCATCAAGAGGCATTCTTCAGCAGGGATTGCACAGTAGAGGCAGGCTAAAGGCTGGCAAAGATCGGTGCATGGGATTTGCAAGATCGGGCCTGATTAGTGTGTAGCAAGTGGAGATTATACTGAGAGCTTGTGAGGAGCTTTGTATGATGATTGTTACATGATATCTATGACATATATAATATACAGATAGTTGGGGGTTTTCAGCTTTAAGCTTTCCCATTACATACTATGTTCATATGTGTGAATTTTTATGGTTTTAATGTGTGCATGCAATTGATTTTATTTCCGCATGTGCTGATCAATGGTAGAAGAGATTATGTATTGTGCATGAAGATAAAATAGTGTGTGATCAAGAGAATCTCAGTGGATAACATATCAGTTATTGTAATTTCTACATGGTATTAGAGCGATATTGATCATTGGAGCAATTGCAAAGCGTTGAAGCAGTTGAGTTTTGTGCTCGTGGAATTCGAAATTGCTATAGTGATTTCTTGGTGTTAAAGTTGAGATGTCTTTCAACGGATTGCGATTGGAGTATGCCCTTGAGGGAAGCTCGAATTATATTTCATGGAAGGACAAGATGGAGGCGGTGCTGGATGAAAATGGGTTGAAGGAGTTCATAGATGTAGAAATTCCAAAACCTACTTCTAGTGATGCTGCCATACTTGACGCATGGCAAAAGAAGGTAGCAAGGTGTCGAAGGATTCTGTTGGAAGGTTTGAAGGATCACATAGTGTCCAGCCTTCATGGTAAAGCTTCTCCATTCTTGATGTGGAAATATTTGACAGATTTGTTCCAAAGCAAGAGTGACCAGAGGAAGTTGGCGCTCAAGGATAAACTCAGGAAAATAAAAATGGAGAAGAATGACACTATTCCGGTATACTTGACAAAGTTTTTACACTGCAGGGATGAGCTTGGGAGTGTAGGAGTTAGTGTGGATGATGAGGAATTGGTGAGCTTGGCTCTCCTTGGGCTTTTGAAGAGTTGGAAATCCTATCAGGACTCTGTCAATGGTCGGGAGAAATTGCCAGGATGGGAGCGACTTTGGTTGGATCTTGTGCAGGAGGAGATAAGGCGGGATACCAGGGATGGATCTTCATCAAAGAATGATGATGAAGAGGATTGCGCTTTGGCTACCAAAGCAAGGAAGGGGAAGGGCAAGAAGAATGCTTCTCAATCCGGTGCGGATGGTAAAGAGCGTGACATGTCCAAAGTGAAGTGTTTTCACTGTCACGAGCATGGGCATTATGCCACGAATTGTCCACAGAAGAAGAAGAACAAGCAGGCTGCTGAAGCTGCAGCTGGTGAGGCTCTTGCCTCGCAATTTGAGCTGGACTTCTCATTGATCGCATGCATGGTGTCTAGTGCATCGGGATCGGGGTGGTATTTTGATAGTGGCGCTTCCTTTCACATGACGGGAGATGTGAATCTTTTCAGTGACTTGGTGGAGAAAGATCTCCAGTTGCATGTTGAGTTGGGCGACAATGGATGATACAATGCGACCGGCATTGGTACCATAACCTTTCAGAGGGAGTCAGGTAAACTCATTCTTTTGCAAGATGTAGTGCATGTTCCAGGTTTAAAGAAGAATTTGATCTCAGTCGCAATGTTAGAGGATAAAGGGTATGAAGTTGTCTTCAGTGAAGGAAAAGTTTTCCTTCGGCACAAGGCAACAGGACAAGTCAAGAAGGTTGGGATTCAAACAAAGAATCTCTACAGACTTGAAGTAGATGGGATGTCTACGAAGCTTCCTACTGTTGGGAAGTGCAAGAAAGACATGCAATTGATGCTTGAGAGGGAACAAGTTTTGCATGCAGGTAAGAGTGAACCTCGAGATGTGGAGCAGCCACAAGATGAGGATCATGGAGTGGGAGAAACCACTCATGTAGAGAAATTTCGTGCCAGATGGGCAGAGGGAGTGCATGCAGCTATACCACCAGGTGAGAGGTGGGGCGACATGCATGATTAATCCCATGAGGAGATTTCTGGGCAAGATTCATGAGATGGTGTGGATCTCATGGATTGAACCTGGCTACGAGGTGCCCATAGCGCAGCAGTAGCAAGATCAGTTGGAGTGATGCAGGCAGATCAAAGTGACAATGTCGGATACTGGA
Source organism: Pinus albicaulis (assembly GCA_034641835.2). Classification (NCBI taxonomy): domain Eukaryota; kingdom Viridiplantae; phylum Streptophyta; class Pinopsida; order Pinales; family Pinaceae; genus Pinus; species Pinus albicaulis. The sequence continues at coordinate 1,733,645,143 of CM076580.1, read as the reverse complement.
GCGCGGATCAGAGTTGACAGCAAGTGCAAGAGTGCATGGGTGCAAGAGTTCAACAACGCAGTGGTTCCTGATGACATGTGCAGTTGGTACCAGCAGAAGTCAAAGACTTTGATGATAGATGCATCAGACTGATTGAGTTGTTTGGAGCCTATTCAGTTTCAGAGGAGTTGCAGAGCAGATGCATGGCGCTTGTGAAGGTTGCAGGGCGAATGCATGGAGTTACATGTCGCATGCAAAGACAGTCCTTTCTTGTTGAGAGGGAGTGTTGAATATTGCAACAAGAAACAGTGAAGGAGGCATCCTGAAACATCATTCCTGATCCTAGTTGGAAAATAGTCACCTAAACTAGGTGGGGCCCACACAGGTGATTTTTGTCGCAAAGTCTATTTTTAGACATGTCGATCATATTCTATGAGTTGTAGGATGCTATTTGTGGATGGTTGGTCAAGTTGGAAAAATAGATGGACTTCTATTTTTAGACATATTGGACGGAATCTATTTTTAGATTGCCAGTCTAAAAATAGATATGTCGAATATTATTAGCTCTTAATAATATTTGGACTCTAAACATTATCTTATTCTCTTGGAGCACTTCAGTTAAGTGCACAGATGTGGCACAGGAGCTGACAGAAGGAATTACGCTATTCCGGAGGGTTATGTGGAGCTATTGCATGGATACTTCAGTTAGAACTCATGTGACAGAGTTTGGTGGAGTTGATTGAGGAAGTTAGTGGAGTTGTATTCAGTTTAACTAATCTAAACATAGTTGAGCTATTTGTATCTAGTTTAACTGATTTATACAATTAGTGAGAGTGGTGTGAATTAATTATTAATTAATTCACTAATTATAAACTCATTAATCAACTAAAGAATACATCAGTTAACTTCAGTGCATGGACAGTTTCAGTGGAGACCAATGCAAAGATAGGTGAAAGGGCAAGTGTGACTATCAGTTGTGACTATAAGTGATGCATGGTTTGCATCCAACACTAAGTAGAGATGCCTATAAATACTGCATGAGCAAGGCTAGGGTAATTCGAACTCATCAAGAGCCATTCTTCAGCAGGGATTGTGCAGTAGAGGCAGGCTAAAGGCTGGCAAAGATCGGTGCATGGGATTTGCAAGATCGAGCCTGATTAGTGTGTAGCAAGTGGAGATTATACTGAGAGCTTGTGAGGAGCTTTGTATGATGATTGTTACATGATCTCTATGACATATATAATATACAGATAGTTGGGGGTTTTCAGCTTTAAGCTTTCCCATAAATATTATGTTCATATGTGTTAATTTTTATGGCTTTAATGTGTGCATGAAATTGATTTTATTTCCGCATGTGATGATCAATGGTAGAAGAGATTATGTATTATGCATGAAGCTAAAATAGTGTGTGATCAGGAGAATTTTGGTGGATAACATATCAGTTATTCAAATTTCTACATGATGAACTCTCCCAGGCTGTTGCCTATGTATTTTAGGTAGTCCTCATCCCAATATTCCAGCGGAAGGGAGTACATTCAGATCCAGACTGGTGCCCAGTTGAAATCTTCCTTGTCTGGGTTGAACCTTTCGACCCAGTCTCTAAGAAAGATACCTGTAGAGTTGGAGAAGTAGGGGCCCCCATCCATGATGCGATTTCTGTCCTCAATGAAGTTAAAGATGGCATTGAAGAAGCCTTTTGGTCCTAGCTGCAGAGTGACATGTCACTTGGGATTCCATTTGGAAGCTATCCAACCTTGAAGATATTTCTCAGTGGGCCAAAAGCCTATGAATTTGCCGATGAGGGCATGGTCCTTCATGTAGTGGATGCTGGCGTTGATGTGGTGGGCAGGTAGGTCGATTTTAGGTCATTTTGCCGCAATCAGTTGGCATGTGGAGGAGGAAGCCTTCCCTTGATTCGAGTTGACATTTTGTCCCTTATATTTGTCATCTTGCTCATCTGACATGATTTCTAGGCCACCTGCTGGTTCAGAGTTCAGATTTTAGGCATTAGGGGTCGCATTTGCATTGCCGTTAACGGTGTCTTCATGCAGGGGGGTATGCCTACCCCCCCCCATCTGGTTCGCCATGAACAACGACCGTATCAATGATGACCTGAGAGCCTAGGGAGCCAAAAAATGCCACCGTGAGGGAGAAGAGGGGCCCTGATGACACCCGTTGCAGGTTTGAGAAAACCCTAGGATTCCATTAGGGAGGCGTCAACTCTACGGTTCGCGCAGACCGTTCTCGAATCTCTTCGACATTCTTACCAAGCCTTTACTGAAAGGAAATTTCTTGGTTTTTAGAGAACAACTTGGACTTATGGATGTGACCCTTCTAAGAAGAGGTCATAACTGATCATGAAAATTGAGCTGCCTTTCCCCCCTGTAAGATCTCATAGGATTAAGGAATGATGCCAGAAAGCTCCTGATTATGGGGGACCTCTTGTTTAGTGTGTGCCACAAAATCAGGCCTCAATATGCATTAAACCCATAGTCTAATATGGGAAGAGCCACCTATTTGGCCAATATGTGTAGTGAGACTTGTCTAGGATGCAGATGTTCCACCACTTGATATTTAAAGAAACTTGGTTGTATATGATTCTTGTCCGTGTGACTTGTTTGAGTCTTGTATATGTGATGCCTATGTCCTATCACTTAATTTTTGAGATGAAAATTGGTTGAGTGTAATCCTTGTATATGTGACATGTGATGATCCTTTCCTTTCCAAATTTGTGTCAAATGGATGATTCTTACTTAGATTGCGACTTCATTGTTACAGATGTTATAAAGAATATTTGAACTGAGATGAATGAAAGATATCAAAGGAAGCAAAGATCTTTGATGCATAAATAAATTCCTCCCTAGCTGAGAGGTAGTGTTAAAATTTGGTAGTTCATGGATGAATTTTGCCTAGAAGAAATCATATATTTTAGTTTTGTTTGACCCCCTATAATAAAATTTCATTTCTGAAAATTCTAATATGATTTTCCAAAAATAGTAAGTCATATCTCAATTTGGAAGTGACTTTCCAAAAATATAAAGTCATGTCTAAATGATCAAGGATGATCTCGACATATGGAATCCACTTTAAAATCAAATCATTCATGATTATACAAGTCAAGAATTAATATTTTATCCTTACTATTATTATTATTATTATTATGATACTATTATTTATAGAATAGTCTAAAGTCATTCACCTTTAATGGATTAATAAAAAATGAATTCTCAATAGTCTCATGGAATAATTCAATTAAATTGAGAATCTTTTAGTTGGAAAATCAAACCTCTATTGGAATAAAATAGTAACTCCACACTTAAGAGAATGTAACTCTCCTTCACTAATTCAATGAATGGAAAAAATGTAACTCATTAAATGCACTTGTAACTCCCTCACTCAATTCGATTTGTAACTCTCACGAAATATTCTCTCATGTCTAAGTGTAACACTCTCTCTCCCTAATTCAAATAGTAACTCCTCAAGGCAAGTGTTCCTATCTCTCTATTTTTGGGTTTGAATCCAATTATCCTATTCTTGGCTCAAGGCATGAATTCATTTTGTAACTCCTATCCTTTCTCATTGTTGGGTATGTGTTATATTCTTTCCATGACTAGTCACACACATTGTCCATTATGTCGGGCGTAGCAGGGTGGGGGGGGGGGTCACAAGGGGGTAGACCCAAGGATGGGGGGAAAATCGAATAATAGTTAGGAAGACCCAAGGATGGTGGGTAGACCCAAAGATGGTGGGTAGATCAACCCATGGTTTTGTGCATGGGTTTTGCACATGGGTTTTGTGCATGGGCTGTGCACATGGTTTTGGGCATGATGGTTTTCTTCCCATGGTATTTTGTAGATCCAGTTAAGAGAGCTACAATTATGTTCTAATCCAAGGTTAATGGATTGAGATTTATGAATTCTTCGACATGTATTGTAACATTGAAAGGAATATAATGAAAAATCTATTTGGTAGTCCTGGTTTTGGGATCCAAGGGAAAATATATGTTTATATATATTTTTTTATGTTCTCGCCATTGTATATTTTCTATTTTAAGAATTCGTTTGCAGGTAATTTCTGTACAAGGTTTAAACCTACACTCATCTATTTAAGCAAGAGCAAGTGAGAGTTGAGAGTAGCATGTTCATTGTGAAGGAGAGAAAGTGTTGAGTGTGAGAAGTGTGAGAGAAAGAGAAAGGAGGATATCTTCAAGTAAATATCAAGAACACTTAAGCTGCAAGTTGATCAGACATTGATCACTTTATTCATTCTTATTCTCTCTCTCCCTTTGTACTTTGTTGAACAATTGAAGAAATCTAATACAAGAAGAATGATTTGGGTTTTACCCCTTGAGGGGGTTTGCTGTGGTCATTGGACTTAAATATCAGTGTCTCATATTTGTGTTTGGATGTCTTCATATGATTCTTATGATTATGTTCTATCTACAATTGTTGATCTGAAAAGTTTTGAAAAATAAATCTGCATTTTAAGTAATTGTAACAACATAGAACATTTAGTTTTATGAAAAATACATTCATTTTTATGCAAAGTACATTCAACTTTATGCAAAGCACATCCAGTTTTCTACAAAGTAATTTCAACTTTCTGCAAAGTACATTCAATTTTCTACAAAGTACATTCAATTTTATGCATAGATATTTCAAGTTTCTACAAATAATTTTTAAGTTCTGCATAGAACTTTGAGATTTTTACATTTTTTCACTTACAAATTTGTCTTTGTTGTTTTGAGTGGACGTTGTGTTTTTTGTTTTTGGTCTGAAAACTAGAGAGCATAAAAATTGCAATAAAGTCTTTATAACTTGATTGTAAAGGCTTGAGAAATTTATTTACATATTTGTCACATAAACATGCAAATATCAACATAAAATTCCACAGAAAATAACTTAGTCAAGCATAAACATGAAACATTAAAACAAAGTCGATAACAGAGTTCACCCCCTCCACTGGGCTACGTCTCCAGATTCACCTCCAAAGGTCGAATCACTTTATTTTCTTTCCTCAAAAGGCTGAATGTATACAATGTTTTACAAAAAGGACTGGATCCCAAAACTTCCTTCTACTACCAAAGAGCTTTCAAGGCCAATACACATACATTTCATAGAAAGAAATCCTTTCTTGAGCTATCAAGGCTCTCAAAACACAAGCTTATTTAGCAATCCTTCTATACAAGACTCTCTCAAACAAGCTCTCCAAAAAATCTCTACAAGCTCTCTTTCCCTCCAAAAATACATAAGAGAATTTACAACTCTTTGAGATCAATAAACAAATGAGTGAATATCTCCTTAGATCCACATTCCAAGGAGAGTAACTCTCTTTATCCATAAAAAGAGGAGCTTATGAGATTCTTAAGGAGAAAATATCCGAGATATACATATCAAGGACCTCATCCACATTTTTAAGGGAAACAATTCCCATGAAAATCTCAACTTCCAACTTGAGATTAGGAAATTGTTTGTGAGGTGGATTATCATACTTAATCAATTTCCTTTTTTTAAAATTTAAAGTTCACATATATGAGCATATCCACATGAATCTCATATCAAACATTTAACATTTTAAATTTAAAATGCTCACAACCTAGGCTTCAATGATCTTTGCCTTTGGTAAGGTAAAATTTGGAGAACTGTGTCAAGATCCTCCTGGATCATACCTCCCCATGAAGGAAAGCTTTTGGTCCACCAAAATCTAAAGGAGTTGAAATTGAATATGATGTCAGGACATTGATTTTTTGCAGAATTAAGCACAATTCGATTACAAAGATGAAGATTTTTCTCTTCCTGTTTATGACTGCTCGAATAATCACTTGAAAATCTTCCCTTGTTTTCAACATTTTGCAACATGTTACTTTGAAAATGTGACTGCAATCGAGTTGAACTTGACTACATTATAACTTCCAGGATAAGTTGGTGCACCTTATGGAATTTTGCGAGGTTTCGGTTCTTGCACTATCAAAACTGGATTTTACACATGTGCACACCAATGTGTTGGTATATTATGTCCACAATATTACATTTCACCTTGCAATCAATATCCTTTCAAAAGAGGGAAAACAACATCTATCACCTTCATTTTCACCCCATTCAAAGCCTTTGCTGCTAGAGGAATTTCAAGCATGTGCAAGATAATAGGTTGGTCCAAGCTAAGCATCATGTCTGTAGCTATCATAGGAGCCAATACATGGCTGATTTTTCCTACAGCTCCAATGACAAGAATACAAGGGGGCACCTTCGCAATTTTGAAGTATTGTTGTCTGCAAAAATGGTACCAAATGTTTTCAATAAAAAACATGTCTTGTAGGTGCCCCAGAAAAATATAACAATGATTAATGATAGGTAGCTGTCAATAATGACCATAGTGGAAAAATATCTATAAGTTTATGAGTGGTGGAAAGTTAAACTTCCATATCAACGCTAAAATCATCAAACCTAGCACAATATATATTGTAATTGACACTGCATATAAAGTGTTATTCTTCATTCACTGGAAAATTGCATGACTTGAAACATGCACTATAAAAAAATGAGACTTGGCTCTGTCCTCGTCTTCATATAGGCTTCTTGTTAATCCAAGTTGTCATTGATGGCAACAGGTTGATGAAGGTTGAAAGACTTAATGATAACATGGAAGATATCATTTGAAGTTCTCCTAATGATGCTGCACTGTGACATATTAATGCACTTGCTGGGTATTATCATGATGACATAGATGTCCTACATGATGATGCTATGAACCCATGATTGATAAGCCAAACAATGGAGAAGACAAATGAAGGAGAAGCCAAGCAATGGAGAAGGCATTTTGTCCTATGCATTTTCTGCACAAAAAAAAATTAAGGGCAGTCACAAAGAAATTTTTTTTTTACCTCCTTAGAGGCATCCTTCCAACTTGACTCCTATACCATCTTTTAGAGAATAATTTTTCCTTTCCAAAGAGCCCTTATTTGTCCCAAAACTCCTAGTAGTTTTTGAGATATCGAATTTTCAAGTTAAAAAAAATTATATTTATGATATTGAGCCGATCTATGCTCAGGGACAAGTTGGCCTCCAAACAGGGACGCGTCTTTTCGTTTTTTGTTTCAAAGAAGGCTATATATATATATATACAATCCATAACTCATATCTCCAACACAGAATTTCGGTCATCAAGCACACATAGAATTTCGGTCATCAAGAGATTCAGTTCACATCTCGTGAACTCAATATATAAAGGAGACTCAGACCTAACCATAGTGCACAGAACCTGGATAACCTTGGACCTATGATCTATTGCTTTGGACCAGTCATCTATTGTTTTAGACCTATGATATTTTGCTTAGGATCTGTGACTAAAGGTTATAACTCTTGGTTCTGAGTTCTAGTGCCTTGACCAGTGATAAGAGGTGACGCTGTTGGACATAATTACTACAACTCAGAATTGTGAGGGACTTAGAATAGTGATCTCATATTTTTACAGTCCTATGATGAATGGTGAACGTTGATAAACAAGAAAATTAAAGGTGATTGGTAAAGAAGCAGTAAAATTTCTTGAATAGTGTTGGATAAAAGCAGTGTTGGAGCATAATAGAAGGACCCTTGTGTTAACTTGAGGACAATCTTGTAGTGACAATCACTCGTAAAGTAAACATCTGATTATGGAGCTAGGACATATAATAGTTTTATGAAGCTCAGATTCTAAAGGAACTTAGACAAACATCCTGTGGAGACAGCTCAGGATAGTGGACCAGTCTTAAACATTGTGTGTAGTACAATGATCTCTTGGCTCAGAATTGCAGTAACCTAAATTTGGCAGTGATCTCTTGTGCCAGACCTTCATAAAATTCCAGAGTAACATTGCTGTGGAGTTGAAAAATCATAAGAAATAATAGGAAGTCACAAATAGAATTTGAATTATGACAAGGATTGCATAATAGCAACATTGTGGAACAGAACAAAAGAAGCCTTATTGATCACTTGTCCGGTGCATGAAGATTTGAGTTTTGGAACCAAGAACAGTGAATGAAAATAAGTGAGCAGTGAAGCATTAGTAGCGGAGTCAAATGGTGGACAAGTACAATGAAGACATAGTGAAGTCAAAATCAAGAAGTATTGAACAGTGAAGAATATTTTGTAGATGACAATCAAGTAAGTATATCACACATCTTCTATAAAGTGACTGAGGGATTGGTGTCCTTGGAGTAGGAGCTCCTAAACACAAGGTTGGTTACTTGAGAAGATAGGGTCGAAGCCCTAGAGGTCGGAGCCTCATCAAAGTCCAAGTTGGTGCTTGGCAATAGGTTGGTGCCTGATTCATTGAAGGGTTGGTGCCCTCATACATCTATTGTACTCAATTATTTGAAAAATGACTGAAGTTATTATTTATCCTTAATAATATTGTTATTATACACCTCTTTGTTTTTAATTGTGAAGAATGTAACTGGAAAAAATTAACAATTGAAAATAAATACTGATTCTCCCCCCTCTTAGTATTTCCAACAATTGGTATCAGAGAAAACTTCTTTGTTATCAACCTAACAGTTGGAAGAAGGATTCTTAGGCACAATGAAGAACATGGAAGCAATAGGGAAACTACCTATCTTTGATGGAACAAATTTTAGTTTTTGGAAAAAGAGGATGTCCTACTATCTAATCTCTCTTGGTCCTGAAGTATGGCACTCTGTTTTGGATGGGTACAAAGCTCCCGCCAATCTTCCAACTGATCAAGATGAAAGAAGAGCCTACATTGCTAATGCAAAAGCGTTAAATTCCATCACTAGTGGAATTACCGATTCCAAATTTACAAAAGTCATGAATTGTGACTCAACCAAAGAAGTATGGTATAAGTTGGTTTCTCTATATGATGGGGACTCCAAAGTTAAGAAGGCAAAGCTTCAAACCTATAAAAGACAATTCGAGAGTCTGAAAATGGATGATGAAGAAGATATTGCATCATACTTCCTCCGAGTAGCTGAAGTGGTTAACTCTCTTAAAGGACTAGGAGAAAATATTGAAGAAAGCACCATTGTTCAAAAAATCCTGAGATCACTTCCTGACATATTTGACTACAAAGTAAGTGCCATAGAAGAAATGAAGGACCTAGATACTCTCAAGATGGATGAAATTCATGGAATTCTTATTGCCTATGAGATGAGGAAAGGGAGCCCAAATTTCAAAGAAGCAGCTTTCAAAGCCTCAAGATCTACAAAAGAAGGAAAAGGATGGAATTGCAACAACGATGAATCTGATACTGAAAACGAGTTAGCTCAATTTGTACGAAGACTAAAAAGGGGATCTAAGCTAAAAGGTAAGTACCCTCTTATTTGTTTCAATTGTGGAAGAATAGGTCATTATGCTGCAAAATGTCCTCATAAACATAATAGTGATGATGAAAAGGACTCTAAAAGAATGATGTGAAAAAAGAAAGGGTTTAATAAGAAGAAATTCTTCTCCAAACAAGATGAGTCTGATGAAGATGAATTTGTAGTTAAAAAAAAATCAACTAGAAATGTGCGTCATTACAAAGAAAGTGATGATGAATCAGATGAGGAAAGTAATTATGTTGGAAGCAGAGAAACGTTATTCATGGCATTTACAAACGATGATGACTCAGAACTAGAAGATGAAAGAAACATGGATAGTTTTCTAATAAGTGCCATTGAAGAAAATGAGAATCTACAAAAGAAGATTATTTCTCTCAAAATAGAAAGAGAGGAAGCAAAAATAAGGGAAGACTTCTTGAACATTAAGCTAAAAGAGAAGGATGATATCTGTGAAAAACGTGAAGCTGAAATAATATCTCTAAGAAAGGAATTAGAGCAAGTTAAAAGGAGTTGGCAAAGCTCTCTAGCTCTTGACAACATTCTTAATACTCAAAAACCTCAACATGACAAGTCTGGAATTGGTTTCAAAGGAGAATCATCAAGTACAAAGAATAATGCCAGAAGTTATGTTGATGTACTCTCTTGCCATCCAAAAGAAGAAAAGTTATCTCATCAGGAATAAAGTCCCATCTAAAAACCAAGAATTGAAGAAAGAGAAACTTCAAGGAAGAATGTTGGTTTAAGCTATGGATACTACAACATGTATCAAACTATTTTTCTTGGGCATTGTTACAATTGTAAAAACTTTGGGCATCAAGCTAAGCATTGCAAGGCTCCTAAGAATGAAGCACCAAGATTGAATGATCAAACAAACCAACTACGTGGTCCTAAAGAGAAAGGACAAATCAAAAATTACAATTCCTTTGACCCTTTGGCTAAGTTTGATCCGTCTTGCTCATTATGTGATAATTATTATCATAATGAACAAAATTTCCCTCTCAAAAGGGAGAAAGCTAAAAACGTAAATCTCAAAACTGATAAATTTGGCCTAGCTCTATGTGCTCATAATGAAGAAAATCATTGGTTCGGGGATAGTGGATGCTCAAGACATATGACAGGTGACCAAAAGAAGTTTATCTCATTGAACAAGAAAAATGGAAATGTATCCTTTGGAAGTGGATCCACTAAAATCACTGGAAAAGGCACTGCTACCCTTGTCAATGGACTAGGAAAGGCTCAAAATACCTTGTTGGTAGAAGGGCTCAAACACAATCTCTTAAGTGTTAGCCAGATTTGTGACCAAGGACATAATGTTGTCTTTAGTACAAAAAATTGTGAAATAAGAGACTCATCCTCGGGAGAACTTGTGGCGAAAGGAGTAAGAACACCAGATAATGTTTACATTCTCAGTAGAATCCAAGAAGATAAATGTTACTTAAGTCAAACAGATGAAAGTTGGTTATGGCACAAGCGATTGGGGCATACAAGTTATGATAACCTAGTCAACATCAGCAAAATTAATGTAGTAAGGGATATTCCAAAAATGTGCAAACCAAATAAAGTTTTATGTGGCCCATGCCAACATGGAAAGCAAACCAAAACTATCCACAAAACTAAGGAGTTCTCAACAACAAAACCTTTGGAAATCATTCATGCAGATTTGTGTGGGCCAACTAGAACTCCAACTCTTCAAGGTGAAAGGTAATTTTCTCTATTTGTTGATGACTATACTAGAATGATGTGGATATATTTCATAAAATATAAATCTGAAGCATTTGAATGTTTTAAAAATCTTAAGGCTCTCATTGAGAATGAGAAAGATTCTAAGATTAAATGTCTTAGAACAGATAGAGGAGGAGAATTCACCTCAAAAGAGTTTGATGAATTCTGTAAAGAGCATGGAATCGAAAGAGAACTCTCTACTGCTAGGACACCCCAACAAAATGGAGTAGTTGAAAGAAGGAACCAAACCATTCAAGAAATGGCAAGGACAATGCTACTAGCAGCTGATTTGCAACCAAAATTTTGGAGAGAAGCAGTTGGCACCGCAGTTTATACCTTAAATCGAACTCAACTAAGACCAAATAATGAAAAGACTCCTTATGAATTATGGAAAGGAAGACCTGCTTCAGTAAAATATTTCAGGGTTTTTGGAAGAAAATGTTTCATAAAAATAAATGATGACTCACCAGGTAAATTTGATTCTAGAGTTGACGAAGGAATATTTCTTGGATACTCCACTAGGAGCAAAGCTTACAAATGTTACAACAATCGTCTATGAAGAATAGTGGAAAGCATTGATGTGAAGATTGATGAAGGCCTTCTAGAAAAAAGAATTGAAGATCATGAAGTTGAGCCTTTCTTTGAACAAAGTGAAGAAGAAGAATCTGAAAAAGAAGAGGAGAATGGAGAACCTCAAAGTGAACCTTCACAAACTCCCTCTAAGATCAAGTTTATTCAAAAACATCATCCGGAAGAACAAGTCATCGGAAATATAGATGAAGGAATTCAAACTCGAAGAAGGATGATAAACACCCCAAGAAAAGATGATGTTGCTCTATTATCTTTAATAGAACCTGAAAATTTTTCTCAAGCAAGCAAAGATCCTTATTGGATAAAGGCCATGGAAGAAGAAATGTCTCAAATCGAAAAAAAATGAGACTTGGGAACTGGTACCTCACCCAAAAGATAAAAATATAATTGGAACAAAATGGGTATTCAAAAACAAGATGAATGAAGATGGACAAATCATCATAAATAAAGCCAGACTTGTCTGCAAAGGATACTCGCAAATCGAAGGAATTGACTTCGAAGAAACCTTTGCACCAGTAGCTCGAATGGAAGCCATAAGAATGTTTTTAGCATTTACTTGCTCAAAATGATTCAAGGTTTATCAAATGGATGTAAAATCAACATTCCTGAATGGAGATCTCAAGGAAGAAGTTTACATGGAGCAACCAGAAGGATTTGATCTTGCCGAAGGGAAGGACTTTGTATGCAAGCTAAAAAAGGCCTTGTATGGATTAAAACAAGCCCCTAGAACATGGTATGCAAAGTTGGATCACTATCTGCTACAAGAAGGTTTCAAAAAGGGAGTAGCTGGTAGCAATCTCTACATAAAGATGGACAAGGAAAAACTTTTGATCACTCTTGTATACGTTGATGATATAATCTTTGCTAGCAATGATGATGAGATGAGCCATGAATTTGCTCTAAATATGTCCAAAAGATTCGAAATGTCAATGATTGGTGAGATGTCTTACTTTCTTGGGCTACAAATATCTCAAACCTCTGCAAGCATGTTTATATCTCAAGCAAAATATCTTAAAGACATGCTCAAAAGATATGGGATGGAAGATTGTGCACCAATGAGCACACCAATGACCACAGATTGTAAATTCAGTAAAGATGATGATACCCCTCTCATAGATGCAACTCTTTATAGGTCAATAATTGGAGCTCTCCTATACTTAACTGCTACAAGACCAGACATTATGCAAGCAATAGGAATGGTAGCAAGATTTCAGTCAAGTCCTAAACAATCCCATCTAACAGCTGTGAAGAGAATTCTCAGATATCTGAAAGGAACGACTGATTTTGATCTTTGGTATCCTAAGAGTTCAACTCTTATTGTGACAACCTACTCTGATGCTGATTGGGCCGGAAGCGTGGATGATTGAAAAAGTACCAGTGGAAATGCATTCTTTATGGGAGATTGTCTTGTATCTTGGCTCAGCAAAAAGCAATCATCTATATCTCTTTCTACAACTGAAGCCGAATATATAGCTGCTGCTGATTGTTGTACACAAATTATATGGATGAAGGAAGCCTTGAAGGATGTCAACATAGAAACTAAGCAACCAATTACTATTTTTTGTGACAACACTAGTGCCATCAGTCTTTCAAAAAATCCAGTGATGCACTCAAAGACCAAACATATTCCAATCAAATATAATTTTCTTCAAGAAAAAGTTGTAGAACAAAATATCAAGTTGGAATACGTCAATACAAAAGAACAAATTGTAGATACCTTTACAAAACCCCTTGCACGAGAAGCATTTGAGTATCTTCGCCAAAATATGGGTGTCATTGCTCTTGCATCACATTAAATCAAGCAACATGTCAAGGGTGCGGTATGTTAGAAGCTGACATGACGGGGAGCACTTTGGCACCCCATTGCTATTGATGTCAAAGGGAGAGAAGAAAAATATTGCCATCCAATGACAAAAGGGGGAGATTTTTAATCCAAGTTGTCATTGATGGCAACTCGAGGTTGATAAAGGTTGAAAGACTTAATGATAACATGGAAGATATCATTTGAAGTTCTCCTAATGATGTTGCACTACTATTGAATACATGATGCTATACCTTCATGACCTTGTGGAGGTACTATCATGATGACATAGATGTCCTACATGATGATGCTATGAACCTATGATTGATAAGCCAAACAATGGAGAAGACAAATGAAGGAGAAGCCAAGCAATGGAGAAGGCATTTGTCCTATGCACTTTACACACAAAAATTAAGGACGATTACAAAGAAAAAAATGAATTTTTGGCATCTTGGAGGCGACCAATCACAATGAGCCCTAGACCATCTTGAAGAGATTTTTCCTCTTTCTAACAAGCCCTCACTTTCCCTAAAAATCCCGAGTAGTTGATGAGATACTAAATTTTTAAGTTAAAAAAAATATTAATTAATTGTGAGCCGACCTACACTCACACTCTCATGTCGTACACTTTTTCCCCCAACGAGTCACGTCCTTTCAAAGATGACAAACCACTATAAATATAAAGGTAAAAATCATTTGTTTCGATCGATTTCGGTGATTATCTCGGCAAATATAAGAATTTGCGACTTGGTAAAGTGTGAAGCACGGAGAAAGGGAACGAGGTTCACATCTCGTGAACCCTTAAGGGAAGAACAACCCGGTTTTCAAGCACAACAAATGCTACGGAATTTTGCGGATCGATATAAGAGCTCGGTATTGTGAAACTTCAAAACGAGACACATGTACCAAAGCTCGATTCATTGAAGAAGATAATTGGCTATAGGACTTTGGATCGGTGATATAGAGCTTCGGACCTATTCTCTTTGGACTCTCACGGACACGTGTTAAGACTCGGATAACCCAAAACTTCGGACTGTGGAAATAAGTCAACAAGCGTGTTCAAACATTGTGTGATATACGTAACACCTTTGGAGGCTCGGACCGGAGCTTGTAGCTTGGTACTTGGATCGGGGAACTTGTTGTTGGGAAGAACTCGGACTTGTTTTGTGGAAAGATCATCTCTTGTGGCTCGGATTTATGAACGGACCTACGGTTAACACCTTCCTCGGATCTTTGTTATCTATTGAAGCTCGGACTTTTAGTGTCTAGTCATGAACAATTCATACCTCTTTCCAATGGTTACATACTTTGTAATCATATAAACAATGAGCTCGATGTTGGACAATGAAGATATTATGAAGAATTGAAGATGAAACGGTGAAGAATTGTGTCAAGGATGTTCAAGTAAACACTATTCACATTCTCTATTAAAAGAAGACAAAAAGGATTGGTGTCCTTGGAGTTGGTGCTCCTAAACACAAGGTTGGTGCCTTGAGAAGATAGGGTCGAAGCCCTAGAGATCGGAGCCTCATCTAAGTCCAAGTTGGTGCTTGGCAACGAGTTGGTGCCTGATTCATTGAAGGGTTGGTGCCCTCACACATCTATTGTACTCAATTATTTGAAAAAAGGATTGAAGTTCTTACTAATCCTTAATAATATTATTATTATACACCTCTCATGTTTTTAATTGTGAAGAATCTAGCGGCAAAAATTAACAATTGAAAAAGAAAATACTGATTCACCCCCCTCTCGGTGTTCCAAGCACTGCGCATCCTTTAGAATGCAGTAGAAGTTCCCTACTCGTTCTACCGACGTGGTAGGCTGGGTAGGATCTACCGGCTCTCCCTCTTGCAAATCCTCGGGAAACACATCCCTTAGATCCCTATGCCTTGGAGAGGCAAATGAATTTTCTGACTGGCTGGTTGTTGGAGCGAACAGGAGGTTCTTCCCTCGAGCTGCGCGTAGCGAAAGGCAACTCACGGTATCTTACGAAGGCCCTCTCCTCCATGAACTTCACATCCCTTCGCACCACAATTTTTCCTACTCTCGAGAATTTAGATGCAATATGCCTTTGCATTCTCGCTATATCCTACAAGATACCCTTTTTCGGCTGTGTCATCTCCAACTTATTCCTCTTCTCCTTTGGGCGCATGACGGTAAGTTGTCTTCCAAAGGAATCCTAAAGTAACGCACTTCGGGCTTACGCCGGTGAAGACACTTTCTAGCGTGATCTTTCCCCGGTGCGGCGTGAGTCTGATGCCGATGTAGGCAGATTTGTATTACACGCTTCGATCCCAAAAAACTTGGGCATGTCTTGGTCATACATCATGGCTCTTGTTGCTTCAACAATAGTGCGATTCTTCCTTCTGCCACACCATTCGCTCCCGGATTGTAGAGAGATGTCCACTCTCTTTTAATGCCTTCCCTTGCGCAAAATCCGGTGAACTCTTTGATCTATATATTCACCCCCATTATGCGATCGCAACACCTTGATCCGCTTCCTGTCGGATTTTCTACCAGAGCCTTAAACTCTTTGAATCGGCGAAGACTTCATCCTTGGTCTTCAAGAAGTAGATCTAGGTTTTCCTGGAATGAGTCATCAATGAAGGCGAGAAATATTCGGCACCGCTAAGAGCTCTAGTGGACACGATCCATAGATATCGAGTGTATCGAGATCAATACACCCTTAGCCCTATTGTTGCTTCTGCGTGTATGCTGCCTTGCGCATATTGTCCCAATATGCACCCCTTGCGTACATCATCTCGTTTAGTGCTCGGTTACGGAACACATGTGACAACCTTATGGAGAGTTCTCGATGCCGCATGATGCAAATGCCCCATTCTTTTGTGCCATAGTGCTGATTCGAGTCCGTTTCATCTGCGCGCGCTGAGCTAGTGCCATTGGAGAGTCAGGTTTGTGGTTGTACGGTTTGTTGCTTCTTACCCCGATATGTGCCTTCTTCCTCCAATTTGGGGTACTTGACATAGACTCTATTGCCAGTAAAGTAGACGTCATATCCTCGGTTTTGAAGTTGAGACAACGAGAGCAAATTCATCCCCCAAACCGAGGCACATGCGGCACATTAGTGGCCCGGATTCTATTTCACGCCTCGGTTTGAAAAACTACGGTACCTCTCCCAACGGGAGTGCATTTTTGCTTTATTACCCATGGTTATTTTGAAATTCATCTGCTCTTCTTGGTGGTCGGAAAAACGGTCTGTACTCCAATCATGTGAGCGAGCTCCTTTATCAATATACCGAGATATCAAAAGAAGCACTGATCGACACGTAAGCAAAATCTTCCTCAAGTACGGATGCCAATACGGAGGCATCATGATCCATTTGTTATGTCGTGCTTCTTCCCCCTTCCTGGATAAGCGGGTGAACCCTTGCGTTGTTGCTGCACGCAGTGAATTTCCTTTCCTTTGGTAGAATTCCCCCTTCCTCGATACCATGTGAAATTTTCAAACTGAAAATTATACGAGTTTACCAATGATAGATTTATCTCTTCTACTTATTATTTCAATAAGTTAGTATTCGGAAATATTCTAGCAAATATCGAAATAAATACTACTACAACATTCACAAATGTATATATGCAAAGAAATAAACGGTAGGGAATATAAGCACAAGAATCAATCACATGTACACGGTTATTTTTGGACAATTGTCAGTGGAAAAAACCAATGCGGGAGAAAACCGATTACAACGGACGAGGGTTTTATTAATTCTTCACCAAATGATATCTTTACGGGGAAATATAGCGGCGGATAAATTTTGAAAAAAACTGAGGCTGAATTTCCGGCTCCCACGGACATTTCTGCGACACCACTGATCAGCCCACCGCAAGCTCCGGTCTGTCTGCGTGATTCTCTACGTAGACAGTGACTCGGAGCTAGCGTAACTACCTTGGAGGCTGGCGTGGGTTCTTTGCGGCTGCGGCGTCCATGTGCCTCCGGTGACCCCCGCTGCGCCTTCGTCACGATCTCGATCACTTTCTGTGACTCCACTCTCCTTTTTGCTTCAACAAACTCCTTGCCCTGCAACTCTCATTGAAATCGAATTCTATTACTTCGAATCGATCTCCTTTGGGTACTTAGTGTATGCCAGGCTTATTTTCCAAATGACCCTCAAGCCTTCTTTTATAATCTTCTGCGTTGGAGAGCAAGCGCCCAAATTAGAAGTTTAATCGATGGCTAAGATTAGAACTTGACTTGATCCTTGTTTCATAGGGAGATTCACACTCTAACATATTAATACCCTTTAATTATTTCATTTCCCTAAGTTTAGATTTACGGTCATCATTAAAATAATTAATTATTTTAATAAGTCATGGAGCGAGTGGAATTTCCCTAAACAATTTACCGGGTTCTTTGGAAAGGCATTTGTCCAAGCCTCTACGTAAACTTTGAGACTTGGAACATACCGGATGCTACAAAAATCAACACATGGCAATACGCTATGCGCGAATATCTGAGTAGCTCTTCTCGGGCTCTAGCGCCATTGAACACACTCTCGGAGTAACCTTACCCAATGCTTTTATGAGGCACCTACTGCTGCACATACACGGTACGTATTGCGAGCTTTAGACCATAGAAATTTGGGCATGTATTGATTGTACAACATCGCCATCGCAACTTCACAATCGTCCTATTCTTCCTCTCTACAACCCCATTACGCTGCGGATTATATGTTTGTCCATTCTCTCTTGATGCCTTCCTTTGCGCGAGAGCTTGTGAAGTCCTTGTCCATGTACTCTCCACCACTTTCGTCGCAATCTCTTGATCCGCTTTCATTAGATTCTCCACCAAAGCCTTGAATTCTTTGAATCGCTCAAAAGACCTCATCTTTGGTCTTCGAAAAAAGTAGATCCATGTTTTTCGGGAATGGTCATCGAAAAAGGTGACAAAATACTTTGCATCGGCAGAGCATTCGTGGAAATTGGTCCATGAGATGTCTAAGTGTATCAATCCCAACACACTCTTGGCCCTATTGCTACTTCTCGGATATCTTTTGCCTTGGCATACTTGTCTAATACGCACTCCCTACGGACATCGTCTCGCTTGGTGCTGAGTTCGAAGCTCTCGTGACGAGTCTTCTTGAGAATCCTCAAGGCTCCATGATGTAGATGCCCCATTCTTCTACGCCATAATTCATTCAAATCACTTTCATCTGTGTACTATCGATTGCCATTGAGGACTCGAGGTGTAACTTGTGGGTTATGGCTCCTTACTCCAATTTGTGCCTTCTTTTTCCAACTAGGGGTGTTTGACATCAACTTTGTTGCAATAAAGTATAAATCGTAACCCTTGTTACGAAGTTGAGACAGCGAGAGCAAGTTCATCCCCAATCTTGGTACATGCAATACGTTGGTGGCTCGAAGCTTGTTACTAGCTTCATGTTTGAAATATTATGGTTCCTCTTCCAATAGGTGTACATTTGCGTTTTTCCCATAATGATTTGAAAATTCATCTGCTCCTCGTGGTAGCTCGAGAAGCATTCTCGAACTCCCGCGTCATGTGACGGATTCTCCATTGTCAATATGCCGGATCTCGGGAGAGGCCATGCTTGACACACAAGTAAAATCCTCTTCTAGTACGGATGCCGGGCGAAACGCCATGATCCCTCTCGCTGCTCCATGCGTTGCGGAGCACATGAACCCTCCGAGCTTATCTTTGCATCATTGTCGGACCTTCGTTCCATTGTAGAACCTCCTCTTTTGTTTCTCGTCTTTTGCTTTGATACCATGTGTAATTTTCAAGTTGAAATACTCTGTGCGGTGATAGATTTATTTCATCTACTTATTTTATGATAAGTTATTTACAAATTCTTCCGGTAAATTCGAAATAAACACAAGCTGGGTATTCATTTAATCATGAGAAGAAAATCAAATAGAACACATATAACGTAATAGAAACAATCACGGAAACACAATTATTTTTGGACAATTGTCCCCAAAAAAACCCAACATGGGAAAATCGGTGCGACGAGATGAGGGTTTGTATTATTCTTCGGCGGGGAAAATCATTTACAAGAATTTGATGAGCGGATGTCTAGAATACACGAGATAAATTTCCCTGAATCCTTTGGAAGAATTTTTGATACCTAGAGACACCCTAGCTCCCTGCGTTACTTTGCATGGTCTTTTTGTGCGGTCAGTCTGTGTTGGGGTGCGTCCTCTGCGTGTAGACTCGGTGTTGTTGTAGCGCACATCCCCTCTGCATCCTCCTCCTGCCTTTCTTTGCCTCTGTGACTTCCCCTTGCTTCAAGCTGAAATACTACGCGGTGATAGATTTATTTCACCTACTTATTTTCATGATAAGTTATTTACAAATTCTTCATGTAAATTCCGAAATAAACACAAGTTTGTAGTATTCATTTAATCATAAGAAGAAAATCAAATAGAACACATATAACGCAATAGAAACAATCACACGAACACAATTATTTTTGGACAATTGTCCCCAAAAAAACCCAACACGGGAAAAACCGGTGCAACGAGATGAGGGTTTGTATTATTCTTTTGGCGAGGAAAATCATTTACAAGAATTTGGCAGAAGATGTCTAGAATACACGAGATAAATTCCACGAATCCTTTGGAAGAATTTTTTGATACCGGGAGACACTGACTCCCTCACGTATTTACTTTGCGTGGTCTTTTGTGCGGTCCACATTGTGTTGGGCTACGCGTCACTCTGCGTGGAGACTCGGTCACCGTTGCTCGGCGTGTGTCCCCTGCGTCCTCCTCCACCTTTCTTTGCCTCTGCTTGACTTCCCCTTCCTTCTTCTACCTCCCTGCCAGTGCCTCTACAACCTCTCCCTGCGAAATCGAATTCTCTTCCTTCGAAGATCGATTTCCTTCGGGTGTTGAGTGTGTGCCCGAACTTGCTTTCCAAATGACCTTCAAAGCCTTCTCTTATAGTCTTCTTGTTGATGAATCAACGACCCTGATTAGATCTCTAATCAATGGCTAATATTAAAACATGACTTGATCTTCGTTTTCTAGAAGATTCACCTGTATTTCCATTAATACCCTTTAATTATTTAATTTCCCTAAGTTTAGACTTAGGGATCACAGTAAAATAATTAATTATTTTAATAAAACATGATGCGAGTGGAATTTCCACAAAAGCGGTTAAGGTTCTGCGGAATGCGATGTCCAAGCCTCCTCCCAAAATATGAGACTTGGTACACTTTCTAATGCTACAAAATCAACAATATCATGGTCATCCTAGATGCGAAATTGGTGGCACCTTTACAACATGTCTTCTACTGCGAGACTTGACACCATTTTTGACGAGAGATTCAAAATCCAATCAAAGGTTTTGCTAAATATTTTCCATTAGGCGTGACTTCAACGGTCTGCTCTTTCAACAAAGCTCTAATTCCATGTTGAAATCCTGCGAGGTGCAATAGATACAATTTTCTGCCAAATAATTACTTCCTAATGATTTTTCACACAATTTTTTATGCCAGCTAGCTATCATTGAACAATTACACTTTAGAAAATCTCAACGAGTGAAAATGACAAGAAAGAATAAATATCATAGAAATACAACCATGCACAATAGAGACAATAATTTTTACCTTGGGAATCCCAACCTTGGGAGAAAAGGCAACAACATTTCTTTAAGAGAAAGTATTCTTTAGCAAGGTTTACAAATCACCCAATTTGTCTAGATACTTGTGCCACTATACAAGTCCTAATACTAATCATACTTGGTCAAAAAATAGCGAGCAAGTCAATGCTGAACAAACCCAGACAAAAATAACCAAAAGTCAATGTTGGTCAATCGCTTATGGTCAATTTTGGATCTACGATCAAACTTCAAACTTGCGGTCAACGACTAGTCAAACTCGATCAAACGAGAGATCCAATCGGCTCGGTCAATACCCATCAAACTCGGTCAAAAAAAGATCGGATTAGCTTGGTCAAAACAATCAAATTCGTCCTCATTCACCATGCGACTTTCCAAGAATGATGAAGAGAGAGATGATGAATTGCTCTTCGTTGGTGATCAAATGAGACATCAATTCATCTTATTTATACTTGTTGAATGAGGGTGTGACAACCCATGAGACACATCTCTTCATTGCTGGCCGACTTGACTTTTTGAGCCGACTTGTCATACTAAAAAAATAATTTTATTTTTTTGCATCTATATAACTTGAATACTTCCCAATGCTATAAAAAATCAATAGCAGATTTCTAATTCCCTTGAGAATTTGGAGAAACCGATACATGGGTTTTGTTCCCCTCATTTATAGGGCAATTTTGACATACTACATGTCAAATTATGACAAAAATTTTTCGTTGTTATGCCACCTGGAAATTTGTCCTCCTAGAACATAGTGCCCAAGTGGATGATCTCATGTCCTTGAGGATTTGGAAAATTTGAAACATGGGTTTGTTCCTCTTGTTGAGTAGACCCCTTTTTGATGTAATGCATGCATCATTTTTTCCCAACGCCACTCTTTGTTTTACTAGTGGAAACTTGCTTGACTTGTTGACCAAATTTAACCAAAGCCAGTAACTAGTCATTGCAATCTTTGATTGGAAAAATCTAATGTGGCGTGGTCTCCTCTCATCAAATTGAACATTTTGAGACCAAGTTGACATTTTGACCATTGGGACCACTTTGCATTGGGAGCTGACTCTTGCCTTGGAAAATGTGGAAGTTGTCAAAATTGAGACTTCCATGCATGAAGCTATGCGAGAGATACGCACCAAAGTGAAGGCCACCTACGAGTTTATAGACGCTAACCATGTGGTAGAGACGTAGGTGTACATTTACCGGGCTAGACTAGCCCATGCAGGGTGATCAGAGTTACGAAAAAGCAAGTTCCCATAAAACCATGAGTCCTCAAATAAGATCACTTAAAGGCTTTCAAATCTTGTATGGGACGAGAGGCACACGAGTGAACTACAAGGGACTAGATGTGGTACGAAGTTTGAACAAGACAACAAGATATCGAAACGAAGACATAGGCTTGGGACACCTCATACAAAACCTCACATGGTTGTTACAATGATTTTTGACTTGTGACCTTGGGCTTACAATGGTGGTGATAAAAATTTTGCCAAATTTTGTGTGCTTTTGTTGACTTGAGTGGTTACGGGAGATCACATTGTGTAATATTCCCAATTAGCAATAGCTAATTGGAAATATTAATTTTTGATTACTTTTCTTTAATAAAGTTAAGTTAGAAATAAAGTGGGTGAAGAGGGACACTTAACTCACACTTAGGATAAAAGCATTTCCTAAAGTCACTTGAGAAACATAATTAATTGGTAGCGTGGGGCCTAGAGGTCGAAGTGGCGGCGTAGGAAAAAGGACAACGTAGGCAATGTGGGCCCAAGCCGGCGTAGAGAGAGGGACGGCGTGGCTCAAGGAGACAACGGGTTGATGGTGGGGCCTAGGTGAGAGCAAGGCTCTCCAAGCATAAAAAAGGAGAAGGGTCTCCTCATTTTCATTCATTACGATTATGCATCTTTGTTGTTGTCTTTTGACATTGAGCACGCTTGCTTTGTTGAACAAAGTACGCACGTATTGTTCGGTACACGGTGTCTGCGTGCGAGAGGATCCCCAACCTCGACCTTGGGGGACTTCGAGTGCTGCTCGGGTGAGCGAGTTCCATCTTTGTTTTGTCGAAGGGAGTTGCGGCAACCACCGGGTTGGAGCATTCACTAGAAAGAGACAACGACGTCAGTCGGCGGGAGGAGGACACGATCTTGGAAGGAGGTGGTTCGGTTGAGGGTTTATCGGGGGATTCGGCCGGGAGAGTTGGAAAGGGTCGGCCCTTCCCTATCTAGTATTTTTGGTAGAGTTGGAGGCCATTATTTGCGGCAAATCATTCGGGGCCGGCGTTTCTCATTAGGGGAATAGCGTAGTGCCTCAAGAGTCATTTTCGGAGGTCGACCATTTCGGAAAGCTTTACGGAGCTTTTTTGGGTGTTGGGTGGAGAGGCCATTCCCAAAGTTTCACAATTTTCAGGGTGGGGGAGCAGCCCCAATTTGTCGATTCATTCCGGCGGTAGTAGCAACACGGTAGCGGTACCGGTAGAGCGGAATTACGCGATCTTTGAGGAAGAAGCCATTCGGGTCATCTTAGAGAGTATTTCTACGCTTGCCTAGTTCAAGCCAAGGTGCCATCATTACGATCACCTTTTGTACTCATTCCATCTTTCGGTATTAATAAAATGGCTCGGCGTTCTCCATATTGTCCTTTTTTCTTATGATCTCTCTCTAGTTGTTGTATGTCTTTGTTTATGTGCTTTATATTGCTATTTATTTCCATCGGGATATTACGGTGGTATCGGAAGCTCATAGACTTGGCTCTGTGGAGACGTGATTGTTTATGACACTAACGAGAAGCCATACATACGTACCAAGGAGGAAGTACAAAGACGTCTGCGAGGTTAGAGATCACCTTCGGGGAAGGTGACGGCGTTCCCGATGGTGGACGCGGAGGAGGAACGCGGGTAGGCGAGAAGGAAAAGAGATGTCGGGAAAAAAGTTTGGGGAACTTCTCCTCAGAATTGGTGCGAGAATTTGTCGAGACGGATAGAAGAGATGGGGCAAACGTTCGTAGTAGAGTCTAGAACAACGTGAGACCCAAGGGGTTTCCGGATCGGAGGGGGCTCGGGCACATCCCATCATTTGCGAGGAGTACATCACGGTGCGACGAGATGGCATCACACACACCTCCCCGTTCCACGATGCCTGCGTTTCTTGTCGCGAGACCTTTGGGGCGAGAGCACGGCGAGCCGAGAACCGGCCACACATGGGAGATTACTTTGTTGAGTATCGGTCCTACGGTTAGGAGTTGAGATATGCCTTCACGTTCCATGACTTCGTTCAACTCAAGTGGGACGGCGAGACCACCGCAACCATTACGGGGGGAACGGTACTCACATGACGAGGATGCACAACGCATTGTGGGCGAGGTTCTATCTACCGAAATTTGACGGATCATCCAAGTGTTCGGAAAAGGCTTGGGTGGAGAAGTTGGATATATATTTCTAGCTTAACTAGATGGCGAGCCAAGGCCATCAAGGTGGTCGCCTTTACGCCTAGAGGGTGAGGTCCATGGTGGTGGTTTCACGGGATGGCTACGTTGGGACACTCAAGAGTGACAACATATGCGGGGATTTGGAGAGGCCGATAGAGCAATTCGATCGAAGAGATTCGGAGGAGCACTTTGTTGAGCTGACTAAGCTCAAGCGATGGAAGTCGGACACATACATTTCGAGTTCTTGAGACTTTCGCGTGATGGTGCCTAATTTATCCACGGCCGGATGATCTATATGTTCATAGATGGATTGGCGAGCCTCTACGAGGGGTTAGTCGGATCGACGAGGCCGGCCCTACACTTCATGATGCAATTGGGAGGACTCGGGATTTGCGGGATGCCTACCTCGGGACTAGAGCTCCTTTTCCCCGAGAGATCGGCATTCCGGCCGAAGGGGAAGGACGTGAGGGTTCGCCTCCAAAGGGGAACCCGGGGGCGGGAGGGACACGGGGATGATGAGACCGGGGAGAGATCGAAGCGGAGGAGGCTATGTTTCGGTGCCGCCGAGGAGCCATGGGCACTAGGACACGTTGTGCCACGGGAAAGAGCACATTACATCGAGGTCTTCTTCGATAGTAGCGGGGAGAGGATGAGTATGAGGAGATAGGCGGGGGAGCGACAATGCGGCACGGAGAGGAGATCATGCGCACCTCCCACCACCCGGGGAGCGGGAGGTGCGGTGTTTGCACCTGCGGGGAGCCCTTGCTTCTTTGCGAGGAGTTCCCAAATACTCGACTGCTGCTGACGTGTCCAGACACGATACGGGGACAACGTGTTTCGGTATTAGTGGACGGTGGGGTCACCCACAATTTTATTGATGCCCGGTTGGTAGAGCGGAGGGGCATATCGACGGAGAAACTTTGATGGATTTTCGGTCGGCGGTTCTAGGTGACGGGGACCATGCGGTGTGCGGTATGTGCCCGGCCTTGGCGGTGACTATGGGGACTTACACCACGACGGATCACTTCTTCGTGATGGACATTCTAGACACCAACATGATACTAGGGGTGTAGTGGTTGATCACGGCGGGAAGGTCACCCGGTTTGGGAGACCTTGGAGATGGAGTGGACGGATAAGAAAGTGCGGGAGGCACGAGAAGATTCGGGGGTATGCACACGTACCCACCACGAACGGGGTTTCAACACACCGAATGGAGAGCGGGATTTCCGAAAGGGAGACATAGAGTGGGCGGTGGAGGCTGCGTGTTTTAGAAGGCGGGATCTACGGGGCGGTCATACACCCGGATGTACGGTCCATTTTAGATAGATATGCCACGGTTTCGGAGAGAGATACCACCGGGGGCGAGTGCCAAATCGGGGGTTTGAGCACACGATTGGTGGAGCATGGTATCCGAGTGTCATCACTACACCCTATAGGCATCCTGAAAGTCTACGGGATGAGATTGAGAGGGCCATCCATGAGCTCTTAGCTCTTGGGCACATACGTCCTAGCACTAGCCCCTTTGCTTTTCGGTGGTGTTGGTGAAGAAGAAGGACGACACCTGCGAGGATGTGCATTGACTACGGGGCCTAAACAAGAAGACCATGAAGAACGGAGTACCCCATCCCATGGATAGATGAGTTGATGGATGAGGCAGGGGATGCGAAGTTCTTCTCGAAAGATTGATTTGAGATCCGGGTACCATTAGATTCGCGTGAGGGCGAGGATATTCCCAAGATTGCTTTCAAATGTCATTACGGTCACTTTGAGTTTTTTGGTGATGCCTTTTGGGGTGACCAATGCTACGGCCACATTTCGATCATGCATGAATCACATCTTCCGCGATCACTTGAGAAGTTTGTGTTAGTGTTTTTGATAACATCTTGATTTACATTAGGACATGGGAGGAGCACTTTCAACATATTGAGGGTCTGTATTGCGCATATTGGAAGAGCGACAATTTTTATGCTAAGCTCTCCAAATGCAAGTTTGGCTCGACAAAGATGCTCTACTTGGGGCACATTATTGGGGTGGATGGAGTGAGGGTCCACGAAGAGAAGATCGGGGCCATCGAGGGATTGACCGGAGGCGAAGAATGTGACGGAGCTTCGGGGGTTTGCGGTTATACGCACCTACTGCGGAAGTTCGTCAAGGGGATTTTCCCAACTTGCTGCACCCCTTATAGACCTTACCAAAAAGGGGACATTCGGTTGGAAAGATACAACGAAGAGGGCCTTCGAAAGACTCAAGGAGGTGATGAGCGGTTGTCGGTTTGGCATTGCGAGTTTTACGCGACCCTTTGTCCTAGAGTGTGATGCATCGAGATAGGCGCAATTTTGGTGCGGGGAGGCCACCCTATAGCATTTGAGGCCGGAAGCTATTGTCGCATGAGAGGTTGTACGCTATATATGACAAGGAGATGTTCGCCATCATGCATGCATTGGCGAAGTTTTGGCGAGTGCACGGTAGGGGAACGGAGTTCGAGTGAGAACAAACCACAACGGCCTTCGATTCTTTCTCGAGCGAAGCGATTGCGGGGGAGAGAGGCGGCGGAAAGTGAGTCAAAAGATCCAAGCATACGATTTTGACATCGAGTATGTCAAGGGGAAGAACAACATGGTGGCCGATGCGCTTTCACGTAGGCCGACGACATTGTCCTTGATGAGTTTGGATATGGTTGGAGGGCTCAACTTTTGGTAGAATACTCCAGGGGACGGGTTTTGCCTATGAGGTGTTGGACGGACGACGGAGTTACGGATGACGGGTACGGAGTGATGGATGAGGTGATCTACTTCGGGGGCGGGGATCTTCTTGGCCAGGAGAGCTCTAAGCTCACGGAGAAGATATTGCACGCCTCACATGACTCGCCATTATCGGGCCCACTAGGGGTTCACCAAGACCTATACGGCCATCGAGAGAGAGGTTCTCATGGAAGGGCCTCAAGGAGGACGTACTGCGGCATGTCGGGGAGTACGAAGTTTTCCCGACGCAACAGGAGATGAACCATCCGGTAGGCTGCTGTAGCCTCTTCCCATACACGAGGGGACATGGGAGATTATTTCGATGGATTTCATCACGGGGTTGTCCTGTGTACGGGGCAAAGTTGCATATTCATAGTCGTTGATCGGTGACAAAGTATGCACATTTCCTCGCCATATCGGCACATTACAGCTGTGACATAGGTGGCGGAGTTATTTTTCGGGGATATTTTCAGATTACATGGTCTCCCAAGAACGTTGTCGATGTGAGGATAACGACTTCATTGGCGGGTTTTGGCGAGCTTTCGTTTGAGTGGGCAACCGAGTTGACCCCAAGTACTAGTTACCACCCACGGACGGATGGACGAGACGAGAGATGAGGTGAACGAAGTGGGTGAGGCTACTTGTGTAACTATGTCAACGGAGCAATAGAAGACATGGTTACGATGGTTGCACTTGGGAAGTGCGTGCAACACCACTCATCATATGTCTATCGGCATGTCTCCATTTTATGCTTTATATGGGTATCATGCTTTACTTTTGTTGACGTGATGTTTGGTGTTAGCAAGGCCCCTAGGGCCAAGGATTGGATGTTGAACCTTGGTTCGAAAAGCTGAGAGGGGGGTGAATCGGTTTAACGAGTCATGGTCTTGTAAATCTTTCTTTTATAATTATTTACATCTTCATTTTACGTGATCAATTTAATATACAATGGAACACCAACCTTAATAAGTGAGCGGCTAGGTATTAAGTAGATTAAATACGAAAGTCCAACACATAATCATCGTGCATATAGACAACGGATATAAGTGGAAATCCTTAGGGGAGAAAACCACATCTTATTATTGTTGTGATGCAAAGGAAACAGCTCCAACTCCCTTTCACCACGATTTTCGTGGGCTCCAACCTATAGAAGGCTACTACCTCAATGCGCAAGCTACAACTTGCGAGAAAGCTCCAACTCCCCATCTATTTTTCTACGAGGCTACAACCTATAGGGAGAGCTCCTACATGCCGGCTACAAGCGCAGACATCTATCAAGCTACAACTTGATATGGAAGCACCAACTTCCTCAGCCTGGCCATAAAATCATATGTTGATTTACGTGGATACCGACTACGATCTTCTTTATTGCTTGTCCTTCTAGCCTTCGAATTTGCTTTATATCATCTACGGATCTTCACAACTCCTCTCTGCTCGCTCCTTCTTCTTACACACGTCTCACTCATTTCTTCATTCTCTCAAACCTCACTATGCATGTCTTGGTAACATTATTTATAGGGATCACCTCATAGCTGTTTGCATTCCACGAGAATTCGAAATTAACGGTATGACTCTTTGCCTTCCACCTTCTTATTTTCTCGCTCGACATATTCGGGATGTTACAACAATATATACAATTATTACGGTATCAAATTGGAGTTTTGCTTTGCCTATGGAGACTTGCCTTTGCATCACATACAATAAAAATAATCAATTCATTTACATTGTCATTTACGGTAAATATGTCTCCCTAACCCTTTCGACTCTTGGCTGCGACGTATGTATTTGTATTTCTTTGTTGTCACTTTGTCTTTTCAGTCTGCGATTTATATTCTAGCTCATTTGCATAATTATCTTGTTTCTTGCGTTGTCATGTGCCTTTTGTGATCGTTCACCCACACTTTGCATATAAATTTAATTATACGTATCCATATGCACATAAACTATGACTTTGGTTAAGACCCTTCATAACCAAATACATTAAAACACATAATCTGCTTTTTTAATTATAAAACCTTTAATAGAAAAAACTTTTTGTAATGGTTTATCTTTCCTTGACCTTGTACATATCTACGGTGCGCATCCAGATTAGAATGACTGGCCGTGCGATCTTATTCGCAATCGACGATCTTCATCATGTATTGCAAATCTCAAAAGATTTATTACCCTTCCATACTTTGGTTTAAATGTACCACGAGTGCCATCATATAAATACACTCGGGTCCCACATGGGCGTATCGCTACTTCGTATACTGCAACTTAACTTACGAATTCTTATTACATAAACATTGCCGATTGCGATATGCGATAGCGCATCGCATCGCATCTATCCGTCGCATCTGAAATTCTATGACTTCCGAATTCTTGTCACGCAGGCATCGCGATTGCGATATGCGATCGCATCGCATCGCTTCACATCCATCGCATCGCATCTATCAAGTGGCTATCGCATTCGCTTGCGATGTCAGATATGCGATCGGAGTCCCACTTGTTTCGACGCAATCTCTTGTCGTCTATCTCTTTTAATCTCATCGCTGATCATGCTAATCCACAACGGTTCTTTTGGGTTTTAGGAAAGCGCGTCCTAGTTCACGGTGCTGCTAGAGCACTCCTTGGTGCGGAAAGATCATCGGGCTTGTGCTACCGCGGTGAATAACAACCGTCGATCTTCGTTCAACGCCCGATGGGCGAGTCAAGCTGTGGAGGCACCCCCTTGGGTTAATCATGACAGCGGTTGTGCCCCCGCAATACTATTGATCCCGAGATCAACGTTTAAGCTACGCTCATAAGATGCGCACGAGGTTTAGCCTTCTTTGGTCCCAAACCTTTTATCATTCCCCCTTTTATATACTTTGGTTTATACACAAGAATATCAACATTATAAAATATAATGACCTTCGGAAATAACGTTAAGACCTTCGGAAATGAATATTTAAACCCTCGGCAATGTAATATTATGCAGTAGCTTTAAACAATGTTTGAAGCCTTTTGGCTATCATATACCCCAGGATTCCAAACCTTAATAAAATTCCCGCATAAAATGTCGGGTCCATACCTTGTTTTAAACCGAGGCAATTACCACTCGCGAACAGTTGGATCTCCCACGAGATCTAATCGGATGACAATCGTGTTCATTCCACCTCCGTAGTTTATCAACCAAAAGCGACGCGAAATGGGTGGTATTTCACTCGTGACGTGTCGCAATATCATTCGATCGCGTTTGAAATGGGAAAAACCGCCCACAACTCGGAAGTCTGTGCGACAACGGTTTCCGGTTTTCTTGAAAACGCTTAACTGCAAACTTTGTTTTTAAATCGCGTTCAAACGTGGATTTTTCACTATTTCTTTGTTTAACTTCAATTTCTCATGAAAACCTCCTTTTCATTGCATAACTCAATAAACAAGTGATTATCGTTGCACTCTCAACCACGAAGCGAGTTCTAATTTTCTTCCGAACCCTTATTACGGGAGGTTAATAACTTTCGATGCTACCACAGAAAACCATAAATCAATGAATTTTCAAAGGGATAAAACCCTCCTTTTTCTGTTTGCATAACTCAATAACCATAAATAAATTAACAACTTTGTACGATCTCAAGCAAACGAACCGAAATTCTCTAAATTCCTGGAACCTTTACACGAAGTAAATATACTCAAAATTCTACACGAATGTATAATCAAATGGATTTCGGAGAGGTGAAACCCTGCGGGAAATTGCGAGCATATACGAGATAAACAAAATTCACGCAATTTATTAAAACGAAAGTAAAATCCTCACTATCAATTTTTTTATGGTTTAACCTCTATATTCAATTTTGTTGTTCTTATCCATCGTTTTCCATTACGGTAAAAACCCCAAATGGGCAGACGCAACCCAGCGATACATTAAACCTGTTTGTGCGACATCTACGCAACAATTCCATCTAAATACGATCTTCTCCCTTGTCTTGGTGCTCCTCCTTTGTGCTCCTTTCCTATCAATGACAATATTTCTAACGAGTCTCCCCCTTTGGCATTGAATGGCAACACAACCACCAATACTCCCATACTTCCTTCAGGACTTCCTCCCCCTTTCATTCTGATAAGTATCTTGTCTTTCTTCCTCTGCCTGCTTTACAGAATATCCTTTCTTCTTTTGCTTGCTTTTCCTCCCCCTTTGACATCAATGGCAAAGGGTTGCACTTTTCCTAGTGTGGATTCTATCTTTTCATAATACTCTGATCTTGAGGACCTGTTCCATGCACTGCTCCATTGCTCTAGCTCTTTTGTGACAAATTTTATTGACTGCTCTCCCCCTGGAATGGTGCTTTCTTATCTGCTATTGACTATCACTTGTCTTCTGCACTGATCCTGTTTCTTGTATGCAGCCCCTTTTTTTTTTTTTTTTGATTTCTAATCATGTTAGAGAGTAACATCTGCAGACACTACCCCTAGTTTGTCTCTTAGATATTTGAATTGTTATTTAGCGAGAGGTTTTGTGAATATGTCTGTTGTTTTTTCCTTATTTGGTACATATTCCAACTTCACTAATTTATGTGCTACTTGTTCTCTGAGGAAGTGGTAATTTACTGGGATGTGCTTTGTTTTTGAATGAAGTACAGGATTTTTTTATATACTTATTGCACTTGTATTGTCACATTTGATATAAATAGGTTCATCAATGCTTACCTTCATGTCTTGGAGAGTTTGTTTCATCCACATTACTTGTGTGCAACATGTTGCTATTGCTATGTATTCAGCTTCTGCTGTAGATAGAGAGATAGAAGTTTGCTTCTTGCTTAGCCATGCCACCAGACTTTTTCCCAAATAAAATGCACCTCCACTTGTGTTTTTCCTGTCATCCACACAGCTGGCCCAATGTGCATATGTGTATGTTGTCAATGTGAAGCTTTTTCCTTTTAGATACCATAGGCCATAATGTGAAGTACCTTGTAGATATCTAAATATTCTCTTGATTGCAAGTAAATGATTTTTTTTCGGTGCTGCTTGATATCTTGTCACAAGTCCTACTGCCAACATAATGTCTGGTCTAGAAGCTATTAGGTATAGCAGACTTCTTATCATGGATCTGTAAATTTTTTTATCTACATCTGTTGATCCATCATTAGCACATAGTTTGCATCCAGTGATCATGGGAGTTGACACAGGTTTGCAGTCTTCCATTTGAAACCTTTTCAACATTTATCTTAAGTATTTTTCTTGCGAAATGAATATTCCTGTGTTATTTTGTTGAATTTGAAGTCCTAAATAGAAGGTGAGCTCTCCAATCATTGACATCTCAAACTCTGATTTCATTTCTTCAGCAAATCCTTTTGCTAACTCATCTTTTTTGCTTCCAAACATGATGTCATCTACATACACTACTACAATTAAGAGTTCATTTTCATTAGCCTTTATGTACAAATTGTTGTCTACTCCTCCTTTCTTGAACCCTTGTTTTTGCAAGTATTTTTCCAGCCTTGAATACCATGCACGAGGAGCTTGTTTCAGACCATATAAGGCTTTCTTTAATTTGCACACATAGTCATGTTTATCTGTTAATGAGAATCCTTCAGGTTGTTCCATCTAGACTTCTTCCTCTAGATCTCCATTCAAGAAGGCAGACTTCACATCCATTTGATATACCTTGAAATCATGATAGCATGCAAAGGCCAAAAACATTCTGATTGCTTCCATTCTAGCTACAGGGGAAAAGGTTTCGTCATAATCAAGACCTTCAATTTGTGAATATCCATTGCATACAAGTTTGGCTTTATTTCTGATTACCTGCCCTTGTTCATTCATCTTATTCTTGAATATCCATTTTGTGCCAATGAAATTTTTCCCAGTGGGTCTTGGAATTAATTCCCAGGTATTGTTCTTCTCAATTTGGTCCAATTCTTCATTCATAGAATTTAACCAATTTTTGTCTTTGCTGGCTTCTTTGAACTTCTTTGGCTCTATTTGAGATAGCATGGCTAGGTATACTTCTTCTGTTTGTTCAACAAGTTGTCTTCTTGTATGGACTCCCACACTCTTGTCCCCAATGATTTGAACTTCTGGATGGTTCTTTTGAGTGTGTCTTGAGGGACCTTTTGAGTTTAATTCAGTATCTTCTGTTGTCTTTCTCAGTTCATCATTATCTTGGTTCTCATCTTCATGATCATCTGGAGGATTGTTGCATCTTGTGCTTCTTGTTCTGTTTGGTAGATCTTCGTCGAATCTTACATCAATGCTTTCCACAATTTTGTGCAGTATTTTGTTGTAGCACCTGTAACCCTTACTCTTGGATGCATATCCTAAAAATATTCCTTCATCAACTCTTGCATCAAACTTCCCCAGTTTTTCATCATTATTTTTTATGAAACACTTGATTCCAAAGACGCTAAAGTGCTTGATTGATGCTGGTTTACCATGCCATAATTCGTAAGGAGTCTTATCACAATTTGTTCTTAGATGAGCTTTGTTGAGAATGTGAACAACTGTGTGTACTACTTCTGCCCAGTAGGTTTGGGGAATGTTACTTTCTTGCATCATAGCTCTGGAAATCTATTGTACTGACCTGTTTTGCCTCTCTGCTGCTCCATTCTGTACCTGCAATAGTAAATTGTTGTTTTATGCCATGCTCATTGCATAGGTCTGCAAAATCATAGTCTGTGAATTCACCTCCTCTGTCTGATCTGATGCACTTGAGCTTGCATCCTGTTCGATTTTCTGCCAATGCCTTGAATATCTTGAATTTCTCAAGTGCTTCAAATTTATATTTGAGAAATGCTACCCATGTCATTCTGGAAAAATCATCTATTATCAGCATGAAATAAGATTCTCCACTTGGTGCTTTAGTTCTTGAAGGTCCACACAGGTCCATTTGTACAAGCTGAAGAGGCCGACTTGTAGATAGTATATCTTTGGTCTTGAAAGATATGTGGGTCTGCTTGCCCAGTTGGCAGGATTTACATATGGCATTTGAAGGCTTCTTTATTGCTGGCATATCTCTGACTGCATTCTTCTTGGTCAGACTGATGATGTGGTCAAATTTTAGGTGTCCCAGTCTCCTATGCCATAATCATGATCCATCAAGTTTGCTTATGTGGTATGCTTCATTCTCTTCTTCCACTATATAGACATTACTTTCTGTTCTAACACCTTTGATCAAGGTCTTTCCTGTGGTGCTTGAACTTACCTCATAATCTTGGGCTCTAAAAAGGACCTCACAGCCTTTATCACACATTTTACTGATGCTTAGCAGATTGGCTTTCAGCCCATCCACAAATAGTACATCTTGAGCCTTTCCTCTTCCATTATTCAGATTGACTGAGCCCTTTCCCTAATTTATCATTGCCAAATGTTACATTTCCAAATTTCTTTTCATCAAAGGTTACAAACTTGCTTCTATCTCCAATCATATGCTTTGAGCATCCACTGTCCAAATACCATTGGCTTTTCTAATCTTGGGCTATTAGAGCCAGGTCACACTTATTCAACTTTTTTTCCACTGCAGGTAGCTATTGGTTTGGCACCTTTTATGAGAAGATGGACCACATTCTTTGAGAGGACATTTGGAAGACATGTGTCCGATTTTATGGCATACAAAGCATTTGATTATATTTTTAAATGGATTATGTGTACGAGTGAACTCTCCATTGTTCATAAATCTCCTTGGGGTTTTGAACATCAAGCTTTGTCCATATGTTCTGCACTCCATGGATTTATGGCCAAACCCCTTACAACAAAAACAATACCCATGGAAACGATTAGTGTACCTCGTGAAGGCTTGTCCTCTCCATTTGTTTGCTTGAGGTAGTCTTTTCAATTCTGCAACCCTTAAGAATAAGCTGGAAACATATTATTCTTCATTCATTTTTATATTTTCAAATTGAGCTCTATAGACTTGCAGCTTGGCAGCCTTCACCTTTTTATCTCCCTCATGCATACTTTCTAATGTATCCCAGATTTCTTTGGCAGTCTTGTTGTGCATTACTTTAATAAATTCTACCTCACACAAACCATTTAAGAGAGCATTCATGGCTTTTGCATTAGCTACAAAATCTAGTTTGGCATCTTTCTCTGAGTCAGGCTCCTTTGGGGAATATCCCAATTCCACAGTCGCCCAAACTTCTATTCCTAGAGACATTATGTACGTCCTCATTCTTATTTTCCAGAAGGCATAATTTGTACCAGTGAACAAAGGGGCCTTATTTGTTGAGCATCGTTCTAGACTGGCCATCTTGGGGACCTAGGATCTCCTTCTAGTTATTAAACTGATACAGAAGGAACCTGATCTGATACCAATTGTTGAACCCTTGGTTAAAATGAGAAGGGGGGTGAATCAGTGTAATGCAGTCATGGTCTTGTAAAACTTTCTTTTACACTTATTTACATCTTCATTTTGCGATCAAATTAATATTCAATAGAACAATAATCTTAATAAGTGAGCAGCAGGTATTAAGCCAATTAAATATAGAATATCAACACATAATCATCATGCACATAGACAACAGATATAAGTGGAAACCCATAAGGGAGAAAACCACATCTTATTATTGTTGTGATGTAAAGGCAAGCTCCAACACCCTCTCACCACTAATTGTCTGTAGGCTCCAACCTACAGGAGGATACTACCTCAATTCTGCAAGCTAAAACTTGCAAGGAAGCTCCAACTCCCATCTATTTTTTGCAGGCTACAACCTACAGGAGGCTCCTACCTCAGCCAGCTAGAACTTGATATGGAAGCACCAACTTCCTCACACTACTATGAAAACACATGCGGATTTACCTGGATATCAGCTCTGTTATATTCCTTCTTCACTGTTTTCCTCCACCCTTCATATCTTCCTTTATCCCTGGATATTCACAGCTTCTCTGTCTGCTCCTTCTTCTTCTTACTCTTTCTCACTTCTTTCTTCATTCTCTCAACCTCTTTATGCATATGATGGTAAAATTATTTATAGGGATCACATCATAACTGTTTGCATTCCACAGGGAATTCGAAATGAACAGGTATGACTCTTTGCCTTCCCCTTTCTCATTTTCTTGTCTA
This sequence comes from Pinus albicaulis, assembly GCA_034641835.2. Classification (NCBI taxonomy): domain Eukaryota; kingdom Viridiplantae; phylum Streptophyta; class Pinopsida; order Pinales; family Pinaceae; genus Pinus; species Pinus albicaulis. Next base: position 1,733,608,966 of record CM076580.1, on the reverse strand, counting down.
GCACATTCAGAATAATATAATAGAATGTATTACAGTGGAGTTTTGTTGTGCCTACCGATACTTTCCTTTGCATCACATACAATAAAATAATTAAATCATTTACATTTACAGTTACAACAATTATATTTCAATTTATCCCTTTTAGCTCTCAGTTTGTTGTGCATTTGTCTTTTCTGTTGTTGGCGCAGTCGTTTTTGTTGGGAAAAATACTGAGAGGGGGGGTGAATCAGTATTTAGAGCTTATAATATAAATTCAACTTTTTCTTTGAGCAGATTTCCATACGCAGTTTTTATGAACAGAACTAGCGTATGCACGCAGAAATGTAGAAGGAAACTAGCGTATACTAATTTAACTTTCCAGAATTAGAGACAGTTCACAGAAGCAATCTTATAAACAGATTTATCAGTTATGTATCAGGTTATGAGTAGTAATCAACAGAATAAAGCATCACACACATGAACACCAATATTTAAGGTGGAAACCCAATTCGGGAGAAAACCACCGCTGTTGTCGTCTCTGTTTTCAATCTTTATTATATAGAAAACCTTTTACAACATAGTACTGATGCAGACTCATACCAGTACGCAGGCTTCTACCTGCAGAAGGCTGCAACCTTCTCTCGTTTTCCAGCTACAATTGGAAGGGAGCTCCAACCCCTTTATCTCGTTTACCAGCCTCTCCTGGAAGGGAGCTTCGACCCCCTGAAATCAATCACCAGCATCTATTGACAGAAATCTTCTTCTTTCATACTGAAGGCTTCAACCCCCAGATCTATTTCTGACCATGTTTCATCAATTTTCATACTGGATCCAACAGCTTCAACACAACCCTTCACTTAACATCAAAAAACATACTTTTCCCAATACTTCAAACAAAACAGTGAGACCACTATAACTAGAATGTCAAAAATAAGCCAGACTTCAGAATAGATATGCATATACAAACTCAACCTTGAAAATTCATTAATTCAAATAGCATACGCTACTTTTCTTTACTGAAGTCGCGTACATACGTGCTTTCCTGCATACCAACCCGCGTATACTTCTGTGTATTTTATTCTTCAGAAACCCTAATTGCCATACGCGCTTTTCATGAAGAGAACCCGCGTATATACGCACTTTCTTTGAAACCAACTAGTGTATAGATCTGTAAAAATAAATTTTGTAGAACAGACCAGATCTATAAAACTTACCCATATTTATTCATTTTCTTCAGTATACTTGCGCCAGTTCTTCATGATTTCGTCAGTCGATCAAACCAGAGATTCATCATCGTCAGATATAGAGATCTTGAACCATCATTATATCCATGGGTGCATCATAGATTTAGATCTATCGATTAAGAACAGAGTTCATCCATGCAGATATTCCTTAGAGAAATTTATTCATCAACAACCCTTACACATGCACACCTTGCACTATGATCTTCTTCTCCTTAAATAGATTTAGCTTTTACCAATACCATGAGTCAAAACCACACAACTTCCGATGGTATTCTTGGATGGAATCAAATAAACCATACAGCGCTCAATATTGTGTGCCAAAACCATGGTAATGCCCCTTGGTATTATAATTTTGGAGCGCAAAAGGGCATACGCGACTTGGGACGTACTTATCCGCGTGTATACGCGACTTGGCCTTTACAAAAGCGTGTATACATTGTGACATATTATATTTATGATTTCTCCGGCACATACTGGACTTCTTTTTCTCTGTCACATCTGAACTGCACTGTAGATACATCATTCTTACATCTTTAACACATAGGTTGCTATCCAAAGACAACTCATCAAGTCAGTTTCCATCAAGGACAACTTCATCAAGTAGGTTGCCATCAAGGAAAACACATTGCATCATATTGCCAACAAGCTTCAGAAGCCTGCTATTACATTCAACACAGTTCTGGAAATCCACATACTTCCAGACTTGAAATGCTTTAGGTTTCAGCTTTGGTCTTCATCGTGTCTACTCTCTTTATCGCACTTCAGCGTTTCAAACGTTCTTTGCTATATGGCTCCTTTTCTTTCCGATGCGATTTACAAAGGGGAATCACATACACCCGGACTTGAAATTTCTTAAATAATGGTTCTGAGCTACATTGCATCCGTCTCCTTTATTGCACTTTGTCCTAATCTTGCGATGAGCGATATGTGATCGGGTCCCACTTGACTTTATCGCTACTTCGCATCGCAACTCACATGACTTCTAAGATTGTGCGATATCTCTCCTGAGCTTTGCGATCTGCGATATGTGATGAACTTCGCATCACATTCATCGATCGCATCGCAAGTTCTATAACTTATGAATTCTTATCACATAAGCATCACCGATTGTGATATGCGATATGCGACAGGTCCCACTTGACTCTATCGCTACTTTGCATTTCAGTGTTCCCATGTGTTTCTTGCTATGCATAGCTCTTCCAACCACCGATGCGATTTCTCAAAGGGAAACCTTATACCTTCGGATTTGAAATCCTTTAGACTTTTTCTTTGAAGTTGCATCACATTTGGAACTCTTATCACATTTCGGCAATTCAAACTTGCTCTTATGATCTTCACCCTTCTGATCTTGTGATTTGGGATATGTGGGCCAGGTCCACGTCATCTCCATGTCATCATGCCACGTCACCTTTCCACGTCATTGCCACTTCACTGCCACGTCATCTTTCCATGTCATCTTGATTTATTTGCGATTTGTGGGGTCAGGTCCACGTCAGCTGCCACGTCACTTGCCACATCATCCCCACGTCATTACATCGCACTTCACATTTTCTTTGACCACTGTGTTTGTGAGATTTTTCTCCTGCTCAGATTGCGATATGCGATCACATCCATCGCATCGCATCACCACTACCCATCGCATCGTAACGTTGCTCATCTATGCAGTAGCTGTCGCATTCTCTTGCGATGTCCGATATGCGAGCTGATCTCCGCCGTTGTGATCATCACCGTTGAATTGTCCAGATCTATGGTCCTCGTTGCTGCTGGAACTTCCGATTAATACTCAAGATCTAGCATAATATCATCTCTTCTTATGATTCTCAAATCTATGGTTTAAACCCCAAAATAACTATATAAATATTTACAGGCCCACAATTTTATTTCAACGTACCTTTTACACCGTCGATCTAATCGCTCATATATCCGATGAATGTACTTCTGGGCTTTAGGAGAGTGGGTCCTAGTTCACAGCACTGTGGAGGCACTCTATGGTATGGAATCATCATCAGGCTTATGCTACCGTAGTGAATGACAACCGTCGATTTTCGGTCAATGCCCAATGGGCGGGTCAACTGTGAAGGCACCCCCTTGGTTTAACTATCGGGCTGTTTGTGCCCTTGCGGTACCGTTGATCCCAGATCAACGTTTAACCATGCTCATAAGATGTGTTGTTCAACTCTGTGACATGGGTCCCACACCTTTTGTTAACCTCTGCACAACTTCTAATGCGAACATCATCAGATCTCAATTGTCAATGATCGAATGGCTATCGCGTTGAATTAACCCCAGCAACTTATCGCTCAAAAGTCACGCAAAATAGGTGGTATTTATTTGCAACTTGTCACTTCGAGAGGTCTATCGTGTTCATTTCAGCTTTTACCACTTACCACTTTAGATGCACCTGAATACCACTGCCGATTCATGAAACCACTCACACTGTTTATGAACACCTGTTTCAATTGTATCCACTCATTTCTTCATACATTTCGCATTTCGCCTTTCGATTTTGTTTGTTGATCCTTCAGATCCAACAATTGTTGTGCTCTCATTTCATTCTGCTCCTCTGTTCCCTAAGTTATGCTGATAACCAAAGATTTCTTCTTCTGCCACCATTTCATTGAATGTTACACTTCTTAAACACACAGTCTCATAACTTCCCTTTGAATTTGCCCGATTCATCTGCATACATATATATTGTGCCAAACCCTGATTTTCACTCGAGTTAAAACTGAATCAAGCATTCAATCAATGAATTTGGAACCTGTTCTCTGTATTAACAGTAAATATTTACATAGTGTTTTTCAGCTCGTCATTCTAATTAGCTTCTTTCAATTCGATTCGTTTCGTATCGTGCTACTCCTTTGTGCTCCTTACCATCAATGACAATACTTCAACATCAACGCCTTATAACAAGCTACCTTTAGGAAATTCTAACACATTACATGAAGAACAATTTAGATGAACAGATTACAAACCTCCTTTTTATATATAGGATTCTATGTAAATACACGAACTTAGCCACTCATTATTAATAAATTTACAAATAATAATGATAATATTGAAGTACAGGGTACAATAATAAAAATAAGGACTATACTAGTAATACAGACTTCAATAAAACTCATTAAAGGTTGACCTATGAAGACAGGGTGACGTAACCGTGGCAAAGCAAATGTTATTATGCTGCATTCTTAATAATAACACTGGGGACTTTGTAGGCCCTAATGTGTGTTACATCACGGCGTGTCCATGAATATGGTGCCGGTGTGTGTGTACAGAAGATGGGGGTAAGACACACTGCCTTGTCACTGTTCATGTATTTTGCCGAACACATCCCAGTGAACCTCTCTATAGCATCCCCCGTGTATTTTTCCATCGCGCAGTGTTATGCTCGTATCCTTATGTATCAAGAACAACCCTTGTTGATCATTCTCGTACAGCTCCTTAAAACTACATTTTTGACAAAGTACACCTCTGTGTCTCACCAGCACCGATGACCCATCCTAAGCTTGTGAGCAGTGCCGATCAGTGCTAGTATGGAGATCACACCTGCGTCGATCCACTTCTAGAATATTTTAAAAAAAGGAAATGAACCTTCATGGGCTAGAAGCTTCGAGGGTGGAGAGACGATACTGTTGTTACGCGCATATGGCCGAGCTTCTCCTTTTGCTTTTGCTCACAAAAGAGGAACTTCTCAAAGAGATAAACCATTTTCCCATCATAAGTGGATCCATGTCCCTCCTCTATCTCTATAAATTAATCATCCTCCATCGTTTCCCAGAGAACAAACAAGAGCATATCGTAGAGGTTTACCATTTTCATGTTTTGGATGAGAGAGTTGAGCCCCAGCTTCTCACGTTGAGGTTGAATGAGTGATTTGGAGACGGTTCGCATTCGTACTTAATATTCTAGTTTGACATCGAAGGCTCATTCCTGCTGCTTTCTATTTATAATATGACAACCATTACTTATTTATTATTTTTTAAGTTTAATAAAGTTTTAATATCTCCCTGACCGCCATACAGGTTATATCTGTACATGCATGTTGTATTTGTATGCTTCTTGTTGTTTCTTGGTCACCAGTAGGTAACTGAATGTTGCAATAGCGATACTTGTGTCTGGAAAGGTGAAGGATCAAGGAGTCAATGAAGAGAAACATCACAACATCGTACTCGAGGTAGGCCATATCTTTTGATCTATGTTTCATTTATGATCTAGGAATGTAGGTGTTAGCATGCTTCCCTTGTTGCTAGACCCACTCTAGGGCTAGAGGGATAATCTCTGTCTGTAGAGAGGATCTACCTATATAAAATGTTGGTGACTCTGTTGGGGAGTCATTGCCTTTAGTCTTTTTTCACTCGTTTGAGTTTTTTGGTTTTTCGCCAATATTTTGTCAAATATCCACCTATCATTTGTTTCTAGATTTGGTGACTGCTTCTAGTCATCCATGTTTATTCTAAAGTGATAAGCCTGGCTTGATTCAGAAAAACCCTTTTTCTTTTTATCATTTCCCTTGATCGATTATGTTATTTCTCTGACAGATGTGCTGATCAACGCTAAATGTTTTAATACATTCACGCTTATTGCCTTCCAGTGTGAGGTGCAGCCTCACAGGTGCGCTAATTTTTGTGTGATTTCTTGTGGGGTTTCTCTTCATTGAAGTTCCATTGTATCTTACCCTTCCAGATTCTTTTCTCTACTCTATTTTCTCTTATTGCCTTATGTTCAATGATTCAGTTGTCTCATTCAATTAGTTTTTGGTCTTGTTTCTTTCAAAATGTGCATCCTCTTCATCCTAGCATTTCTAGGTGGTTCGAGTCATTTGATTGATTGCATGCTTCATTGGGTTCCAGACCTGTTGTTGATTCAGTATTGTCCTCTAACTCCAACCTTTTGATTTGGTTGTTTTGGTTTTTCGGTTTTTTTATATGATTAGGGTTTTCAGATGTCCATCCCATGAGAATTTGATTCTCTCTTCTACATCTCAAGCATGGATCACATTACTTTTTTGCAATTGAAAGATCTTTCTTTGTATGATTAGTCAATGTGAAAAGCGAAGAGTATTTGTTTTGAGAACGTGAATCGGAATATCTATTTAGTGCTTTGACCCTTTAATTTTTGTGGCATTTAGAGAAATTCTTTTGGGATACTCAAAACAAGTGTTTGTGTTCTTCCATTTAGTGTCTTTGTGCATTCTGTTCATACAAAGAAATAGAATTTTGCATTCATCTCAAAATTTGTGTTTCATTGAAAGTGCATTAGATTTCAGAAATGATTTTTGAGATTCATCATTGAACTTGTATTACATTGTTTAATGATTGGAAATTAGAAGTGCATCACGTGCATTCTTATTCATCGAAAGAAAAAGAAAATTGTGAATAGTTTTCAGAAAAATTGCATGGATTGCATTGCATAGTTTACATCTTTGAATATTTTGTTTTGGATTAGGATAGTGCAAGTGATCTATTTCGGAAAATTTTCGTTTTCTACATTGTTGATTTTTGCATCACTATTTGAAACTCTTCCCTAAAATAGATAGTCTTCATAGAATTGAAAGAGTTATTTTCTCATGTTAGTTGCATCATAGTTGTTCAGGTGACAATCGTTTTAAGCCTTGAAATTGAAAATATAATCAAGATCAACTTAAAACGAACCTTAATTAACCTAAGGAGCATTTGAAACCTAACACACAACATTTAGAAGTATAGGCTAGAGATGTGTTCTAATGTCGTAAAACGTAGGAGCTGTTGCTAACGATCTTCATTACAATCTGGGGGTGATATCTCGTCCCACATAGGGAAGTATATTGATTTATGATAATTATATTTGGGGTGCTCTCATCGAACGATTACGCATTAGACAACACTACTACGGACTTGAAGTGCCTCATACCATCTCGTATATTTTGGGAGACACCATTAGGCTGAAAACCTGCCATACGTAACTGAATCTGCCGCCTTGTAGACATGATACACCGAACACAACATTTGAGGAGATTGGTTGCGTAGGTTAAGTTCTTGGTAAATTTATTTTCTAAGCAGTATATTGCAGTTCACATATACTTGGTAAAACCTCATGCCTAGTTTACCCATTTTTGGTTTTTTTTTGTGTTTAATATCTAAAATTTATTGCCCACGAAAACATATTACCCGTGCTTATCTCCTTAACTAATATTAGGTTGAGATTAATGGAAATATTTCCTCAGTTTACCAACCAAGGAATCCCTTCAGATGGGAATCCTTTTTTGTTTCCTTATTTCAGAAATGTTGGTGCTCCTTATATGTCAACATTGTCCCTCCTAGGATTAACCATTGGTCTCCCAATTTGGTTATTTTTGATCCCTTGTGGTTTCTAACGTCCAACCTAATCCTCAACCGAGTTCTCCTCCTCATAAACAATGTCAACCCCATGTTGATATTAAGGTTGACCCCTTGCCTTCTTTGCTCGTTTCTTCACCTCATTATTCCTCTTCGCCTCGTGAAAGTCTGGATTCTAGTACCCAGGTGGCTAAGAAGAAGAAGAAGAAGAAGAAGGAAAATAAGAAAGGGGAGAAACCATTGACCATCACTACTAATGCAACTGGCATTGAAAAACCTCCCACTTCATCACGTAGAGTCAAATTCCCTTGCAAGATATGTGATGGCGACCACCTTCTTAGAAATTGTCCTGGTATCCCCAAGATATTAGAAGTGTGGTCTGTTGGCCTAATTCACCTTTCATCATCAACCCCTAGAAATAATCCTGGTGATGAACCTTCAGCTAGAGATAATAAGGCTCATAAGAAATAGGGTATGATCAAATTTCCCTGTAGGTTATATGAAGGGAGCCATCCCATTCACCTCTGTCCTTATATGGATGAAGCCTCTAAAGTGTTGGATACCCTTACGGATTTTGGGTCTTTTTTTCCAATTGGTTATTGTAATTTTTCTTTGAGTCCTCCGCTAGTTGATCAAGTGATTGATTGAGATTCATCTCTGGTCAATCCCACTCTCTCTGAAAGTCAATCTCATGATTCCGTTCCCAACCAATCATTGGTTGAGGAAAAGTTCAACCTGATTCCACCTACGGTTCATCATGTCTTTTCCATAGAGAGTGGATCTCATACCACTTAGGTTCTATTTGTTTCCTCGGATTCCCCGGGATCCGAAGGAGACCCTCCCATTCCCATGGTCCAGGAGGGTGATCCTCCGACTCTCATTCCCGTAGTCCAGGAGGGTGACCCTCCTGCTCTCGTAACGGAAGGGGATAATTTTCCCATTCCAATGGCACCCCCTCCATGTAGTTTGGTCACTTCCTTTGAATGGAGTCGACTGGCATGATATCGTCTTCCTTATTATGTGCCTTTTGAGATTACAACACAGGCCTATAATGTGGCCGTACCAAGTATGATTATAGATGAAAATGCATCTGCCAGTATTTTGTCCTCAACTACCTGACAAGCTCTTGGTTCTCCGCGGCTTGTGCCTGTTATTTAGAATCTGTTGGCTTTTAACAGAGGAACCAGTAAGTCGTCAGGGATCCTTCTGAAGTTTCTTATTACCTTGGGAGGAAATATTGTCTATATAGATGTGATGGTTTTCCAAGGCCCCTTGGATTTTAAATTACTCCTAGGGCGTAACTATACTTATGTCATAGGAGCACTCATCTCTTCCCTCTTTCATGTGATATGTTTTCCACATCAAGGTCAGATTGTGATCATTGATTAACTTGCATTCATTGGTCCTAATATGACACCTAGTCTACCATCATCCCTTAATGGTCCTTACACACGAGTGGTATCTTCCTTTCCATAGGTTAACTATGCAGACACCTGTTTCATGCCAACATCTAGTGATGGTTCCATCAGTGATGTAGTGTATCGTGTCCTGGGGGCATTGGATCCTGATTTACAGAGTTGTTCTCCCATCAGATGAGAACTTCTTGGAATCCATGACCTCTTATATGTCATGATCATCCCTTCAAAGCATAGTTCCTTTTCTTGTGTCAAGCTCCTTAAAAAATGAAACAAGCCCTTCAAAGCAAGGTTCCTTTTCTTGTTTCAAGCTCCTTAAAAAATAAGCAATGAATTCGGAGCAGAGTTTTTTTCTTGTGCCGAGCTCCTTAAAAAATGAAGCAACGTGTCATGAGGATAGTTCTTTACTATTTCAACCTCGTTAAAAAATGAAATAGGTCCCTATGAGGACTGTTCTTTTACTGTGTCAACCTCGATAAAAAATGAAACAAGTTTCCTTTCAATTCGAGTCTTTCACTTGATCTCGTAATTGAACCTTCACTCCATCCACCTGTTAGTAACTAGCAGTCTACTCAGGCGAATGAACTGAAGCTTGGGGGTATGTACCTCGAATTGAGTCACCATGCTGGGGGCATGCAAGCTTATTCCACGCATAGTCTCCATTTTTCAAGCTTGTGTAAAAATGAAACTATTGTTAAGAATAGTTTATCTTTGTTTCAAACTTGTGTAAAAATGAAACCAATTCCAAGCATAGTTTTCCATGTTTTCAAGCTTGAGTAAAAATGAAACCATTCTCATTTTAGCTCTTTTGATTGCCATTTTATCGGCTTGTTTTTCCAGATGAACCTTGGTTTTCTCATTCCATCGTCACCATATGCTTTGCCGAACATACACCTTCAATTGGTTGTTTCACCAATTCTTGAGTGTAATGTTCCCAATTTTAGCCTCAAGCTAAAATGGAACATTATAGTGGCATATTTTTATTTTGTTTGATAAAATGGGTAAGGAGACCCCTTAACCCCTTGGTGATAGAGAAATAATACTCCTTATGAGGAAGGAGGATAAATAAGCAGCTGAAATAAACACCTAATGGTGTGAACATGATGAGGATCACCTTGAGTTGGCCATCTTTGACCAAGTCAATAGCGCTGCCTTAGAGGGGTGGCTTGCTTTAGAAGACAACGCAGTTTTTGGAGGGAAATAATTCAAAAGTGAATGGAAACCCTAGTTGTGGGACCTATGGTGAGAGAGAGTTCATTTGATTTATAAGAGAGAAGATAGCAGCTCATTTTTTTATGTTTTGATTCAGGAACTTCATGGTGAAGCCAAGGACTTGCACATCCGGGCTATTTAGCAGGAGTGCAGTTCTCTTGAGCACTGGGGGTGTTCTCGAGAGGGGATCCCCCACCTCTTCCTCATGGGAGGAGAGGATTTGAGCTAAATTTCCTCATTATGGCATTTTTCCAACCTCACTCATTCAATTGTTGCATTAATTATGTAGCAGGATGGTGCTGTGTTGCTGGGGTAGCAGCAGAGGAACTCATAGAGTCTTTCCTTACTTGATTTTCCAGTAGAGGAGTGATCTCTTCATTGGAGGAGCTGTAGAGAGGGATATTTTACCATATTTCATATTTTTGGCATCAGGCCACTCATTCACCAACTCCCACTGCGCAGTCACTTGAAGAAACTGCGTTATTCCATGAGGGCAGGGTTGAGGGAGATTCTTGTGCTCATCAAGAGGAGTGCTTTTGAGTAAAAGGGGATCAGCCCCTTTTCCCTTGAGGGCATTATCAGAGGAGGGCATAATCATTTCAGATCATCCATAGCCTCATATTCATTTGGTTTCAGTTGGAGTTACAATTTGTTTGTCACTATTGTATTTTATCTGGCATTTCTAGCAATCTCCCTGAGATTGTCTAGAAATCTCATATTGAGCCCATTTTCCTCTCTTGGGCCATTTTCTTGTATCTTTGAGCTACATTATCATTTTTTATGTATTCAGAAGCTGCATCTCTCATAGAAACTACGCAGTCACTGCTCTCCAGCATTTTATGCAGCAGCAACATCTCATAGACTACACTGCTTATTCATTGGAGGTTGGTTATAAAAGCTTGAGGGCCTTGTTCCTCATGATACTTATCTACATTCTTTCTGATATATTAATATAATTTTGGCTGTATTATTTACCCTCTCATGACACATTCAGATTTGCAGAGTTTCATATTGATGTTTTGCATATTGTTGTAGCTCTCTCTTTGAGCTGATTTGTGATGTACCTAGGATGGGGAGATCTTTTTAAACCACCTAGATCTATTTTTTTCAGCTCTCTTTATGAATTTATACTCCATATTATATGTATAATAGGATCCCAACACTATACAATGTTTTATTTTCAATTATTTCCTTATACAGCGTTCCCATGGGAGGCATTGCAGAAATTCCTTGAAGGGAATTATTAGCTTTTGACAAGTTCTATTGGCAGAGTCTACTAGTGGGCCAGGTAGCCTATGGATCTAATCCTTCCTTATGGAGGTGACATATCCAGTAAATTCCCCTAATATTCAATCTTCGAAATAGTTCAGTGTTGATTTTTAATACTCCTGGAGTTGGAATATTGGAATATCTTAAGATATTCCCGATGGAGCATAAAGTTCCAGATTTGGAAAATTACACTGAGGAACCACTGCAATGAGTGTTCTTGTTAGCCAACCTCCTGAAATTTATGTCTTTAGAGCAGTTCCACCATATTTGGAAACAATTTTTATCCTTTATACCACTCGTTCCTCCAGGAGGAGTCACCTTTAAGCTCTTTTCTGACTTGTCAAAAATGAAAATATTGCCTAGTATTTGTTTTTTTGAACTCGTTAAAGTAAACATGTTGTCGTTTACCTAGTATAAATTTACCCCTTTTTTGGGTTGGGATAAAATAATTATGAAAAAGGCATACCTTATTCAATCATGGCTAAGAGGTTCTCTCGAACTTTGTTTTCTACCTTTTTGGTTTCGAGGGACTATCTATGAAAATGGCACTATGGATTTTTCTTTTCATCCTCTTTTCAAACTCTCTAAACATGAAAATGTGTTGAGTTTCACCTTTTCCGAACTCATTAAAAATTAACAACATTGGAATTGTCACCATGACGCTACCGAGTTACTCCTTCTTAAGGCTCATAAAATGTACTAGGATGGATTTTTCTAAAGGAAAAACTTATACGGCAAGCATATGCTATCCCTTCAAGCTTGTATTACAAAATAATCAAGGTACTCGCCAGAAATGGTGGGGGGAAAATGGAATTATTTATCAGTTGTGTTGGTAGTATGTCGCTCTTGAACATGACACTTGTCTGTAGTTTGTGTCAAGTTGGGGATATCCTACATTCGTCACTTTTCCTCCATGGGTTTGGGAATTGTTAGCCACCTATAAAATTTGTCATATCAAATGGTGGCTAAATCATTTTTTGAAGCCTTCAAGAAACGATTTTATTGCCAAATTGTTGGTTCTTGAAGTCTTATGAAGATGAATTATCCTTGAGTTAATCTTCACTGTTGTTTCCCTCATAACACTGAAAAATCTGTTGTTTTCTTGAAGAAAAAGACTGCTAAAAACCCATTTTTCCCTTTCATTTTACCCCTCCTTTCACTCATTATTAACCTTCATTTTTATCTCCTTTTTCTTCATAATATTCCTCTATTTTTCCTCATTTCCCTTCTTCCCTTCATAAACTCCCTTTTATAAGGTTTAAAACTCCTTTTTAACCTTATTAGAACTCTGAAAATCCTTTGAAAATCCTTGAAAAATCATAAAAAACAGCCTTCTTGTGCTATAGGCCTTAAGCCCTTTTTGGCCCTAGCCCCTAGCCCCTTTATTTCCACATGCAACTGGCGTTAAAAACCAAGATTTGGGGCCCGATCGCGCAATCTCAATCGGGCGTTCCATTAAGTTTTGTTACCTCTCGCTTTTAAAATCTCTGATTGCGATTAAACCTTTTGTATATAAAAAAACCCTTCCCTGATACAAACTTTCCTTTGTATTTCATTAAAAACCCACTTTCCTATGTTTTTAAAGAAAACCCGCCGGTTCGGTGTTTTAACGAAAACCAACCGTTGAGCTAAAACCAAACAACGATCGATGAAATCTCGCATCACGAATTTTCATTGGGCACATTTGAAAGGCCCCTTTGTTTTTTCCGATTCCAATGAGCCCCTTTTGGTTAAAACCCCCAAACCACTTCCCCACCATATAAGTTAGATTTAATACAAGCTTGTCCAAAGAAGTCTATGGTTAGCCCTGTCCTTTGGTTGGTTTAAAACAGTTACTTAAAAAGGCTTTTCTTGTTTGGAAAGACTGATAAATCCTAGTTGAAATTATTGTTTTTTTCCACCCTTTCAACACTTTTAATGTTCCATTCCATAATTTAATCTAAAAATATCTTATGATATAGATAACTTGCCCCTTGGACCACTCTTGAAATTGTTGCACAATTAAACCCTTTTATGACTCCATAGCCCAATGGACTAAAAACCAGCGTCATATCTATCCTATCAGCCATAGCTTGTTCTGATTGCTTATACCTTCACCCCTTTGAAGCTCTTTCATTTAAGGACTTTCCACTTAATTAAAAATCATGCTCAACCATCCAAAACCAAACAAAAACCATTGCTCTTAATAACTAGCCTAATATCACACATAAAAACTTTAAAGATAAATCAATCTTTACACTTATAGAGAGATCCCTCTTTGGATTCAGGAGGGCTAGATCCTAGAATCCCAAAGTGGTTCCAATGTCCTCCTTGCAGCTTTAGTCTCACCAATCTGCTAGAATTACAAGGAGCTAACATTTCTGGCGACTCCACTAGGGACTTCTGATTTCATAGTTGCTTAGCAAGCTTTTATAGATGCACTAGTCTTCAAAACAACCACAAAAAACTCAGAAAAAACCCAAAACATTTTAGATTGGTACATGGTGGTGGACCATAAAACATTTTACCAGCAAAAGAGCTAAAAAATTCCACCTGGCGACTCCACACTCTATAACTCCCAAAAGACCAAATGACTCCAATGGTAAAAGACTCTGAACTGGTTGAGCAGACACAGTGACCTTTTTTTCTGATTTACAAACATTGATTTAGATATAGACCCAGAAGACAAACATATGGTCATGATGGAAAAATTGATGTACATGCTTGGAAAGAGAGTAGATAGGTTTATGGCTAATATAAACATTGGTGATCCAGAACAACATGTGCTTTTCCCTGAGAAAAAACAAAATCTACCACTACAAGACATGTATGATGAACAAGATTATAGAGAAAATAATCAAGAAAAATTTCTAATCATGATGGAAAAGATGATGTACATGCTTGGAAAGAGAATGGATAGGTTGATGGCTAATATGAATATTGATGATCTAGAGCAACCTATGCTTTTCCCTGATCAAACACAAACCCAATCACCTCAAAACCGAGACAGTGACCAAGTTGTGTATTATGATAAACACCTTATAGAAGATGATGAGAAAACTTACAAAGAAAGCAATAAAGAAGGTTGTCAAATTTTTTTTGATTGCCTGCCTATGTCTTGTACTATGTTGATAAGAGGACTTCATGACCAAGATGCAAAAATTTCTAGTCAGCAGTGCTTCGATGAAACGATAGCCACTTTCAAAACACAGAATCTGATGTAGGAGGAAAACCAGCTCATATAGGGACTCCCCCTCTAGATTATAACCCATATCATATTACACAAGAAGAGTGGCATCCTGATAATGTAGGAAAAAAAACTCATGAACCTTATATGCAAACTGAGTATCATAACCATCATGAGGAATTTTTTGAAACATGAGAAGATCAGGAAACAATAGAAAATCCTCAAAGTTTCCCTGCAAGCACAAGTCAAGATCCTTCAGAAGAGGTTCAAGAATACATCCAGCCTTGAAATCATCCTTTACAAGAGATAAAGAACTGTTGTGATTCTGTTCAAAGGAACATAGAAACAACTTCCCCTTTGACAGAAAAAGAGATAGATCAGACAATTAATAAACAATCAGTCTCTGAAACTTATTGTAAAACAAATACTCTTCCTCATTCACGTAGAGAACTTGGTCGTAAATATTTAGAAATTTCTTTTGTAGATCAAGAGAAAGAGGGCAGCTATATTTCTGCTTATGTTCAAAGAAAAATCTCTCCTTTGACAGAAGAACAAATTGATCAAATACTAAGCAAGAAGCTACCCTCCAAACCATCATCTCAACTAGAAAGTCATGAACATGGTGCCTATTCCATAGAAAAATCCAATGGCACTCAAGACAAAGAGGATAGTAAGGAAATTAATGATAATACTGAAACTAGTCCTCTTTGGAATATGAATTTTGATGGGTCATGTACTAAAACTAATGTAGGTGCAGGAATATGGATTTACAATACAAGAAACAATCATTTTGAAGCCCATTCATACAAATTGAGTTTTCAATGCACAACTGACATAGTAGAGTATGAGGAACTCCTCTTAGGGCTACATTTATTGAAGAAATTAGGAGCCCAGAAGATAACAGTTAATGGAAATGCAGAATTGGTAATTAGGAAAGTGAAAGAAGAATGCATGGTTAAACATCCTAGACTTAAATCCTATAAGGATGATGCCATAGATTTATTAAAATCTTTTAAATATTTCCAACTTATCCTTGTTCCTAAAGACCAAAACATTTTTTCTAGTGGATTAGCCCCTGTGGCTAGTACATTTCTGAGACCTTGGGAGAGCAAACAATATACAATTCAAGAAAAATTCAGACCAGCTGTCCCAAAGAATAAGAGATATTGGAAAAAATTTGAAGGAGAAAAACAAATAGAAGACTATCCTACTGAGGATATACCATCTTTTCAAGAAGAAACTTCCCCCATCACTGATATCAATCTGCCATTCAAAGAACCTGAATTTATATCAGAAGCAAGCATAGATCTAGAGAAAGAAGAAATTTCATTGCTTATTATTTTGCAGGTTAAGAATGATTATGCTTCCAAGCAACGTACTGAAGAGATATTCCTCAAAGCTAAAGTCTTGGAAGTAGACAATCTACCAGACACAGAGGGCCAAAAGGAAGAGAATCTTCATCTTTTATTTTTTGATCCTTTGGAAGAATGTGTGGAAGTCCCAACTGGCTCTAATTATCAAGCATGGATCCTTTGCAAGAGCCAAATGCATGAAAAGTTGTCACCCTCTGTGATAGTCTTGGTTTTTAAGATTAATCTTCAAAATGTAATATGGATGCCCCTGACAAGTAGCCAGTTTCTCTATTCTTTTTTGTCACTACTCAATTGGCTACATTGGCACTTTTGTATCATATAAGAATGTAAATATTCCAAGTTAGAATACGTTATATAAGAATAGCAATAAGCCCAACCTTTGAGAATTTCAGTTAGTCGTTGATTTTTGTCTTGAAGAGAAAAAGAAAAATGCAAAAAACAATAGAAGATAGAAAAGAGGGCAGATTGTAAAAACAAGAAAGGTATAGCCCCATAGCAAAAAAGAGAAATAAAATCTAAAAGTGTGCAATCTCAAATGCCACTCCTAAGAAACACACTTCTAGTTAGTCATACAGCCTAATCATGACTAATTAGTTTTCAATTTACTGTTGATAGGTTAGTGAATTAGATTTGCCAAAACAACTTAATCTTGGCTTATCAGTTAGGTAGATTAGGATAGAAGAAAAAAGGTTCAAACAAGCTAAAAATCTGAACCTATGAGTTTCAAAAAGATGCATGGCTCTAACATGTTTTAATCTTGAGCCAAAGACACAAGAAAATTGGTTCTAATATGCCCAAAACTGGAGCCAGATAACAAAGAATAAACAAATCAAACAAACTCACAAATAGAGCTGAAGAAAAAGAAGGATATTCTTAAACTTTCAGATCTTAAGCCTTCACCATTTTGATTTAATTTTCTGCAAATAATAATCTATGTGCAGCTTGTTTTTATGCCATAGATCAGCAACAAGTTAGACTGGTCAATCCTGACTTGTATTCTTTTTAAATTTCTTGTTTTAGAAGTTAGAGAATAAAAATATATTAGACAGTTTGATCCTAACAGATAGTAGATTAAGGAGAAAAGCTTATGAACTCAACTATTTAATCTGAGTTTATGGAGAAATAAGAAGTAAACTTAGATTAGTTTTTTGCTTTCAAAAGAATAAAAATATTTCTAAAATAGTTTGCCAATCCAAATGCACTCTTAAAGAAGAAAAAATGTTAGATCGGTAGGATTGGGTAGGTAGAAAGCTTGTTTGATAGAGTTCCATTGTTTTTCATGGCTGCTAACATTATCAGAATAGAAGAAGATCATCCAAGTGAATAAATTTGTAGCCTAATGGATGAGGCATTGATCAGCCCCCTAGAGAATGCAAGTCTGAAGTTCTTGACACCTTCAAGAAGGTGCCATCCCCATGTGGAGCCACTGTTAGCCAGCTATAAAATTTGTCATATCAAATGGTGGCTAAATCATTTTTTGAAGCCTTCAAGAAATAATTTTATTGCCAAATTGTTGGTTCTTGAAGTCTTATGAAGATGACTTATCCTTGAGTTAATCTTCACTGTTGTTTCCCTCATAGCACTGAAAAATCTATTGTTTTCCTGAAGAAAAAGACTGCTAAAAACCCATTTTTCCCTTTCATTTTACCCCTCCTTTCACTCATTATTAACCTTCATTTTTATCCCCTTTTTCCTCATAAGATTCCTCTATTTTTCCTCATTTCCCTTCTTCCCTTCATAAATTCCCTTTTATAAGGTTTAAAACTCCTTTTTAACCTTATCGGAACTCTTAAAATCCTTTGAAAATCCTTGAAAAATCATAAAAAATAGCCTTCTTGTGCTATAGGCCTTAAGCCCTTTTTGGCCCTAGCCCCCAGCCCCTTTATTTCCGCATGCAACCGGCGTTAAAAACCAAGAGTTGGGGCCCAATCGTGCAATTGCAATTGGGCGTTCCATTAAGTTTTGTTACCTCTCGCTTTTAAAATCCCTGATTGCGATTAAATCTTTTGTATATAAAAAACCCTTCCCAGATACAAAATTTCCTTTGTATTTCATTAAAAACCCACTTTCCTATGTTTTTAAAGAAAACCTGTCGGTTTGGTGTTTTAACGAAAACCAACCGTTGATCTAAAACCAATCAACGATTGATGGAATCTCGCATCGTGAATTTTCATTGAGCGCATTTGAAAGGCCCCTTCCTTTTTTCCGATTTTGATGAGCCCCTTGTCTGCTAAACTTAGTGTTCCTAAATTGATGTCATAAATTGTCAACCAGGGTTAGTAAACTGTTGAAGTGAAGTGCACTATATGTGCCTAGGTATCTGTTTCTCACTATGTTGTGTTTAGTGTTTTTCCAATGTTTTTGGTTTTGTGTTTTTATTCTTAAGAGGAAAAGAACTAAGTGTTGGTAAAGAGAAGTTGTTGGTCACACTAAAACAGAGAAAAGCCTATTCTGAACTATGTATGGCACTTAAGAACAGAAAATGAAAAACTTTAACAAGAAAAATAACTCATAACATGAATTCAATAACTCATAACATGAACTCATTCCAATTCATTCATTATAAATATGTTGGAATAACTTGAGAAAAGGACAAGTTTAATGCAATGAGGTTCTTCTAAGTAAACAACATTCTACAATATCTCAGAGAAAATCCCATCCATGGCTAGAAATTTGTTGGAACACATTTGGAAAAGATAGTCTGCAACATAGTGAGTGACTCTATTCTAAATTATCCTATGACACTGAAATTAAGCCATTCTACAACTCAAATTGTCACTACTAAGCCGCATTCGAAAGTTAGAAATCTTTTGGAATAATTTTGAAAAAAAGGATATTTGTAAAATTATAAGAGATTGCAGAACAGTCAAGGCCTTGAACTGATATCACTAATTCCTATCCATATGATGATGTGTTGGAAGAGATTAATAGCAAGAGTAGTTTGTAAATAATGAAGGCCTTGAAGTTTAATGGAACAAAACTAGCATACAACTAACTAATGAAACTGGAAATACATTAAACAGAACTGAACAAGAGTGCAACCAATCAAACTTGAAATACAGTGAACAGAATTGAACTAGAGTACCATTAACCTCTGGAGTTTTACAACTAAACTAAATTGCAACTAGTCACTGAAATACTACAACTCTGTCTCATTCGGTGTTAGTGATATTTTGGAACAATTCATAAGAGCAAGACTGGCTGTAACAATTGATGTCAGTGAGCATAAAAATATGAAGTTCAGAAAAAATGCAACTAGAGTCTAAAACACCACAGCTATGTCTCATTCAGTGTTAGTGATATTTTGGAACAATTCGTAAGAACAAAACTAGCTGTAACATTTGATGTGAATGAGCATAAAAATGTGAAGTTTAAAAAAAACTACTTGAATTAGGAATGAAACAAGGCTAAAGTTTACTTATCTAAACAATATGCACAGAGCTTCTCGGGCAGTAGGGGCCCTCTAGCACTGGATTAGCATACAAATCTCCTCGATATTGCCATAGATCATGCAATGAAGTTGAATGTCTTTCATTAAAGAGAAAATTCTTTATAAACAGAGTATTACGGACTTTTGAGATCTAACAACAAAACATCAATCTAGCTAGTTGTCTCTCGGTCTCCCGAGTCATTCTTATAAAAGAAATACATAACTACCCTTGAGAGGAAATAGGGATAAGTGTCTTTCCCAATTAAAATAAAATTAGAACTCTTGTGGAAGCCTCGTACTCTTGCTGGAGACATCTGTAGAGTCCCTGTCCTGGTAGGAATCTGCTTCTTAGTTTTGATCTCTTCCACATGCGTAACCACCTATAGATTCTTTCTCAGACTTCGTAGAGAGCAAGAAATGATGGGGGAGTGTTGTGGAATTCACCCATATGAATTTTTCTTTGAAGTGACACATGTAGCCTATGATAACATGAAGATAGTTGTGGAATAGGCGACTAGCTACAGAATGGCTGCATTCTGTAGCTGAGTCTAGTCAAAAATTACTATAACAACAAAACCATGAAAATATAGAAAGTCAGTCATTGCATACATTCCTAAAGTGAATTTAATTAATCCTATTGATAATTTAAGCCTGTAATTGATAAGGGACAAAGGAAATGAAGTGAAATTGGGTGAAAGAAAAGGACATCTTTGGGGCTCAACACCCCTTTTGGTTAAAACCCCCAAACCACTTCCCCACCATACAACCCGTGCCCAGGACCAAGCGATTAAGTCTCGAGCGCTAATCAGATCGGTTTTTTTTTCATTGGACATAATTTAATAGTTATTGCCCCCCTCCGATTAGCCACCTTGCAATGGCTTCCCAGTCGTTGATCTTCCCCGCCAGGCCCAGATCCGACGGTCCACATTGCTCTTTCCCAAAGCCCGTTTTTCCGCCTTTGGAATTTACAAACTAATCTCCGCCATTGATCTCTCCAAATATCTGACGGTCCACATATAATGGCATCGCAATTTTTCTCCACGCCTTTCTTCTCTCCTCCGCCGATTGGTGATCCTGCGATGGGATCTGGGTCGTCCATTTCATAGATATGACAGTCCAAATTCGAACCCTCACCCTTTTTTATTTTAATAAACCCTGTTTTGTAAAGTCTTTTCGGTGAATATCCATCGTTGATCTCTGCAAATCAATGGCCCACAATGACCCGATCTTCGCCCGACCCCTGCCTCATATTCCATTTCATTAGCCCCAAGATTGAATCTGGGTCATTCATATTGAAGATCTACAGTCCATATTTAACCCGGTAGGCCCAACTCATTTGGGACCTACCGTCCCCCATTGATTAATCCTAACTGTTCATTCCCTGATCTGACGGTCCAGGTTAAAACCGCCTTGACCCTGTCCCACCTTTTTTCGCACGCACATCTTGTCTTATCGCGCTCCAAACCCCACTGTTCGATCTGCCCACTCTTCATCCAACAGCCAGGGAGCCATATCGCGTAATTTTGAGTCCGATGGTTAATGTTTTAAATTTACGCGAAATGGGCGGTTTTGAAAAGCCACGTGGCGGAAGGCAAGGCATATCATGTTTTTTATGAAGATTTTGGAAACCACTTAAGAGTAGCGTGACACCAGCGGTTTCTTTGGCCGAAACCACTTTCCCCGTCGTATTATATTTTCTCATATTTTAATCTCCACCATTCGTCACACTCATCCAACGGCGCAAATTTCATCCGACCATTAAACTATCGCCCTCCACCATTCTTCCAAAGGACTTCTTAAATCAATCTCCGACGTTGATCTTTGTAGCCAATCTAATCCGACGGCCCAGAATCCTTCAAGAAACCCCAAATTTCATTTTAACCCTTTTCTCTTTCGCTAAAGGTTTTCAACCATTCTTCTTTGTAATTTCTTCCATTTCATTATAAAGCTACCCCTCCACATTATATATTCACGATTGATCTCAACCATTGATCTTTGCGGATCAACAGTTCCGACTTAATCTCCCCACCGTTTATTCAACCGCCTCCCATCTGACCCCATCGAGCAATCCTCATCGTTGGATGCTTTCATCCAATAGTCACAATCTAACCTAAACCTCTGAAGCAGTCTGAGCCCTTCCCCACAAGATTTTTTCTAATTTTTCTTTATTGTGCAGGTTTTAATGGTTTTTTCAATTGTTTTAAAATAAAATTGAAGGCCGGGGATGACGATCCCCCACGCCTTTATTCATAAAACGAGATCGTTTTGCAGGGTTTCACATCGTAATTCACCAGTGCCTCATGAGCACTGACGCCATTATAAAAACTTTGTAACGCCTGCACATCAACAAGACATAACAAAACTTAATCAAGCAAAGAGTATCAGTGTTAAAAGATCTAGACACAACAGAGATGAAGAATTGAAGATTGTTTATGCAGTTTTGAGGGATTACAGCCTAATAGACTATCTAAAAGCCTAATCCACTCAATCAAACACAGTTTGAAGAACAAGAGACAGAAATTAGGCCTAATTAAGCCTAACACACAAAATTAAAACAAATTAACAGTGTTTAAAGAAAAACAATAATATCTATCAGTCCAGGAAGCCTCCACTGCCACATCAGAGGCTAAGTGAATCCTCTCAGCTACCAAAAGCCGCCTGCAACCTCAAAGCATTCAAAAGAGGCATAGTTATTACCAAAACAAAAGATATTTGCCTAAAAGATAGTCGAATAGTTAATTCAACCAAAGGAACTTATTGTAAACTATCAGCAGAGTTATTACAAAGATAAGAAAGAGTTCTAAAGTCAACAAACTCTGCTAAGAAAATCGAACACTTAATACAAACCCATTAATACAGAGCAAATATTTGAAATATTCTTCAATGAGCCCCTCAAAGGCCAAGAAGCATTAAAACTATATTAATTGAGCCTATAGATCTTTTCTCTCATTCCACCTCCTCATTTTCCTATAAAATATTCTTGAGGAGCACATTGTAAAGGGTTGGTTGCTGAACTTTGATATAATACTTGTGCTCGAAACTTTCTACATGTAAATACTATTCAGAGGCTTTGAAGCTCTGTGAGTGATCAAATAAGTTAGGCTAATAAGAGAAGATGATTGCTGAACTGAAAAATTGGACTTGAAGAATGTAACTAGATTGACATCAATATACAAGATGATTCTTGGGATCCTGGTCTATATCACTGGTGAAGTGCTTCTTTCTGTGTTATTGTTTTCCTTTCATGTATGCCATTTTGTCCACTTGTTCTCTGATAAAGAACAGCAAGCATAGAGTTAAGTTCTGCCATGATGCCTTCTCGTGATAAGCTTTATCTCAATGTTTTCCTCCAAATTGTGTGTTTAGGAATGACTTAAGTTAAATGTAAACATTATCAAGGAATGTTGGTTTGCCCCTGTCTTGATGTGAAATCCTCGTCATTGGACGGTTTCATCCAACAGTCACAATCTAACCTAAACCTCTGAAGTAGTCTGAGCCCTTCCCCGCAAGATTTTTTCTAATTTTTCTTTAATGTGCAGGTTTTAATGGTTTTTTCAATTGTTTTAAAATAAAATTGAAGGCCGGGGATGACGATCCCCCACGCCTTTATTCATAAAAGGAGATCGTTTTGCAGGGTTTCACATCGTAATTCACCAGTGCCTCATGAGCACTGACGCCATTATAAAACCTCTGTAACGCCTGCACATCAACAAGACATAACAAAACTTAATCAAGCAAAAGTATCGGTGTTAAAGATCTGGAAACCTATGAGAGATGAAGAATTGGTGTTTATGCGGTTTTTGAGGATTACGGCCCACAATAGACTATCTAAAAACCTAATCCACTCAATTAAACACAGTTTGAAGAATAGAAGATAGAAATTAGGCCTAATCAAGCCTAACACACATAATTAAAAAAAATTAATAGTATTTAAAGAAAAAACAATAATATCTATCAGTCCGAGAAGCCTCCACTACCACATCAAAAGCTAATTGAATCCTTTCAGCTACCAAAAGCCACCTGCAGCCTCAAAGCATTCAAAAGAGGCCTATTTATTGCCAAAACAGAAGATATTCACCTCAAGATAGCTGAATAGTTATTTCGAATCAAAGAAACTAATTTAAACTGTCAGCAGAGTTATTACAAAGATAAGAAAGAGTTCTAAAGTCAACAAAATCTACTAAGAAAATCGAACACTTAATACAAACCCATTAATATAGAGGAAATATCTGAAATATTCTTCATTGAGCCCCTCAAAGGCCGAGAAGCATTAAAAATTCATTAATTGAGCCTATAGATCTTTTCTCTCATTCCACCTCCTCATTTTCCTATAAAATCTTCTTGAGGAGCACATTGTAAAGGGTTGGTTGCTGAACTTTGATATAATACCTGTGCTATAAATTTTCTACATGTAAATAGTGTTCAGAGGCTCTTGAAGCTCTGTTTGTGATCAAATAAGTTAGGTTGAGAAAAGAAGATGATATTTGTACTGAAACACTGGACTTAAAGAATGTAACTAGATTGACATCAATATACAAGCTGATTCTTGGGATCCTAGTCTATATCACTAGTGAAGTACTTCTTTCTGTGTTATCATTTTCCTTTCATGTATGCCATTTTGTCCACTTATTCTCTGATAAAGAATAGCAAGCATAGAGTTAGGATTTACTGTTTACAGTACCCTTCTCTGACTGATAAGCTTTATCTCAATGTTTTCCTCCAAATTGTGTGTTTAGGAATGACTTAAGTTAAGTGTAAAAATTATCAAGGAATGTTGGTTTGCCCCTGTCTTGATGTGAAATCCTCGTCATTGGATGCTTTCATCCAACAGTCACAATCTAACCTAAACCTCTGAAGCAATCTGAGCCCTTCCCCGCAAGATTTTTTCTAATTTTTCTTTAATGTGCAGGTTTTAATGGTTTTTTCAATTGTTTTAAAATAAAATTGAAGGCCAGGGATGACGATCCCCCACGCCTTTATTTTACGAAAGAGATCACTCTGTAGGGTTCCATACCATGTTTTATCGGTGCCTCATGAGCATTGACGCCATTATAAAACCTATGTAATGCTTGCACATCAACAAGACACATCAGAACTTAATCAAGCAAAGAGTATCAGTGTGAAAGGATCTAGTCACAGCAGAGATGAAGAATTGAAGATTGTTGAATGCAGTTTTGAGGGATTACAGCCTAAATAGACTATCAAAAGCCTAATCCACTCAATTAAACACAATTTGAAGAACAGAAGACAGGAATTAGGCCTAATTAAGCCTAACACATAGAATTAAAACAAATTAACAGTGTTTCAAGAAAAACAATAATATTTATCAGTCCGAGAAGCCTCCACTGTCACATCAGAGGCTAATTGAATCCTCTCAGCTACAAAAAGCCACTTTTAGCCTCTAAGCATTCAAAAGAGGCCTAGTTATTTCTAGAACAGAAGATATTCGCCTAAAGACAGCTAAACAGTTATTTCAAATCAGAGAAACTAATTTAAATTTTCAGCAGAGTTATTAAAATATGAGAAAGAATTTGAAAGTCAAAAAACTCTGCTAAGAAGATCAAACGCTTAATACAAACCCATTAATATAGAGGAAATATCTAAAATATTCTCCATTGAGCCCCTCAAAGGCCGAGAAGCATTAAACTGTATTAATTGAACTATATATCTTTTCTCTCATCCTCCTCCTCATTTTCCTATAAAATCTTATTGAGGAGCACATTTTAAAGGGTTGGTTGCTGAAATTTGATATAATACTTGTGCTCAAAACTTTCTACGTGTAAATAGTGTTCAGAGGCTCTTGAAGCTCTGTTTGTGATCAAATAAGTTAGGCTGAGAAAAGAAGATGATTGATGTACTGAAACATTGGACTTGAAGAATGTAACTGGATTGACATCAATATACAAGCTGATTCTTAGGATCCTGGTCTATATCACTGGTGAAGTGCTTATTTCTGTGTTATTGTTTTCCTTTCATGTATGCCATTTCGTCCACTTATTCTTTGATAAAGAACAACAAGCATAGATTTAGGATTTACTGTTTACAGTACCCTTCTCTGACTGATAAGCTTTATCTCAATGTTTTCCTCCAAATTGTGTGTTTAAGAATGACTTAAGTTAAGTGTAAACATTATCAAGGAATGTTGGTTTGCCCCTGTCTTGATGTGAAAAGCTTGAAAGGAAGTTCTTGAATGATATTTTAATTATATACTCAGTAAATTTAGACTAGAAAAGTTTATGGTTTTCCCTGTCTTCTAGTTTCTTTCTCCAAAGGTAGTTCTAAAAGTTTCCCTAAGAGTATGCTGAAAGCAGTTTAGATTTAAAAGTATGTTATCTGATCTTAGGGTGCACTTTGTTTTTCTTACCTGTTTTCAGCCCTTCTGAAAGTAATTATGTGGATTACTGGATTGTTTATTTGATAAGTTAGCTTTAATACAAGCTTGTCCAAAGAAGTCTATGGTTAGCCCTGTCCTTTGGTTGGTTTAAAAGAGTTACTTAAAAAGGATTTTCTTGTTTGGAAAGATTGATAAATCCTAGTTGAAATTATTGTCTTTTTCCACCCTTTCAACACTTTTAATGTTCCATTCCATCATTTAATCTAAAAATATCTTGTGATATAGATAACTTTCCCCTTGGACCACTCTTGAAATTGTTGCACAATTAAACCCTTTTATGACTCCATAGCCCAATGGACTAAAAACCAGTGTCATATCTATCCTATCAGCCAAAGCTTGTTCTGATTTCTTATACCTTCACCCCTTTGAAGCTCTTTCATTTTAGGACTTTCCACTCAATTAAAAATCATGCTCAACCATCCAAAACCAAACAAAAACCATTGCTCTTAATAAATAGCCTAATATCACACATAAAAACCTTAAAGATAAATCAATCTTTGCACTTATAGAGAGATCCCTCTCTGGATTTAGTAGGGCTAGATCCTAGAATCCCAAAGTGGTTCCAATGTCCTCCCTACATCTTTAGTCTCACCAATCTGCTAGAATTATAGGGAGATGACAGGAAAATTTTTTACCTCTCATTAAATTACCAATTTTCTCAACATAACCTTTGAATATATTTGAGTCAAATAGAGCCAAACTCCGGAGTCATGTTGCTGATATGTTTAAGAACAATTCCTTCTACAGTTTTGCATTACCTAATTCTATGTTCAGTCTTGATTCACAACCATCTATTTCTCTATCTCGTGTCGATGATGTGGGATACATCATGGTCCTCCTTCGATGGATCGCTTCCTGTCGACTTCAACTCATTATCTAGAAGTTGATCTAGACACTCCTTTTAGTACATTAGAGCATGCATCCCTTAATGGTATTGTTTTCACATTCAACGAAGGGTTCACCTCATTGGCCTTCGATCGTATGATTTAATGAGTGTTCGACTTCAATTCCTTATTCATATATCGTGGATTATACTGCTAGTACCTTGAGGGCCATCGTCATTATTGGTGGTCTCTCTCACGTCTGTTAATAGTTTACATCATTGACTGATAATCAAGAGATTTTCTTGCATGTTTGACTTCATCTCACTTATTCACATGCCTGAAATTGTATTTTATTAGGTCATGATGGAGCTCAAGACCTTGGGTTTTTTTTGATATAGTCCAAGCTGCGAGGTGATATGAGTTATTCATGACAATATACATGACTCTTCTAGATGGATGGCTGCGACCATACCTGAGTCCATATTTGTGATCCTTCTTATTGTTGGATGGTTGTGTCCATGCCATGGATCCTATTTTCATGATGTATTTTATGGATGGTTGTGTCCATGCCTTGTACTCATGTATTTATATCAGAGATTTTAGTTGTGTAGATGTACTTGACTTGCAGATTTTCTGATGGTGACGTTTTGGTCTTGGCACATTCTCGTAAAGCAATTAACCCCTCACTCTCGTTCTACCTTCATGCTTTATGGGGCATATGTTACACAACATTTTTTCCTTTTCCCTGTACTCCCTGTTCCTAGATCCTGGAGAACCTCTACAATGATCCATGTGTACTTTTTCCATATGAAGATATGCCTTTGTATCCCTTACAGTCTGAAGAACAATCTCTCTATTGATAATTCTTGGAGTAGCTCCTTAAAAACCCATATTTTTGGAGCAGTGCGACCTCTCTGTGTCTCACCAGTGCCGATGACCCATCCTAAGCTTGTGAGCAGTGTCGATCGACACTAGTATGGACATCACACCCGCACCGATCCACTTTTGGAACATTTTTAAAAAAGGAAATGAAGCTTCATAACTTAGAAGCGTCGAGGGTGAAGAGATGGATTTTTTTGGTCAGTATGTGGCTGAGCTTCCTCCCCTAGGCCTCTTCTTCCTACAAAAGAGGAACTTCCTAAAGAGATAAGTCATTTTCCCATCATAATTGATCCATGTCCCCTCCTCCATCTCTATAAATTCATCATCCTTCAATGCCTCTGCTAGTTAAAACAAAATAGAGCATAGTAGAGAGAGGTTTGAATATTTCCATAAGCTTTGGGGGAGAGATTTGATCCATTAGCCTTCTCATGCTGAGTTGAAAATGAGTGCTTTAGAGACGTGCCCAGATTCAGACCCACTGAAGGACAACTTCAACATCAAGGGGTAAGTTGTAACTCCTCTTCTATTTATAATATGACATGACTGATATTTATTTTCCATTCTTTTTCATGTTTATGATTAAGAATTCTGACATTCCTTGATTATTTAGATATATTATATCTGTATATGCATGTTGTATTTGTACGCTTCTTGTTGTTTCTTGGTCACTTATGCAAGTAATTGAATGTTGGTAGCAGTGGAGATCAAGTCTTGGAAAAGCGCAGGATCAAGTAGCTTCGATGAAGAGCAACATCGCAACATGAGATCGAGGTAGGCCATCTCTTTCGATCTATGTTTCATTTATGATCTAGGAAAGTAGGTGTTAGCATGTTTCCCTTGTTGCTAGACCCACTCTAGGGCTAGAGGGATCATCTTTGTCCGCAGAGAGGATTTACCTATACAACAGGGGGGCATGGTATGAGATTATTAGAATATTGTGATATACAATCATTGTTTGTGCCCTTCATTCCACAATGGGAAAATGGCTTCCCAACTAGTCGTAAGGCACCATGACTAGTGTGTGTAGGTACAGGGGTAGAAGAACGCTGTGGCTTATCATAAGGCACCTTGGTTGACGAAAATATGTATGGGTGAAGCAAAGCTTAGTGGTTGATGATGATAAGTTTGGTGTTCCGAGTTGGTTGTAAGGCGACATGGACTGGTTAGAAAAAAACTGTACAATTTTGGATTTCTTAAAAAAACCATTTCTTGTATTGATGATGAGGGTTAGCAAATATAGGTCCAAGGAATACCTAGACCAATACCTATTAGGGAAATATAATCTTTGCAGTTGAGAAAGTATTTTCAAAAGGGTTTCCAGGTCTTAGCTATTCACTTGGAAGAAACCAATGGGGATTGGCAAGATAAGTTGGAATACTACTCTACGCTGTAAGATTTTGCAAATGTATTTCCTAAGATCCCTAAGTTTCCTCCTAGAAGGGTTATTGATTTCTCCATTAAATTAGTTCTTTGAGTTTCTCTAGTATCTAAAGCCCCATATTGAATGTTCACTACAAATATTAGGGAAGTATAAATGTAGTTGGAGGAATTACTCAAGAAGGGCTATTTATGACCAAGAAATATTACCATGGTGTATCTCATTCTATTCGTTAAGGAAAAAGATGGGAGCCTATGGTTGTGTGTGGATTTTCAACAATTGAATAAGATGAGAATCAAGTATAAGTACTCCTGTCCAAGAAAATATGATTTATTCGATCAACTACGGGGAGCTAGGGTATTCTCTAAAATTGACTTGAGGTCAGGGTACCACCAACTATGGATTAAGACAACCTTATGAACTCACTATGGACATTATGAGTTCATGGTGGTACCTTTTGGACTAACTAATGCACGAAGAGTCTTTATGTGCCTAATAAATGTTGTTTTCCAAGAATATTTAGATTAACGACTTTCGGTGATAATCACATATGAACACATTTTCTCGACGTGTTTCAAACCAACTAGTGTATATAAAAATAAAAATAAAAATAAAAATAAGAAAGGGAAAAAAAATAAAAATTTAATTAATTCCATGAAATTATCTAATAATGTATTTATTATTAGTTTTATATAATAAAATTATGCCGTAGGAATTTTATCATGGGGGTTCTTATTTGGGACACTGTTGAGATTCATCGTCCTCAACAGGTGTCCCAAATCTCAACAGTGCCCCATACTTGTTTTTCGTTCTACTTGCCTTTGGTCAAACTCTTTCAATACTTCAATACCTGCTATGTTTCCATCAGTTGCCGTGTTTCCATCTCCACATGGTTTTCGTCCTACTTGCTTTCGTCAAAATCTTTCAATACCTGCTGTGTTTCCATCAGCTACTATGTTTAAGGTTCGATATTCTCAGCTGTTGTGTTTCCATCTCCACAGATTCGAACCCATATCCACAGATTTAAAGAGGGCTTGAATCTCTTCTTCAATGCGTTTCAGAATTTCCATGGCCTCTTCTCCTTTCTTTCTGTACAACCAAAGGGGAGTTCGGGGAGATTCTGGCATGGTCAACATCAAAATGAAAATGAATTTCAAAAGCGTTGGCATCCCTACAATGCGCAGCATCCAGTGCCCTCCTTCTTGCGTTAGGTTCATGACTTGGTGAAAGCCAGATTAATTATATAATATAATAACTAGGCGCGATCCTCTCACTGTGGCAATCAATCACTCTGAGATATACAACAGGGCAGCATGGAGTCCATTCCCACGCCCAATCTCACAAACACTCGCCCATATATATAAAGGCTCGGGTTCGGCACGACTGCCATGAGAATAGCTGCAAGGAAAAGCAGAGCATCCGCTAGCAACACCACTAATCATTGCCTCAACCTATCATTCTCCCAAACCCCAAAATCCACCCTTGCGCCAATAACGACTATGCTAACTGCAATTTCCTGAAACCAACAAACCCAACCAATCAACCCAAATGTCCAACTTAAAGGATTTTTCTGGTTTAAGAAAACACCAAGAGGATTTCCAGGATCTGGTAAAGGCAATAAAGTTGCGTAAGGTTGAGTTACTGTTGAATTTAATGTTGTGTTTCAAATATGAGTTCTTGATGTGTTTTTGTTGTGACCAGAGAGAGAGCCATTGAGCTCGTTGAAGGATCAAGTCGTTGTCACTGTGCTGGTTGGATGATCAGGTAGTTGCCGAAACATGCAAGTGTCCGAGAACCTATGACCCTGAATGCAAGCAGACAATGCCATATATAATGAGCTAATAGTCCACATCTAGAGAAAGATATGCATTCTTGTTTTAATCCTGAATTTTGGAAAACGTTATGTCAAGTCGTTTTGAAGAACCGTGTCAAGAGACTAGCTGTCAAGTTTATGTGGTCTGAATCCCATTGATTGGTGCATTTTCCATTTATGGGTCAGGAAGAAGAGAGATTCAGGAGGGCGTAGTTGTTGTCGTGTAGAATTTTCCTACTGTGATATGCGATATAAATTGTTGCAGCTTTGTCATATAAATATTTTTAGTCTAAAATATATTATCTGCTTACCTTGCTCTCAAAAAGATGGATGCTCAGGGTCGTGTATTTTTTTGGGAGGTCGAAAGGATGGATGCTTAGGGTTGTGTATTTTTTTGGGAGGTCAACAATCATCAGAGAAATTCATAGGCTCACAACTGTCCATGATCGAATAGAGCTTTCAACTCCAGCCTTTTCCACCAGCGGAATCATTAAAACAACTCTGTTAATGACAACTCCAGTATATATCTAGTATTCCTGCAACTCCGCGAAGAATCAGCAGACACTGTAGATTCAAATGTTCTCCTTTCACACAAATAGTTAATGCACACTCCTCATTATGTTTGGACACTAAAGAAAAATATGATAGCCAATTTTGTTTAAATTTTAAAGAAAAACTAGTAGGTATGCCCATTTGTATAAAAAGGTTCCCCAATATATGTTAGGGCTCAAGAGACCATCATTGTTTAGAAGAATCCACTACACGGGGTACATGTTGATAGATTTTCTTAATGATTGAAGTTCTTTTCTGGTCATCTCCTTGTCTGGGGACTTATAAGTCTTATGATGTCAATATTTGCAATCTGGCAGATCAAAGATTCCATGTTTGACACTATTTTTGTATGACAGCTTTTGTAAATGAAACTATCTTGTTTAAAATTTTAAGTTTGAACATATACAAGTATTGACTTTCTGAAAGGAGTTTTTCCGATCTTGATATGGAAGGATGCTAATTTAGCAACGACCATTTTGCATGGTGAACAAATCGATGGATATGGGTGGCCCTCCGTCTAACAAAAATGGATATGGGTGTCAGGGCCAAGGGTGCTCTCCATCGTTGGGTCGTTGGGACTTTGGGACGAAGGAAGAATGGGAAAATATAATGAACAAAAGGAAGTAACGCTTAAATTTGACTTTCAGTTTGGGGTGAAGATGCAAAGTGGTTGTAAACGAGGAAGCAAAAAATAACTAGTTACATAAAATCAACAAAATTTTGGATAAAAAGAAATAGGAGAAGACAAATTCCTATGATGAAGGTTTGTTCTTATGAGTGTTGACATCATCATGTAGAGCTTCTCTCTTAGCTGGGAATTGTAAGACAAACCTGCCATAAAATTATTTTACTCATGTATGTAAAAATATAGTAAAAAGATAGTATTGTATCTTGTATATTTTTGTAGGATATGTTGTTTTCTTCTATTTGAAATATAACATGCTTTTATTCTACTTATTTTATTATGAAAATAATGAACATTTAGAACATCATGAAGTATTTTTACTCTAACTCTTTGATGTGTTTGATGGAAAATGGCTTGAGCTCCAGCTTTTAGTGATTATGCTGCAGAAAACATGTGGCCTCTATTTCATCTTCTTCTCTGAGTAATAAACCCACCATAATTATTAGGTTGGAAATGGAGAAGCTTGCAGCTCCATATAATCCCATCGTCTGAATTTGTTCCGCCCTAATGATTGTCATGGGTGGTATTGGTAGTAATTTTGATGATGGCATATACCGGATTTGGAAACGAGAGGCTCAGCCTCTAACGTATCGAGGTATGCATGGTAGGAGTTGGGGAAGCGGGCAGCCTAGAATGAGAAAGAACATATGGTTGGGATCTTTCAAAAAGACACTATCACTTTTTTCAATGCCTTCATCATTTTTGTGATGATACATGTTACTGAAACAATTGTATATTAATATTATCTTGCTACCCCATATTAAATATTAATATTTATTTGTTTATGATTTAAACTATAACCTAGTGAAAAAACAAAAAACACATTTAATCCAGTCAAAAATACCCCTTATTAACTAGTAATATTTATGTATTTATGATCTAAACTATAACTTAGTGAAAAAAACTAAAAACACATTTAATCGAGTTAAAAACTCAAAGATACACTACATTCATCTACATTCCTATCGGCATATATTTGCACCCTTTTGGTGCAAATACTAGTTTTAATATATTTTATTATTATATTATCATTTAATTTAATTTGATTTATTAGTTTTATATGACATAATTTTAATGTATTTTATTATTATATTATATTTTAATTTAATTTACTAATTAAAAGGTATTCGTAAAAGGAGAATAAGAATAATAATGGGAAATATATTTTATTAATATTCATTTTTAGGGTTAATGTATTTATTATTAGTTTTATATAATATAATGTTAATATATTTTATTATTATATTATATTTTAATTTAATGTATTAAGTAAAAGATATTTGTGAAAGGACAAAAGGAATAATAATGGGAAATATATTTTATTAATATTCAATTTTAGGGTTAATAATAAAAAGGTTAATCTATAAAAAAAATTAAGTAATAATAAAGAAAAAGGATTAAAAAAGAGAAAAGAGGGGAGTGTCACTAAAACTAAACACCAACTACGAATGAAGCGTAGGGATCCAACACATGTTAAAACTCCAACCATCATCTCTATTAAGGTTAACTGGTCGTTTTTTGATTTCTAACGCTTCCCTTAACTTACGGTGATGAAAATGGTCAATCCTAGCAATAACATTAGCCTCCTCTATGTAAATGTGATGCTGCATCTTTTTAGTATGCTCTGTTAAGGTAGACGAGCGTGACCTTCCATGTTTAAGAATTGGCAGCCATTATTCATGCACTAAAAATGTGGAGACACTGTCTCATGGTTCGAAGATTTTAGTTGCAAACAAATCATTACAATTTACAACATTTATTTGAACAAATGAATTTGAATGCTCGACAGATAAGATGGCTCAAATTTTTATATGAATATGACTTCAAGATCAAGTATATTAAAGGTAAAGAAAATAAGATAGTATACACACTTAGCCGAAGAGTGCATCTAATGCATGTGGTGACAATGAGTCTAAGTCAGATATATTGTCCACATTTTTGGAAGATGTATACTCGGATTAATGATATTCAGATATAAAGAACAATTTGCGATAGGGAAATGGAAAATTAAATAAAATGTCCATATTATGAATTTATAGAAGAAAAATTCCTCCTTTATTAAGGTTGAGTGTATGTTCTTGATGAGTAAGAGGTGCAAGATTAATTTTAAAATAAATTCATAGAGTAAATTATGCAAGGAACCCTAGGTATCAGAAAACTCTTATGATAGTCAAAAAGGAATATTTTTGGCCTAGGATAAAGAAGGAAGTGGATAGATATATCGTCGGGTGTTTAGAATGTCAGAAAGTTAAGATCAAGCAGAAGCATCCAACTAGGTTGTTGCAGTCTATACCTATTCCTCAATGGAAGTGGGAAATAGTGCTAATGGTTTCATTACTAAATTTCCAAGAATGACAAGACGTCGTGATGCGATAAAGGTAGTAGTCAATAAACTTACTAAATTTACTCACTTTATTCCAGTGAAATCAACATATAAAGCAGCTAACATTCCACATCCAACGAGTACCCATTATGCATACTTTTGAGAAGACCCACCTTGATAAAATTTATCTGTAATTTTTTTATCATTGTGGGTCTTCTCAAAAGTATGCATAATGGGTACTCGTTGGATGTAGAATTTAATTCCGCATCTAATAAGTCTATAAAGTTGAAATTTGAGAAAAATTATAAGGAGATAAGCCGAAAATACAATTAAAAAAAATAATTTTCTTGTTTTCCCTCCAGATTTCATAACTCTTATTTTATTATTTTAACTATTATTTTATTATTTTTCCTTAGGAGGTCACTTTTAGCTTGAAATTTTCTCTAATGAATTTTAGTATGGCATATCATCCAGAATTGAATGGGAAAACTGAGTTAATCAAGTAATTGAGGATATGATATGAATGTATGTAATGGATAAGCCATCCAAGTGGGAAGAGTACCTACATTTGGTGGAATTTTCCTATAATAATGGATACCAAGAATCACTAAAAATAAGCCCATTTGAAGCATTAAATGGCAGGAAATCTTATACCCCTGTGATTTGGAGCAATCTCATAAGTAGGATTATGGTTCGTCCTTACCAACTTGGAGAAATGGAAGAAAAGGTTGCAAAAATCAAGGAAAACTTAAAAGTTTCCCAAGAAAGGAAAAAGAGTTATTCAAATAAGCATAATATCTGTTAGGAATTTAAAGTTGGGGACCATGAGTTTTTAAAATTCAAACCGTCAAAGAGCTCAGTGAAACTTGACAATTGTGCCAAAATGGCAACGCGCTATTGCAAACCATTTGAGATTTTGGACATGATTGGGTTAGTGGCATACCGACTTATATTACCTGCACCCATGCATATTCATGATGTGTTCCATGTATCTTTACTTAGAAGGTATATTCCTTGTACTGATCACATAATTGGCTGGCATATAATACATGTAGAACTAGAGGGGTATTTTTTGGTACAACCCATACAAATTATCAACAACATGGTCAGGGTGCTCGAGAATCAAGCCACTAACATGGTAAAGGTAGATTGGACTCTACTTAGCCTGAATGAGGCTACACAGAAACAAGTACACATAATGAGGGAAGAGTGCCCTCACCTTTTTTATTGACGTATATATTTGTACATATGCATCACTAAGGACAATGCACAAAATAAGGGATATGGGAATGTAATACTGTTACAGAGCATTTCCTCGTTGTCCCTGCAATCCCCAACTTGCACATTAGAGGGTCGTTTCTGTGACAAATACATAGTGTCATGATTTGCAAATAACATCCTTACATCCCTTTTGATGAAGGCAACATTCTTCTTGTTGACATTTCCCTAAGAAGAGCTGTAAAAATCCCTATTTTTTCCTTGGAACAAGTAGCCCTTTACCTCCTCGCGCTGACCAGGAAATTTAACACTAAGCCCGTGGTGCTCTGTGCCTGTTAGACACCCGCGCCAAGATATTTATGAATTTTTTAAAAAAAATATAGGCGGAGGTTCCATTCCAACCACCTCGGGGATGAGTCATTGGGAGTGGTTTAACTGAAACAACCACGGGCTCCCTCCTTTAGTTAGTATTTTCCACCTCCCTTGGAACACTCCTAAAGGATAGGCCTCCCTTCCACCTTTGTAGGGATCCCAACCTCCTCCTTTGCCTCTATATAAAAAATCCTTCTCTCTTTATGAAAGCTAGATGAACAAAGATAATTATACAGCTGAAGCGTTGAACTAGGAGAATTAAGCTATAGTTAAATAACTGAGTTATTGAGAAGGTAGAACAATGGAGAAGCCCATCGAGAGGGCCTTTATCCCGTCCGAATTCCCTAACAAGCTTTGAGTTGTGCTCGTCCAAACCCCACTAGAGGAGACCGCGACGTCAGAGCATGGTTGTATCTCTTCCTTCTACTTAATAATATAAGTGACTATTGTCTGGTTCCCATCTTGTATTTTGTCTTTATCGAATGCAATATGCTTAGTCTTCTCTGACTGACTGGTAGATTTTGGATGAAATTAGTAT
Source organism: Pinus albicaulis (assembly GCA_034641835.2). Taxonomy (NCBI): domain Eukaryota; kingdom Viridiplantae; phylum Streptophyta; class Pinopsida; order Pinales; family Pinaceae; genus Pinus; species Pinus albicaulis. The sequence goes on along the minus strand of CM076580.1, from coordinate 1,733,572,582 downwards.
CTGGTATGCAGTTATCATTTTCTGATCTCCGTGCAGGTGTCCAAGTGCGATAAGCGAAGGGATTGTGACTTGCTGAATCGGGAGCGAGAAGTTATCATCACCACTACGATTGCCGACAACAGCATTGGACCACAGGTAGGCTATCTTATCGCATCCTCTTTCATTTAAATATCTAGGAACCTACACCTTAGCATGATTCCTTATTACTAGACCCACTCTAGGGCTAGAGGGATCATCTCTGTTCGCAGAGAGGATTTACCTACATAACAAGTTGGCGACTCCACTCGGGATCAGTGTGAGTTTTTCTTTGATCTTGTTGGGTCATTTTTTGGGTTTTTTGTCTTGTTGTTTACCTTTCTAGTTGTTTAACTGTGTTTCAAACCTTTTTTCAGCCCCAGAGTGTCAAGATTGACCTCTACTCTGTTGAGGTTTTCCCTTTTCATTGGTTAACTAGCTTGGCGCGGTTTTCCCCTGAACAATTGCGCCAATTGGCGCATGTTGCTTTTGTAGCACTCGCACCATCCCCTATTTGGCACTGAATACAGCCTCACAGTCGCGCTGACCCCTGTGAGTTTTTGGGTGTGAGATTTTCATGAGTTTTTGGTTGATTGTACTTGTTTTTGGGTTATTCTTGAGAGTAATTGAAGTGTTTTGGACTGTCTTTTCTTGCTGGAGGCTTGTCTTCCTCAGTTGTTTGTCCATTTATTATCAGTGTGACTTGAGGTCTTAGGGTTTCTGAGTGCCTTGGTGCACTGAGCCTTCTGTTTGGAGATCGAGTTTCTTGATAGCTGTTGGATTCATTCCCTGTTTAATTGCTCTTGGTCTCTTTGATCCTATTGAAGTATGTTCATTGGTTGAATGATCATTGCCTTGCTTGTTTGATTTTTCTTCCTCTTACTCCAAGCACCAATTACATTGCTTGCATGGGTCATTTTGGAGATTTATCTTTGATTTGAAAATGTTGTAGCATTTGTTTGGGTATTGTTGTGTTTGTTTTATGTTGGAGGAGTCATTCCGTTTCCACTTTTACATTCGCTCTCTCAAGCTAGTGTTTAGTTTTGTTTTTCATGTCATTAGGTGCATTGTTTGCTCTATTGCATTGAAAAAACCAAAATATTTCATTTCTTTTTGCTTTGAAAATGAAACATTATCTCGCATAACTAGCATTGCATAGGCTAGGAAAGAGTTTTGTTTTCTGTAGATTGCATTAGATGCATTAGTGGATGCTTTCGCATGATTTTAGTATTTGCTATTGCTTGAAAGTTTTCTTCCCTTCTCGTAGATAGCTTTCATTAAATGACAATGGTATCCTTCTGCATATAGTTTTGCATTTAGGAAGATTTCAGATCTGACATACATTAAGGCCTGGAAATTGAAAACTAATCCAAGATCAATGTTAAAATCTATTTCAATTAACCTAAGGCAACATTGAAACCTAACGAAATATTCTAGTGGTCTAAGTTAGAGACGTGTTCTAGCGTCTTAAAACCTAGTAGCTGTCATTCGCCATCTGGCTCCAGACAGCTCTAGTACAGAATTGTGCTCCCCGTACCGTCGAGTATATAAAGGGGGACCCCTCTAGGTTGCAATCCTTTTATCCATAGGAAGCTGAGTCTGCTGCCCTGTAACCGTGATACACCGAACACAACATTCGAGGAGATTACCTACACGTATGTCAAGTCCTTGGTCATTTCTCTTTCATTTGATCACCAAGGTGTATATGGAAGTTCACGAAGACCTGGCTTACCCTCTTGCTTAGATTACTTGAGCAATCATTTTTGATCTTTACTGACTCCTTAAATTTGAAAAGATCATCGATCACTTGTCCTTTCATGCTCGTTCAACATTGAAAGTGACTAGAGTCATCTTTTGCCTGTTTCTTGACTCTTAAAACATGAAACAACAAAGTTTAGTTTTAGTGTCTTAAAATAAACTACCCACGATCACACGCCCATAAAAGTTTTAGCACTTGTCTTGTTTTGTTTGCCTCAGTTTTTTGAGTCTTTGCTCAGATCTTTCTTTTTCCTTCTTGTTGAGAAGCAGTCATAGTGGCGGAACCACCAGTTTTGTCATCCTCACTCCCTTCTAGAGGTAGTCCTTTACCGGACAGTTCATTCGAAAATCCTCAATCCTCTAGGTCTGTCGAGCTTCAGCAGTCTATTCTCCCGTCAGTCTTACCCCTTACTACCTGGTCTCCCACTGACGAGCTAGTTGAGTTCAATTGGCCTCCCTCAAGCGCTTGGTCTAGTTTTGGGGACAAGGAATAATTCCCTCCTCTTACGTCGGGATCACCATTTTTAGATGTTGTCATACCTTCTAGTCCCCATAGTCTTTTCGAAGATCTTATGTAAGAGTCAGACATGGACACATCAGATCCTATTGGCAGTGATGGAATTCCTTTTCCTATAGAAGAGTATCAACTTTTCCCTGAAAACACCACTCAGGTGTCTGCTCAATCTTCACCATCGGTGTCACATCTAGTCGGATATAGGTCTTTGGGTCAAATTATTGCTGGTGTTGCCTCCATGACGATATCTACTCCATCCAGGAGTCTAGTCCTTCCATCGTTAGGATTGTCACCGATGACACTTGCTTCGTCGGTTGTAGTTACATCTGTCCCAATCCAACCTACTGTCTGCATGGTTGCGTTTGCACCGGTCACTCAGTCACCAGCGGCCTTAAATGAGATACTTGGTGACCTCACTTTTGAAGAGTATCTATTGGCTATTCATCGATAGAACTCTCAGGTTTCTTAGCAGCCTCATGCTCCTGTTAATCTGCCATACCATTATGACGAATACGGTAATCCTGTTTATTTTCCCTATCTTACTCCTCATCACTATGATGCTGTCGGTACCCCCATTTATGTGTTTCCTACTCCCCATCATTATGATAAGCATGGCGTTCCTGTTTATGACCCCTATGAAATCATTCTCGAGATTGGGAGGACTTATCAGGTGCAAACCCCTTGTCCACAAGGACAACCCTTTCAGGGACAACCTTCAGCTCAGTCGAGATTTGCATACAGTCCTCAAGGAAAACCTCAGGGGTATTTCAGTCAACCTTTGTATCAACCAAGACCTTCTTACGGTCCTAGGGGGAAAATCTATTCATCTCACGAACAACCTTTTGTCCAAAAACCGGGATCATATACTCAAACTGGTCTGAACGTTGGGAAACAAGGACAATCCTCTAGTCCTCCTCCAGGGCAACCTGGTCCATTGCAACCATCAGGCCAACCTGCTCAGCCAAGGAAACCTGGTGATTCTCAGGATCCAGGCAAATCTGCTCTGTAGGAGTAACCTACTCAACTGGCCCAATAACCGGCTTAGTCTCCTCAATAACAATTTTACTCTGCTTCATAGCAGGGTCCTACTTTTCAGCAGCTTGTTCAGTCTACTCAGCAGTCGGTTCACCCTGTTTATTCAGCTCAACAGGGACCCACTTATCAACAGCCAACTCAACCCCAAGGCATTTATTATCCTCGTGGTCAATATCGAACAATATATAGTATGCCTCAAGGTTTTACTTATCACCCTCAATCTCAGTTGCTGTATAATAAACCACAAGGCCACACTTACATTCCACTGCAAAATCCTTAACAAGGACCTCGATGGTATACTCAGAATCAGTATCCTCGATTTCAATAGAATTATTCGGCTTATCCCCCATATTGTTTGAATCCTTCGGGACAGAACCCATGGGGCCAGAATTTTTCTCAAATAGGATGGAATGCAAGTTCGGGTTCTTATCAAGGACCTACTATGCCTTTTAACCCTCAACTACCATTTCTCGACACGTTGGAGTTACCGGATGTGTCAAAGTTGACGAATGATCCTATTCTTCACAACTCGTATTGGCCTCTGGTTCCAACTAAGATTCCTAGTGATTGTCCCAAATTTGAGGGCAAGTCTGGAGAAGACCCCCAAGCACATGTTATGACTTACCACTTGTGGTGTTCTTCTAACTCTTGGGTTGATGATTCCATTTGGCTTCGTCTTTTCCAACGGACTCTTACTGGTGCTGCTGCTAAGTGGTATATCGACCTCTCTCGTGGTATCTTTCAAGATTTCAACTCTCTTTCCATGGCATTCCTTACCCATTTTCAGTTACCGGTTCGTTATGAAGCCGGGACGCATCTCCTCACCTCCTTGAAACAGGACCAGGCTACTCATATCTCAGACCATATTCATGAATGGAGACGTCGTCGTCGCTTTATCAAGTTTGAAATTCCTGATCAGCTTCTTACTCATTGGTTCACTACCTCCTTTGTCAATCAGATTGCAAAAGACATAGCCATGGGGGCATGTGTAACCAAGGAACATGCCATTGCTTGTGCCCAGTACCTTGATCTCGTGTACTCTCAATCGGGCATAGTGTATGATATTTTGACTAATGCTCCTAGACCTGGAACTTCTAACCCACCGGTGACCCCATCCGTCGATGGTATTATTGGTTATGTGTCTCAGACTTCGCGTAAGTCTTCCTCCTCCAACCCTGGGAAGAAAAAATCTAATTCTTCCAATGATATTTCTCCTCAGTCTAGTTCGAATCCTGGTAAAACCTCGGAGGTCAATTCCATTCAGGCCAATCCTGCGGATAAGACCTCTAAAGGGAAAAAGAAGGGTAAAGGCAAGACCAAGGCTGATGCCCCGAAACTAGATTCGTCCAAATCTTCTGCTGATGATGGTTCGCAACGTAAGCCGAAGTATCCCTGTCTTATTTGTGATGAAGAGCACTACACCAAGGACTGTCCTCGATGGTCCGAAGTAAGTAGGTTGCTCAAAGGCAATCAGGGTACTCCTACTGTCCTTAAAGAACCTTTTCCGTCTCAATAGACCCAGATGGTCGAGCAACCTCAATCATCTGTTCCATCTGGCTCTCAAGTGTTCATGATGAATGATTCTGCATCTATTTCTATTGTTGCTCGGCCGAAATATTATGTAGGGTCATGCTAGATAACAGGGAAGGAGATAGCTAATGGTCCTCCTCCCCCACCTATTTCTGGCCCTCTTGAGATTGAAAGGCCCAGTGTTTAACCCATTGTGCGACAACCTTCCAAAGGTGTTATCTGGAAATCTTCTTATAATCCCAACGTTCGTGGTGCTCAAACTTATAGTATTGTTGAGGATTTATCACAGGCGTCATCCACGATGTTCGTGTTAGAAGTACTCCAGAGTTGTCCATCTCAGCAGAAAGCTTTATTATCTGTGATCGGAGGGGTTGATCCTGCTGATACTAGCCTTCTCTCTTTTGATCTAGAGAATTTCGTCCCACGACTTCCGCATCAGATTGTGCTCATTATACAAGTCGTTATTAATGGTCTCTACATCCTTCGAGCCATTGTGGATGAATTTGCATCAACCTGCATCATGTCAACTTCTTGTTGGAACGCCATTGGCTCTCCAACACTGAATTCCTCGCCAAATTCCCTTGAAGCATTTGATGGAAGGGAATCAATGTTGAAGTAGAATTCGTTGATGCTAAACACAATTACAATCTTCTACTCGGTCGCAGTTGAACTCACACTATGCTTTGTGTTCCATCCACCCTCTTCTGTGATTTGAAATTTCCACAAGAGGGCAAGATTGTTACTGTCAATCAATTGTCATGCCTCACCTCTTCTTCCAAGAACAATGTTTTGTATGTGATAAAATCCCTACTCCCTTCGAGAGCATTAGGTCGGGTCTCTTCAAGGATCCAGCCCTCATGGGTATTTTTCCCCTTTCACCACCAAAGACTGTTCAAATTAATATGATCTCTCAGTCCGATGACCGTGGATTATTCCTTCGCATGAATAGGTCAATTCATATGGAGATTCAATGCCTTTGAGTCCAATTGAAATCGATTATTGTGAACTCATTGCTGCATTGGATACTCCACCTTTTGATGGTGCTCCTTTAAGCTTGTCTCTGTACGTGTATTCTCAATCCCCCTAGCTCAGTGATTCAGACTCACCTAATCCTTTGAAAGAAGTGTTTCCTTTCAATGAAGCCATTGTGGAAACCATGTCTCTTGAAGACCAGTCGTGGGATGATGGTAATCATCATTCTTCGTTTATGCCTGGCCTTGGGACTATGTCTACATGTCTTGAGCATTTTTAATCTCAAGTCCCTTCTCCTCCGCTTCAAACACCAATTCTAACACATGAAGTCTTTACAGAAGGTAACTTGAGCAATATCACACAGACGATGCCTATTGACACTTCCGTGAAGTCAGGAATCATCAAGAACATCCATATGGGAGTCACTTGTTCTTCAAATGAAGTCCAAGTTTATACTAGCCTTTTCCGTGAATTTTGTGATATTTTTGCATGGTCCTACGAAGAAATGCCCAACATTGATCCTAGTATAGTGGTGCATGAAATTCCTACCTATCTCGGTTCGAAGCCTGTTTGCCATCGTCTTCGTCCGGTGCACCGTAGAAAGGCTGCAACCATTAAAAGTGAAGTTGAAAAACTTCTCAAAGTTGGTTTCATTGATCCAATTCCCTTGAAAAATTAGGTTTCGAACATTTTTCCTATTGAGAAGAAACAAGGAACTATTTGTGTCTGTGTTGATTACCATGACATAAATCGCACCTGTCCTAAGGATAATTATCCCACTCCCTTCATCGATCAAATCATTGAGGACTATGCCAGGAGTGAGATTTTTTCCCTTATGGACGGATTTTCTGGGTATAATCAGGTTAACATTCTCCCAGCCGATCAACATAAGACGGCTTTTATCTGTCCTTGGGGTACCTTCGCATACAAGAAACTCCCTTTTGGCTTGAAGAACGCCAGGGCCACTTTCTAGCGCACGATGTCCTACGCTTTTCATGACATTCGTCACATCGTTCAACCTTACCTAGATGACCTTTTGGCTCATTCAGCTAAGCGTAGGGACCATCTGGACCATCTTCGTCAGATATTTCTTCGTTTTTGACACTACAACATTCAGCTTAAACCGCATAAGTGTGTCTTCTGCGTTGATTCTGGTATACTTTTAGGGTTTATCGTATCTAAAGACGGAATTCGCCTTGATCCACTTAAGGTTAAGGCTATTGTCAATCTCCCCTCTCCATCCTCATTACATCAATTGCAGAGTCTTGAAGATAAGGCGAATTACGCCATTTTATTCTAAAGTATGCCAAACTAGCTAAAGGATACATGCAACTTTTGAAATAGGACGTCCCTTTCTGTTGGGATGAGGTTGCTTAACAATATTTTGATACACTCAAGAAATTGTTGGTCAACGCTCCTTTGTTATGTCCTCCAAATTATCATCATGATTTTTCCCTCTACTTAGCTGCCGCTTTTAGTACAATTGCCATGGTTTTGGTTCCAGATGATGATGACAGTCATGAACATGTCATTTATTACTTGTCTCATAACCTTCTCGATCCTAAAATGCGTTATGCTCATGTCAAGAAGTTAGCACTAGCTGCGGTCCAAGCCGTCCAGCGCTTTTGTCATTATATCCTTTTGCATATGGTGGTTGTGATTTCCAATTACAACCCCATGACCTAAATTTTGTCTCGAAAATTGATGGGGGACAAATATTCTAAGTGGATCGTAATCCTCCAAGAGTTCAATTTGGAATCTACTACTGCCAAATCAAAGAAATCCCTAGTTTTTGCTGATTTTATTTGTTCCCTCTCTTCCAACTCTGCTCCAACTCATTCTGAGGACCGTATTCCGGACGATACACTTTTCTTGATTAGCACACTCGATCCCTAGTACGGTGATATCATCGTCTATCTCCAGACTTCAAAATTTTGGTCTGAGTTGACAAAAGATGCTTGTCGTCATATTTGGCATCACTCGCAACCTTATTGCATAGTCGAAGATACACTCTATTGCGTTGGAGTTGATTTCGTACTCCACCGATGTTTAACCCTCGAGGAAGTTGAGAAAGTGTTGAATGATTGTCACAGTGGCACCTGTGGTGGTCACATGTCTGGTTATGCTACTGCACAAAAGATACTTCATGCCCGTTATTTTTGGCCTTCCATTTTCAAAGACTGTATTGTCGCAGTTCGTAAATGTCATGATTGTCAAATATATCAACACAAATTTCATGTGCCACCTGTTCCCTTTCACTCTGTCATTACCGTTGGTCCCTTTACCAAATGGGGCATCGATTTTATGACGTCTAACCCTCACTCGGCCGGGGGGCATGCTTATATCATCGTAGCCATGGACTATTTTACCAAATGGGCCAAAGCAATGCCTACACTTGCTGCTAACGATAAGTTAGCCACTCAGTTCATTTTCAATCATATTATTGCTAGGTTTGGTGTCCCTCAAGCCATCGTTACTGATTATGGTTCCCATTTTTGGCATTATATGGTGGCGGAGTTGACTTCTAAGTTGGGTCTGCATCACGATAGCTCAACACTATAATACCCTCAAGCCAATGGCCAAGCTGAAGCTGTGAACAAAGTTCTTGTCACAATGTTTCAGCGTATGATTGGGATCCAAAATTCAAACTGGCATCTCATGTTATTTTAGGCTCTTTGAGCATACCGAACCTTAGTGAATAGTGTGACCGGATTCACCCATTTCCAGTTGGTTTACGGTCTGGAAGCTACTCTCCCAATTGAATGTGAAATACCTTCGCTCAAGCTAGCTGTGGAATTACTGCCTAACACTTCTCCAAAATAAGAGCCTTTACTTAGAGAGGTTATATGAAACTTGTCGCTTAGCTGCTTTGGTCATCGAGGCACAAAAGAAGTGAGTCAAAGCTCATTTTGATCAATCAGTTTCGCCTCGTTCTTTTGTTGAAGGAGATATGGTCCTCCTATATGACCAAGCTCATGATAAGCTAGGGGTAGGTAAATTTCAACCTATGTGGCATGGGCCCTACATTGTTAAACATGTGTTGCAAAATGGGGCCTATGAGCTAATTGACTATGAAGGCCATCCTCTTGAACAACCCAAAAAAGGGTTGTATCTCAAAAAAAATTATGCATGAGTCATTTGTGAATATCAGGTGTACATAGGTGTTATTTTCATTTTTTTACATGTTTTTGGGTTTGGTGTGCTTTGTGAGCATTTTCTTGCTTATTGGGTCTTGCTTATTGTGTAGATGTTTATTACCCCTTATGTCGGTTTCGCGGATGGTGCTTCCCGCAGTACCAGGAATTTGTCTTCGACAGCCTGGGTAATTTATAATCCTGCTGGTGAGTTGATAGACCTGCAAGGTATTTGTCTAGGACGAACTACAAACAATGTCGATGAATATAGTGTTGTCATTGAGTTATTAAATGAGGCAATTAACCTCGCCATACGCGCATTGCTTGTAAATCTATATTCACAGTTTGTTGTTCTGCAACTCAATAAACATTATTCGGTTAGAAATCCGCACATTCTGAGATTGTATTTACGTATTATTTTGTTGGAAAGACATTTTGATTTCATTACTTATCAACATATTCCTAGGCGAATGAACACATTAACTGATACAATGGCTAACATTGTATTAGATAGACATTTGCATAATTTGTAAAAGCATCATCATATGTAAAAAGATCCATGTAGGGAAATAGATGTGTGTATATATATATATATATATATATATATATCGCATGTTTGCAACTGTGTGCATCATAACGTCAAAAAATATGTGTATTTTTTTGTTACATCTCGAGACATCATGTCTCGTAAATTATGTAGATAAAATAAACCTAGGTGTCTTGTCTCTGATAGGTGCAAGTAACATCATCAAAACATGCATAATCTGGGACTCCTCGGGTAATCCCCTCCAGGTTGCTCACTATCTCGTCTTCCTAGCTACCCTCACCTTGGGGATTGAATCGCGAGGGATTCGCCTCGCTGTCGATGACATACCGCCAGGTCTCTCTGGGCCAACATTTGCATCACATGGATTTAATGTCAGAACATACATAAATAAACAAAAAAATCATAATACTCATAAAACTTAAAAAATTGAGTCTTACCCAAATCTTTATCCCAGTCTTCTCCCTCTGGGAGTGGGAGGTCCGGGTCATCAGTGAATTATGTGCCAAAGTAGGGCCAATCCTCCACGACAATCAGTTGTTGACGGAGCCAATAAAAAAATTCTGGCCTCCAAGACATCTGTTGGCCTCCCCCTAACCTTGGCATTAGTGCTTCCCATCGAGCCATCTGTGGTTCTCTCGCTGGTGGATTCGGAACTATGATCTCATGTCGCTGAAAAATTGGTAATCGTTCCAAGAAGAACAATACCAGGATGGATCCATAACAAAATTGTTTCAGTTTGGTCTTCTTGCATTTGGTTAATTGGCGCTTCATGTTTATGGTCACAGTCTCTGCCCAGTTGTAAAGGTTTGGAGCCATGCAGTCCACAACAAGAAGTAACTGTGTCTTTGTTGCTTCGTGCGGTGCTTGCGATCTCGCAGCACGTGTGATGGTATGTAATACCACGCGTAGTGTCAAATACGGGATAGTTTATTAGGGGAATTTTGAGGTCTAAAATGGGCCTCCTAAAGAAAATTTACAATCAAAATTCACTTTATGAGAACCAATCACATTTTAGGGGATGACATCATCCCTAATGGTTGAGGTGGCATTGATTGAGTTAAAGGTACTTACTTGTCACATTCTCAATGGTGGATAAAAACTCATGGTTAACCATGGTAGTGCTCTAAGTACTTTTAAATGTTGGGAAAAATACTGAGAGGGGGGTGAATCAATATTTACTGTATATTCAAAACTTTTACTTTTTCTTGCTTCTAAAACCCATACGCTACTTTTCTGAAACCAAGTAGCGTATACACGCGGATATCCTTCATAAAACTCGCGTATACACAGAGATCTAATTATTCCATTAGTTCTTCACTTATATCATTCCATCATTCATTCATTAGATGTTCTATAAACAGTAAACATGTGCAGTAAGAACAGAATAAACCATCACACGAAGCATCACACATGAACACCAGGATTTTTAGGTGGAAACCCAAGTCGGGAGAAAACCACCGCTGCCGTTGCTCAGCCTTCAATATTTTATTATAAAGAAAACATCTTACAACATATGTACTGGCGCAGACTCATACCAGTACGCAGGCACCAACCTGCGCTCGTTTACCAGCCTCTCCTAGAAGGGAGCTACCACCCCCTGACTGAAGGCTACAACCCTCAACACCTCTATGGACCACGTTTCATCAATTTTCACACTGGATCCACTCCACATATTTAAGCTCCATCATACCACCAAACTGAAACAGATAACTCAGAACTGTAGAATACAGATAGCAACAACACAGCAGAACAGATCAGACATTTCATACCCCATGCTTCAGCAAACCCTAGTTTGCATATGCGCTTTCCTTTCACTGATACCGCGTATATACGCGCCTTCTACCATACCAAGCCGCGTATACTTCTGTACATATTACAGAGTTAATTCCACTGTGCATACGCGCTTTCTCTTCAGCGAATCCGCGTATATACGCGCTTCTTTTGCGTCAAACTAGCGTATGGTTCTTCAGATTTTTAGGTCATTGCAATTCTTCAGAACAGACACATCACACAGATTTTACCCTTTACGTCAGACAGATGTTCGCCTCATCTCAGATATAATCGTTCCATAAATAGATGTAGCAAATACAAATACATTTCAGATCTAGATTCCCTTCTTCGTCATTTTCTTCATCGGTGCTTCATGCATTCAGATCTATCATTCAAATGTAACCCTTTCCATTCAGATATACCTCAGAGAGAAGCATTCATTCAAGCTCAGACATCTTGCACCCACACCCATGATTTGCACAATGAATTTCTTCTCTTTATATAGGTTTACCCTTTTTAAATACCATGAGCCAAAACCACATTACTTCCGATGGTATTCCTGGACGGGGTCACATAAACGAATCATTACTCAATACAATGGGTCAATACCATGGTGTTTACCCCTGGTTTTTCACTTTATGAGTGCTTTTTCCCATACGCGACTTGGCACGTCATTTCCCGCGTGCATACGCGACTTCTCTTATACAAATCCGTGTATGACTTGAGACATACTCTTTTCATCATAGATCTAGCACATACTAAATTCCTTTCTTCATTACCTTCTGTACTCACTGCAGATACATCAATTTACATCATTTAACAAGTTCATCAAGACATATTCTATCAAGCATAACTTCATCAAGTAGGTTGCCATCATCTTCATCAAGTGGTTTGCCATTCAAGGACAACACTCTATCAAGTGAGTTGCCATCAAGGACAACACTCTGCATCATATTGCCAACAATCTCCCCCTTTGGACTTGATGGCAACCACGATGGTGTTTGATCACTACAACAGATACATACATTAAGAAGACAATGACACCATGTCACTCTCCTCATTCTTTGACACCATTCAAACACCATGTCACTCTCCCCCTTTGACATCAAGGGCAAAGGACGGACCAAAACCAACACAAGGTTTTTCTCCTTTTAGTAGAAGCAAGCGATCTGCATATCTGATGTACACTGAAGTGACCAAGCTCCCCCTGAGTTCATGCTGAATCTTCAAACATATTTTTCAATGAAGCACACAACTCTATGACCTTCCTATCACCAAGGACTCATACTCACATCAAAGATCCACCCAAGAAACTCAAATACACATCCAAGTGGGTTTACACATCTCAACTCAACTACCCAACCAAGTGGGTTTACAAATTTGACTCAGCTACCCAACCAAGTGGGTTTACAAACTTTGACAGGTCCTTACATGACTGAAAAGTACAATTTTACATCATGGGTCTCAACATGACCTTTTCATCAAATTACAAAAATGACTATTCATGACTAATACCAGAAAATACCTCAAGAGAGATCATATATCAGAACCATCATAATGCCAATAGTGCATTATACTAGGACTCCCCCTGAAAAAGTGCATCCAATGCATCCTTTCCATATGGCCAAGGCTCCTCCTTAACTTGTGCAACCTGAACACCTTCAACAGCAAGTCATCAGCAACAAACTCTGCATGATCTGTCCACATCTCTGAATCATAAGACTTCCATCTCATCCAACAGATACTCTTCATCAAGTAACAATCTGGGCTCATCCATGATCTTCAACATAAGTAACCAAGAATCATTTCATTATTATTTAGAACTAAGAAAAATAAGTTGATACAGAGTCAATAATGCAGTTATTAACAGTCAGACTGATGCTCCCCCTGAACCTCTGCTCCAGATCTTCAGCTATCATGTAAATTCTCTTATCAGCAATGCATACACGACTGTGTCTGCTGGAACTCGCGTGTATACGCGACTTTTGTTCATGTAACCCGTGTATGGAAAGTGAATCATTGAAAACTTCACATTCCTTCATCTCCCCCTAAGTTTGTCCTTCCTGTACCTGCCTTCTTTACATCAAGTGCTCTGTCAGTGATAAGCATAACCAAAATAACCAAATCAATACTGAAAAATGCTGACCCCAACCAAAAAATGTCAGCAATTATCCATACGCGGCTTTATGTTAATATACTCGCGTATATACGCGACTGTGTTTCAGTAAGACCGCGTATTCAATTTAATCTTCTGAATTTAAGCAGATTTATTCTTTTGACTGGCAGAAACTACTCCCAGTTTCTGTCTTAGATACTCGAACGCTTCCCTGGGCAGAGGTTTGGTAAAGATATCAGCAACTTGTTCCTTGGAAGGAACATACTCCAATTTCACCTTTTGTTCAAGCACTTGTTCACGTAAGAAGTGATACTTGATGGGAATGTGCTTGGTCTTCGAATGCATAACAGGATTCTTTGAGATATTGATGGCACTTGTATTATCACACCTAATGGGGACAGGGGGTGTACATTTGATTTGAAAATCTTGCAAGGTTTGCATCATCCAAAGGAGTTGAGTGCAACAAGATGCGGCAGCCACATATTCTGCTTCTGCTGTGGATAATGCAATAGAATTTTGCTTCTTGCTGAGCCAAGATACCAATCGGGGTCCCATATAGAATGCACCACCACTCGTGCTTTTCTGATCATCAACATTTCCTGCCCAATCTGCATCGGTGTAGGCATGAAGAGTAAGATCAGCATTCTTTGGATACCATAGTCCAAAGTCTTGAGTTCCTTGTAGATACTTGAAAATTCTTTTGACAGCCTG